>PVJD01000185.1:15764-577465 GCA_004026545.1 Mormoops blainvillei | reverse complement strand
GTCTGAATGAATTCTCAAAAACATGAAAATGCAATTTAACAATGAAAAATAAATGTTTAATGAGAACCTGCTGTGTGTAAAGCACTACTATGGTGGCCATAACAGAGGTTACTGTAAAATATATAACTGGGCCCTTGCCATGAAAGAGCTCACAATCTGAGTTGGCAAGACACAGATATGAAATACCTTAAGACAAGACAATGTTTAATCTAATGACAAAGGACCAGTACAGATAATAAGAGTTTATGGGAGTTTAGAGACTATGATGGCAGGAAGAGAGTACTTGATAGAGTAGTCAGGTCTTAAGCTGCATGTTGACGGATCGGAGGGATTTTCGTGCAGCCTAGTCAAGAGTCACACATGATCTGCAAGTGAATAAATGAACTCCTCAGAATAGCGATGTGACCCAAGGTGAAGAACGTAGGCTTTGCAGTTAAATAGATCTAGGGTGAAACACTGGTATATCTCTGTGATGTGTGATTTCCAGTAGTAAAGTAGTTCTCTTGGCCTTATTTACCCTTCTTAAAAAATATGAGAAATAATAAGAGGTCTTATTTCACATAGTTGTTGTGAGAACTAGTGTAAATAATATATGTAAATTGGGGTTTAAATATTTATGCCTCCGGTGTTAGTTTCTCACTAAATCGGCAATAAGAAAAACTTGCTAGGCAGTGATGTATATGAGGACAGAGGCCTTCTTACGCTTTTCCTCTAGGGCAGCAATTTTCAATCAGTGTGTTGCAGGAATTTTTAAAATATGCAATACCTGACTGTTTAGTCAGGGGCACTGACCTTTCTTCCCTTAGATTGTCAAATAGAAAGAATGACAACAACCAACACAACAATGACAGTCATGTATGAAAGAATCAAAACTATACCTGTTTTTTGTCAGATCAGCAACAAATATATATTTTTTGGTGTGCCACAGAATTTTAGTAATTACTTTATGGGTGCCACAAAATGAAAAGGGTAGTACAGGGACTATAACTATGTGGTGAAATGACCAAAAAAAGTTTAAAATGGATTTGAGTGTCATGGGCATATCTGTTTGTGTTGCAGAGTCCATGATGAATAGAACAGAAAGAAAAAATTAGAGCTTGATGTAAGAGGCTGATTCTGATCCTTGGATCCTAGCTTTATCTTTTAGGCAGTGAGGTTTGATGAAAAAGCCTTGAAAAGAGGAGTGATGTGATGAGATGGTACATTACAAATATTATCCTGGTGTCCGGTAGTGGGTAGAAATAAGGAAGACTTAGACTATGAGAGTGGAAGGAGGGAACGAGTGAGATGTGAGGTCTTGTGAAAGAAGAATACTAGGACCTACTGACTGAATGAAGAGAGAAAGAAGGAAGGAAAAGATATGAGGACTCTCAGAAACCAAAGGAAGGTGGCAGGGCTTCCAGTGGAAACTGATCAGGGCAAGAGATGTGGTGACCAACCAACTAACTTGTCTAGGTCAAGCAGCTTCCCAGGACAGGCAACTTCAGTGCTAAAATGAATAAGGTCCCAGCAAAATTGGGATGAGTTGGTCACCCGTTCCATTTCACGAAGGTACAGTCAAACTGCTGGAATGCCAAACTGAAACATTTTAAAATTAGGAAAAGTAGGCATAGAAAGAGGGAGAACTATAAAAAAAGAAGAAAGGAATGAAATTCATCTACACAGAGGCATATAGCAAAATTGTCATGTCATGTTCAGTCCTGCTTGTTGTAGTTATTTGTGTGCCCTATAAGGAATCTTTCAGAATTCCCTTTGCCTTTCGACTTTCCACATAGTTTTGTATAATAACAACTTAGATAGCTCCTACAAATATCTTGCCATGAGCCAGCCATTGTGAGAATGAAAAAATGATTAAGGCCCTTATAGCATGAACAGATCTGTCCATGCCTCTTTACACTAGACAACATAGCCTCTGCCTACTTATGACCAAAAAGTGACAGAGCAGTGAGATCCTCCACTCTACCAAAACTGCCCTTACTGAAACCTAGCAATGATTCTTTTCTGTGAGTCAGATTTTTCACAACCGCTCTGCTTAGAGTCCCTTGAGATATTGCACTTAAGCAAGTCTTTAAATATGTCTTTAAACCTTAAAAATCTTAGAAATCTTCTCATTTGTCTCCAATTTTGAATTTCAGTTATATTGCTTTACATGATTTTTTATTCCCATTTATTAAGAACTAATTACAAAACTACACACTTTTGTTAAAAAAGTGCTTGTTATGATAAAGAGAACTTTCCCATATTTTGAAATTTTGAATCAACTGGCATTTTTGAGGAGTAGCAGATGATACTTATTATCTAGAAATGATATACGCACATACTATAACCTCAAGTTTCATGTTTTTGGGCTTATGAGTCACGGGAAATTGAAAGAAAATAGGAAAATAATTTTTTTGTTTTTTTAAAGATTATTTATTTATTTATTTTTTTTTTTAGAGCGAGGAGAAGGGAGGGAGAAAGAGAGGGAAAGAAGCATCAATGTGTTGTTGCCCCTCATGTGCCGCTTACTGGGGACCTGGGCCGCCACCCAAGCATGTACCCTGACTGGGAATTGAACTGGCAATGCTTCGGTTCCCAGGCCAGCACTCAATCCCCTGAGCCACACCAGCCAGGGCAAGAAAATAAATTTATGATTTAACAATAATAATTAAAACTTTAATTTTGAAACAAGGAAAGATAACAAAGAAAATGCAAGTGAAAACACAAGCCTTAGTCAAAAGATCTTTTCTGAAGTCTCACCTTTGTTAAAAGCTAACTGTGTGGCCCAGACCTGTGTAACTTGGTTGGGTGTTGTCCAACAAAGTAAAAGATCGTCATTTTGATTCCCAGTCAGAGCACCTGCCTGTGTTGCAGGTTTGGTCCTTGGTAGGAGCATGTACCAGTCAATGCCTCTCTCTCACATCAGTGATTCTCTCCCTCTGTTTCTCCCTCCCTTCCTCTCTGTCTAAAAAATAAATAAATAAAATATTTTTTAAAATAAATAAATAAAAACTAACTGGATGAACTTGAACAAGCTGTTTAATGATAATAGACATCTACCCGATCACCTACATTCATTCAGTTAGTCATTTAGTCATTCAATTAATACTTATTAGGAGAGTTAGGAGTAACAAAATAGTGACAAAATAAATGTATTATGTACCCAGAACTATATCAGGTTCTAAGACAATTTTTCTCAACCTCAGTATTGTTGATACTTTGGATGAGTTGATATTGTTAAGAAACATTGAAAAACGGCAAACATCAGTTCTTGGAATTTACATCATAGAAAATGATGGATAGCTTCTTTAGAATGCCATCATTGGGCTCAATAAATTTCCCCTGTTATTCAATATTTAAGCCCCCGGAAGAGTCTGATTGTCTCACTTGCATTCTAAATCAACTGACGTGGGATCTAATTGGTCAAACTTAGTTTGCTTACCCATAGGTAGGGCTGAAGGTAGGGCTAGAGCCACACCCATCCAAGCACAAATTATGAGGGGGAAGGAATGGTGTCCTAAGAAAGGATGCTGAGTAAGATAAAACATCCTATGCCCTCTACAGCAGTTTACAAAACCCCAACTCGCTCTGTGGAATAGGTAGGGTAGATATTATAAGTATCTTAATTTTCTTGACAATAGAAAGGAGTGATTTGTCCAAGCTTACATAGTAAGTGGCAGACCCAAACCTGAAGGTGGCTTTTCTGGTCACAAATGCTATTCTGTTCTCCCATGCTCCTCTTGGGAATTTTCTATTCAACTCAGGGATTTGGGGTCCACATTGTAAGAGTTAAAGGTAAATAAAAGAAATTCCCCAAGGAAAGCTAGATATTTTAATAAACTATAAAAGTCCATACCCCCCCAAAACAAATTAAAAAGTTATTCAAAGAAGTAATGTGATTAGATGTTAGAAGATGAGAACATGTCAGAGAGTAGAGGTAATAGATGTGAAAAGTATCTATGTGGAAGGTATTATAAATGTTTAAGACTCTTCCTATCAAGTAATGGGATAATAAGCTGTATCAAACAAAAAAATGTGGATTTTGAATTAATGACAATAAACAGTATTATAAGAAATGGAAAGGAAAGAAGAAAAGAAAAAGGAAAGGAAAGGAAAGGAAAGGAAAGGAAAGGAAAGGAAAGGAAAGGAAAGGAAAGGAAAGGAAAGGAAAGGAAAGGAAAGGAAAGGAAAGGAAAAAGAAAAGAAGGCAATCACTCTAGTGAGAATTTCTTAAACATGAAATTTATAGAAAATGCTTAAATTTGGTGAAAAATGTGAGTCATTTAAATTGTCATTTGATGCTGATTGGCAGAGTTGCTGCTAACGGGGGGCGGGGGGTGGAGAGGAGATAAATTAAGACTATGGATATTGTCCAGAAATAGAGAGATCAAGTCTAGAGAATTTGATATGTTCAAAAATAAGAAAGTGAGCTCTTGAATTAAGGCTGAAGAAACAAATAAGAAATGAAAAAAAAAGTGGGGCAGTTAGTCACCAGTTTTTGTGGATAAATGTGGGACTAACATTTGCACCGTAATTGTGGTTTAGTTTAGAGTAAAGGGCAGAGATTATTTCTTTTGCTTACAATTCTGAGTTCTAAACTTTTGACTACTGAATGTGGGGCTTTCTCCATTTAATGCTGTTCCCTGTCAGTGAACAATCTGCTCAGAACCAGCCCAGATTTCATGTTGATCCTTATTAGTTTTTCATTTCCCTGGGAGCTCCTCTCTGACATGAGCAATACTTTCCAGTTACAAACAGTTCTGCCATATAAAATACCATGAAGGGCAGTAGCACTTTTTTGTACTTCTTTTCCCATCTTATTGAAAAAGCTGCTGGAGTTATTTTGGATCTTTCTCCAGCGTGGCAACAATTATAATACCACCACACAATACTCTGATCTATCTCCTCTTTTTTTTTTCCATTTCTTGACCATCTTGGCATAAAACTTGATTTGTCACTATTGTATTCCCATGAAACTAAATGAAAGTTTATTCATATCCTGGGTATTGAGTGGCATTTTACACTGAATATGTTTTACCACATATGATGATTCATTCATCACAGGGCCAGAGATTTCAGGATTTCAGATATTACAACCAAAGTTTATCTAACATTGCAGCCTGAGCCCTGCAACCCAGGGGCAGGTTACTTTGATTGAGAGAGCCGCTACACTAAGGCCCCACTGAATGTCCTTGGTTGCGGTTCAGGTAGAACATAAAAATGACACAGAACTTGTAAAGAATGAGTGGGAAAATATCCTGTTCCCTAAATCCATAAAGCAAATCTCTGAATCCAAGCCTGTATCATCTGTCCTTAAATGCATAATAGCTTCTTCAGTTTCCAATTGTCACTGCATTTCTGTACTTTAAAAAAGCTATTGAGAGACTTGGGATATGAAAGATGCTATATAAAACCAAATTTAATCCTGTGCGATTCCAGTAATTTGCCTCATAAATACTTCTTGAAGTGGTGAAATACTTTCGGTTATAGAAATAAAACTTATGTATTCATGACCTACGAATTATTTCATCTTCTTGGAAGTAAAAGGACTCTTCCAGTGTTTATGCTACTGAAATAAATCTGCTATGGGTACTTTCATAACGTTTGTTAATACAAGTGACATTGCTGGATGCAGAACTATTATCGGTTGTATATTCCTTGCAATTATTTTTTTAACTTACCTTTCTTAGTTTTTTTAAATAAATAGGCTTCAACTTTTCCTCATTAATAACCACTTTCATTTACCTGAAACTTCACAATATGATAGATGGTAGGGAGTGTTAATGTGATCTGATGGCCAAGAAAAAGGCATGGGGGGATGTCAGTCAAGATAGGCTTTACAGTCACTAACTAAAGAGATATTATGAACCCTATTATGAGGCAAGGTATATGGATTTAATGACTGCTCAAGTCCACATTTCCCCCACAGAGCTGAGTCACACGAAGTATTTTCTCCTACTCTGCATATGTCTAAAAGCAATCTTTTTACCTTGCCCTTGTGGAAGCCCCTGATGCTCATGATGCTCATTTAATGTTCTGAAACATTAAATGAGAAATTTAAACACCTCATTTTTAAAAGACAGAAATTATTTTCAAAACTCGTAGTAATGTAGATTACTACTTCAATGGGAAATCTTATTAAAATTTAAAAGTTAAGACTTTTGTGGCCTTTTATGTGTAGTGAAATCCTTGAGGATTGTCTTTGCATCTCTGCAGTAGAAAAATCTAATGGAATGAGAATTAGTCACCTAAATATGTACATAAAAGAATAAAAGAAAAGAAAAGGAGGTTCACAGTAATCATGAGTGTATGTGTGTGAATGTGTGTTTGTATTGGGAGTAGTTTATAAACTGACACAATTTATCAGTTATCAGGAACAATCATTTTCCCCCCAATAAAATTACAACTATTTTTAGCGTAACATGAAAGATGCCTCATGGTGTTTGAATGGAACTTATTCATCCAATTCAGCTGATAATTTTCAGCCACTAATGATGCTGGGGAATAGGGCATGGGTATAAACATTTATAAGATATGGACTCTGCCCTGAAAGAATTTAGTTTAAGGGTGATGTACTAGAATGTAGAACAGCATTGTTGAGTATTATGGGTATAATCAAATTTTAAAGTGTCCTTTTTAGAAGGAACTTTAAGTACTTGCTTTTATAAACCTAGTAACGTAGTTTTACACAGTCTCCTAAGAACAAAAACAAAGCATGGCATTGGCCTCAAGATGAGTGGTCAAGCGGCAAACTGAGTGCGTGGTCATTCCACCTCCCACGGAATCTGTAGCACCTACTGACACCTGTTGGTTCCACTGGTTCTTTCCTAAAATCATTTTTTCACTGTACAACAGGATAAAGAAAAGAAACTCAGACTTCTGTTAGAACAGTCCTGAAACAATTTAAGAACTTCTACTTAAAACTTATCTTGAAGAAGCGGATCTGACCTACCTGAGGGAGCTCTGAAGGGCTCTGGGGCTGGAAGGAGCCTCTTCCAAGTGCCCAGCTGTTGTAACTGATTAGATGTGAAAAGTAATCCCTGGTCTAAAGGAGAGGCTTTCTGAATTCTAATGCACTAGGAGTGAAACTACATCGAATTTATCAAACATTGAAGACCATGAGGAGACTGTACACTTTCTTTTAAAATGTGTTTTTCAGTGCTACAATATTACATAGTCATTAAAGTTTATCTAGAAAGTAGAGAAACATTAAAAGAAAAAAGTCACCCATCTTTTCAACACCCAGAGATAACCAATATGCACACTTTTTAGTATGATGTAATAGCCCCTCATGAGAAAATGTTTCTCATATTTTAATTTAGTACAGTACTTATCATTTAAATGCAACAGCACATCCTTCCCTGATATGCACTGAACTAATGACAGAAAAGTGTCTTAATAGTAAAAAAAATCACATAATACAAAAAATTCCAAGTTCTTACAATTTTTAAAAATAAACACCAAATATAAAAGTAAATTCATTCATTTTTTCAAAAATATTATATTCCCAATTTATATTACTCAATAGAAATACAAAGGAAAAAAAAGACGGTCCAGGCTGAGATGACTACATTCAACAATGTGATTTCAGATTTGGTGTTCTGAGACATAGGTCTGAGTCCTGAGTTCATTTAATCCTGAGCACATCAGTGAATCCCCTTGAACCTCAGTTCTACCATCTATAAAAAGGGGGAAAATAAAACTTGCCTAAAAGTTATAAGTATTAAGTGATATAATGTACATGGAATTGTGTTATAAACTTGAAGCTGATACTCAAATAATGCTAGCATATAATTCAGTTGACTGAAACTTAAAATTTAGCTCTTAAATTCACTTCCTAAAATTGCATTATAGCTCTTTATATCTGTCATTGCATAATGGTTCATAGAATCTAACTTAAAATTAGTACTGCCAACAAGTTCTGTCTTCCAAGTTAAAAATTCAGAGGTAATTTTGATGCTCAGCTTTGAACATCATGAAGTGACTCTTCTATCCAAATAACAGCCTTAAAAGCAGTTTTGCTTTATTTTTTCATAAAGTAATTATTCAAAGTTTACAAAACTTTAAATGTAGTTTCCATTGAATATAATTTTAGTCATTGTGAATAGTGACAAAGTAATAAATGTTAGCAATTTTTAATCAGAGGAGTTTATATTGCGAAACAATAAAATTTCCTTGTGGGTGATTGAATTTTTGCATTAACTCTTTCTCATGCCTCCCTGGGGCTTGATATTGCAACAGTCAATATGAATTCTGCTCTGCTCATGTTAGAGTCGAGGGAGTCACTGCCTGTATGAAGTATCTAACACCTACATCTCACGGATAGTGTAGATGATGGTATGACGCCTCCATCTGAATAGTACACAAACTAGATCTGAAAGAATTATACTTTCAGGCTACCTCTGTGACAATCTCATGTTACTCTTTGCCAACTCAAATAAATTTGACAAAGACGTAGCATCAAAACATAAGCCTCTTGAAAAAGAAAAAAAGTAATGAGATTTTTATCCTATGGTCTTTTATTGTGCAATTGTCACTGTAATCAAAGATTTTTGAAAGCTCTTTGTGATGTAACTTACAATGTTTACTAAGATACAGTTGGAGCCAAGTGTATAAATTACATCCAAGTTGGGGAGCACCTTACCTTCTTTGTGTTTTTGTCAGACTGTGTTTGTTGTAAGCCTGCTCTGCATCCATTGTGAGACCTTGCCCTACCACCTGCTTTCAAAGTTTTCTGCTTCTGGAGTATTACATCATCTTCTCTAATCTCAGCTTCTTCTTACCAAGGAATTCTCTTATCTGACAGGGTATAAGGAACAATAGCTTTTTTTTTCCTCAGCAGGCACTGCAAGCCGTCTCTTTCTTCTTCCTAAACTCTGTTAAGCCTCACTTCTATCCTTTCAGCACTTCTTTCAACACTGACTAACGGCACCAAAGACTAAAATTTCTTGATAACCTTTCAATGACCAGTAAACAGGGCCAGGTAGGCACAAAGAAAATGTTCATACTGTCCCTCTCTAGGATCATATTTTTCTTTCCCATAGGGCTCTCATTTAGTCCTGTGAAAGTAGCAAATTACAAGTTCATTGAAGAATTTCCTTTTTAGTCCTCAACATACACATCTTTATTTTAAATCATTTCTTGTGATAGGAGATATCATTTCTGTGATCACATTTTACTGATTTTTATAGTATTCTGAAAAGGAAAAAAACTTACAGAAAAGAATGGTTCGTTTATTCACCCACTTGTACCAGACACTTTGTTGGGCCCATTCTAGGCACTGTGAACAGAAAAATGAGAAAGACATTAGCCTCTACCTGAAATTTCAGGCAGAAAGAAAAATGTATAAACAGAGAGATAAGTATGACTTGTGTTCAAATATTTGGGGAGCCCAAATGATGGAATTAACTGTGTCTAGGAAGGTCTGAGAAAGCTTTTCAAAGGTGTATGAACAGACATTTATAGGAGTCAGAGTTGGACTGGAAGAAAAAAATGGGGGTAAATCACTCTAAGTACAGAAGGGCGCTACTCCCTGGCTGTTCAAGGAACTGCAAGTAATGCTGGGTGATTGGAGAAAACAGCAACCATTTTTATGCAAGGAAGTTTATGTTGGACCAAGGGGTTTGAATTTTATCCTAAGGCCTTTCAATGTTTCTACCTAGGAAGTGTCCATGTACATTTGTAAAGATACAGCTGATAACAGAGAAGAGGACATATTTCATTCAGGTGGAGCAGACATTTCAGGGATATTAGTCAAGAAGATAATGCAATGGAAAAGAGACTCCAAGGAGTCACATGCAATGAAAGAGGAGGGTGTGGCACAGAAATACTCGATATGCAACACTCATGCTCATGAAGTCAGTAAAATGTAATTATCTTTATTTTCAATGATCTTCAAGTCTTTGAGCATTTATTTATATTCAAAATTAGAAAAGATCACATTTTAAATACAGGAATTTAAATAATTGACTACGAACAGAAATACTAGGACTCAATTAATTTGATAATTAAAAAGGTAGAACATGTATTACGTAGCCTGATTTTTTAATCACACCTTTGGAACAAAATTTCTAAATGGAATTTTGCAATGTGGGCCAAGCTTGAATATGCTGATGAAATAGACCCTTCTATTTGGGATTTTGTTAAGACTCAGACACATGACATAGTTTACAATGATGGGTAGGTAAATTAATAAGTAAATAAATAATTAAAGATAATATTAAAAAGTGGCAATGTCTCTATTCAATAATGTGACATGATATAATAAAAAGTAAAAAGGCAAACCACAGCTTTGGAGAAGATATTTGTAATACATATATTCAACAAAGGACTTGTATCTCAAATATAGAAAAAATTCCTATACACAGTAATATTATGGATGACTGTGTGAGAAGAAAATGGGTTCAGAAATGTGAAAAAGCATTTGACAAAGAGTACATCTAAATAATCCATAAATGTATCAAAAGGCACTTAATGTCATCAGTCATTAGGCAGTAAAAATTAAAACCACAGTTTGAAACCTTTCCAGACCCAAAAGAACTACTAAAATGAAAAAGGCAAAAAGTACAACAGCTGGCGAGGATAAAACAAACAGGACTCTTTAACTCTTGGGTAAGAGTATAAATTGGCAGAGCCATTAAGGAAAACTGTTAGAAAATGTCAACTTAAACTGAGCATGTTCATACCCTATGACCTAGTAATTCTACTTGTAGATATATCTATAGAAATTAAAGATATACTCACCAAAATTTATATACAAGAATGTGCAGAAGAGTGTCATTCATAATAGCTCAAACCTAGAAAGAACCAATGTCCATCAACAGAACAGATAAACAAGTTTTGTATTATCTTTTAACAATGGAATCTTATACATAAATGAAAATGAATGAACTACACAATTATACAAAAGATCATGCATGAATTTTGCAAACAAAACATTGAATAACAATAAGTCAAACATAAAAGAGTATATGTTGTTTGATTCTGCTTATGTAAAGTTAAAATATTGCCACAATTAAAAGTCAACATAGTAATTACTCTTAAAAATTGGTATAGTTACCAGAAGGGGGTCACAGTGGTTTCAGGGTGCTTCTTGATCTGGGTGCTGGTTTCATAGATGCAATCCCTTTGTAAAAATTTGTCAAGCTATACAGTTACAAATTATGCACATCTTTGTTCTATTTCAATTAAAAGTTTACATTAAAAAAATAAAATAAAGTAATATGAATAACCAGTTTCTATTATGAACAAACAACAACCTAATATTGTCATCTTTAATTAAAATCAAAACATACCAACTAAATTTGTAATTGCTTAAATGGGTTGTAGAGATACAATCCATGTAAAACATGTCAGTTTTGAATTATTTCTCCTTCTCAATAGTGTTGTGTACAATTCCTAAAAGTCAATCCTGTCAAAAATAATTTATTTTACCTTCTCAAAATAATGAGCACATTGCAGAGGCTTGCTTCCTGATTTTATGAAACAATCACTATTTGATGACATTTAAGAAACCTCCCCAGCTTTGTTTTCTGAGGCGGTTGTCTCAGGACAAACTAAATAGAAATCTATTTGGAACACAGGTGATTTGAAATGCCTCCTATTTCCTCTTCCTCACGGCTCTCTGTGGAATGATTTCCAATGAGTTCATCTCAAGTGAGGCAACTTGGTTTCTAGTAGAAGGAAAATGTCTTCTAATATGGTCATAGATGCTCTATGGGCCACATAAAGTCCCTCATATTTAATAACTTTTTATAGCAATGTTATTTGAATTTTATATTCTGAGCTGCCTTGACTATTTTGCAAGCAACAGTATTATTAGTATTAGTGCTATTTTGATAATTCTTTACAAAAGGACAATCTAATAAATAATGTAAAAATATAAGTGGAGATTTGAAAATAAGTATACAATATAATCTCTTTCCCTTCATTTTATTTCTTTTTTAATTCTTAGAACAGAAAGCTAGGAAATTCAGTGGCAGAGGCTTTGCACACATTACACAGAGCATTGACTAAACGTCCTTGAGGATACACTAGGTCATATAAGCATGCCTGAAACATTGTACTTGACGACTGGACCTCTCCCATGCAGGCTCCCATCAGGAAGCCAGACACTAGCTGAAACATACAAATAAGCATATGGAGGCATTCTATTTTTATTTGAAGCCACGTATATGTCCTGTCTTGTTTTCCCAGTATCGTTAAGTCAAATTCTTCTCAGGTATCCACAGTTTAGATTGAAGTTTCTTGCTTCGAAAACTTTACTAAAGACAGAACACTCAGGAGCCAGTGTGTCAGACTCCAAGAAGATCGCTTACCTATCCAGTCATAATTCCTAATTCGTTTTTATAGCCCATCAACCTGCACCGCTGTAACCATAAATCCTCAACTACCTTCAAGTGCAACAATGTTTAGAGATATTTATTTCTAGGGGCCCATAGAGAATTCCAAATTTCTCTAATTATTTTGTTCTCTTATCTAAAAATCTTTGCTTTAAGACAGCTCTGATAGCCTAAGCTCATTAAAAAATAATGCACTGAGGCTCTGTCTTAACCTTGAGCTTGTATTTTCTCCTTGATTTATTGCAGTTTCTGGGAAGACAAGGGATAAGCTTCTCTTCATAATAAGTCATTAACCCCAACTAGGATTTAAATGGGCAGCTGTTAGTACCAAGCTTGGATAACCCTACAAGAAAATTGTTGGTACTGCCTCTGTCATTTCCACTTCTGCTCAGAAGCCAGGAATATTCATGGAAATCATTTTGACTTTACATTACTTTTATGCACTGTGCTTGTGCATGTTTATTTGTTATCGTGCAGCTCTCACTCAGAAATGTGGACTCCATGAGGGCAGCGATTATACCCATTTTTATCCTTGGGCTGCGGTAACAGGTACCTAGAATACTGCTCGGTACATAGTAGTTGTTCAAAATACATTATGTGAGTTCATCGATATTATTGTGTTAGTGTATGTGTTGCTCTGGGGACAAATAACATGTCTTATATTGTACTTTGTACAGCATGCCACTTGAATACTTGCTGGTTTTCTGTGGAAATATATTACTGTCTAAACCAAGGATTGACAAACTTTTTTCAAAGGACCAGAGAGTGAATAGTTTTGTCTTTGTGGGTTTGTGTTCTTTCTCACAAGTACTCGACTCTGCTACAAGAACTTAACTCTGTAGTGGTAGCAAAAACAGTGGTTACAGAAAACATGTAAATGAATAAACAGCCAGCCAGTCTACTTGCCTCCTGCTTTTGTATGGTCCTTCAGCTAAAAATGGTTTGTAGATTTTTAAATAACTTAAACAAATCAAAAGTCATGACACTTGAAAATTATATAAGATTAAAATTTCAGTGTTCAGAAATAGTTTTATTGAACATAGCCATACCCATTGATTTCTTATTGTTTATGAATGTATTTGTGCTCTAATGGTAGAGTCAAGCAGTTGCAACTGCTAAATAGACTAGACAGCAGAACCTTTAAAGAGGGGGCTATAAATGGTAGAGAATTTGTCCTTACATTGTCTGACTATAATAATTTCCATAACTTCAAGACATGTGAAAAAGTTCAAAACTTTAGGTTTGGAGAGCTGGGGTTCCTCTCATTAAAACGTAGTAACGATACAAGCAGAAAGAGTAAGATGTATCTCTACACCTGCTGGTGAGGATCTGTAAATACAGAACACAATTTTCAGTTACTCATAACTATTGATTCAAGAATCAAATGCATAAATGATGTCCACAGCTGATGTTAAAGAGTCACAGAAATCAATAGGGCCAGGCCTCTCATCCCTCTATAAATTTACAACAATTTTTTCCAACAAAAACTGAAATTAACTTTCATTTTAACCCTCTACTACAGCTGAATGTGCTAATGAAAAATCTAGAAAGTCTGTGCATCAGATAATCAAGAGTTGGGTATAGATTCCATATTCCATAAACCAAACAAACATCAAATGAACATTATTTATGTCTATTAGAAAAAGTCAGCTAGTGTGTTTCTCATAAATTATAAGACAGCATGAGGTGAAATATATCCAATTGATAAAACTACAAGGATGTGATCTTTTCCCAATTAACATATGAGCTTCATAAGAACAGACAATATGTATTTTCATTAAAAATTAATGAATGATGCTCACAAAGCTACTCATTTATTCATTCATGCATTTGGTCAACAAATACATATCGATGTCTATTCTGTACTAATTGCTGTGGGGACACAAAGATGGCTGAGGCACTCCCTCTGCTCCTCCACAGCACTTTACTAAAGGAGATAACATATAACTAATAAAAGTGGACCTAATGAAAGGTTTTAATATAATTTTAAGATAAAAGACATTTGAAGGCAATATCTTTTTAAGTGCCAAATAAGTAATGCAAGAAATACCGGCTAGAACAATTGCGGGGAGAAATGGACCATTAAGATCTAGAATGGTCAGCAAAGGCTTCCTGGTAGAGGAGGGACTTTCAAAGGAATTTCAAGGGTGGATAAACACCCAACAAATATTTGATGCATAAATAAATACCTAAGGTTTGCATATCTGAAGAGAAAGAAGGACCAGTAGGTAAAATTGTCAGCTCTCTGAGCTCTGATCCTAAACCCACTGGGAGATTCAAGGTAAACAAGTATCCGCCCAG
The DNA here is from genome assembly GCA_004026545.1 of Mormoops blainvillei. Classification (NCBI taxonomy): domain Eukaryota; kingdom Metazoa; phylum Chordata; class Mammalia; order Chiroptera; family Mormoopidae; genus Mormoops; species Mormoops blainvillei. The sequence continues at coordinate 562,844 of PVJD01000185.1, read as the reverse complement.
TGGTGGAAATCATCAGTTCTGCCCTTTTTCTACCTGCTGTCTGAGCATTTCTGTGCACAGATAACAGAATAACCTGAACACTGTAGGGTCCTGAATAGAAGGGTGAGGGGAAGAACAGAAGATTTGTTTCTGTTAAAGACCCTTTAACAACAAGGAAGACGATTGTCTACAATAACCCTCATCTGTTTCTGACAAAAGGTCAGTCAGCCAAAACCTTCTACCAAAACAAGGCCCAGCAGATGGATCCTAGTGTTGTCTCAGAACTGCCCCAAATATTTGTCTTAAGCTTTTCCAGCCGAGACTAATTCCCACTACTCTGGCCTACTGTCACTGCAGTTTTAAAAGGTTAAAATGTCTATTTAATAATAGCAAATTATTTATGTGCTTTTAAATGTAATTTAAAACTATTTTAAAGTATTTTCAAAGGTTTCCTATTTGAATGTTTATGTAACATGTGGAGTTACTATTTGGTAAACATTCATATACAGGTGATATTTTCTTTAAAGTAAATCATGGAAATGCGTTTCCTAACATGGTAAGTGAACACCTATACTTTCTGTATTTCAGTTTCTTTTACAGAGTGTTAGCATCATCAATTTAAAAAAAAAAAATTGACTTCAAATGACATGGACCTATTTAAATTACCACTTGACGTATTTACCAAATATCAACCTCGTGCTAAGCATAGAGAGTATTCAGTGTTAAATCATTTAGACTTCCATCTTCAAGGACCAAAAAGTACTAAAGATGTGGGCAGCATAAAACATTTTTATAATTTTTCAGGGTTTCTCCACATCTGATTATTATCTTTTTTGTACATGCTTGTCCAATGGTGTTCTTGGTAACATATTAATACACCTAACTATTTTAATTGCCACTTGACATATTTACAAAATACCCACCTTGTGATTATATGAAGAACTCAATGACAGATAATATAGATTTCCATCATCAAGGGGCTAAAAATCTAGTAAAGGTATTCGGAGAGCTATGCTACAGAACGGAATGGGATTTCCTAAAAACTCACGAATACTAAAACCAAAATCAAATTCTGTTTCTATTGTCTACAGGACTCTGAGGGCCCTGACTTCTGCTCCTCTCCCCCAGCTGCACACAAGTCACTCTAGCTCATCATAGTTCACCAAGTCCTTTTGATGCCTAGGGCCAGGCCTGGCACAGTGCCCCTTCCTTCTGTCTCATATCATTTACTGCAGCAAGTCTCACGGCTGAACCGAGTACATACTACCTATAATGGGAGGCTCTGAAGAGTACTTGGCAAAGGGCATGGATCCAGGGAAGGCTAAAGGATTGGGGTCAATAAGACAACCTACCATACCAGGTTATGTAAAAATGTTTAAGAGTTGTGTTTTTCTGATTCCTTACTCTTTTTTTGTGCCCAATCACACTGACTTTAAAGTAGTTGATATCCTCACTTTACTTCTGAATGATTATTGTTCACATGGCACGTTGGTCATGTGGTTGACCTCAGTCTCAGACATGGCCATGGCTTTTGTTTGGAGAAATACATTTGGGACTACTTTACATAATGATGATTTTGGACATATGTCCCCTAAATTCAACTGTACATGCCTTGGAAACAAACATGTCACCCAAGAAATGCATATATTAATTTCTAATGACCTGGAGAGCCTCACTTAAATTTCTGTGTATAGTGAGAAATTTATAGATGCTACCTTTTGATTGACTGTTTTATCCCATTTCAAGATATAGGTGACCACTGTGTTTATGTGATTCTGATCCTAAGGGAGCAGAAATATTCACAACCTCACTAAGCTCACCTGCATCAACTAAGCTGATTGAGGTTGTAAGACCAATCAAAAACAGACACAACAAGACTTTAATCTTTCAATTCTATAAACATGACATTTCTAATTTCCTTGATAGAAATAAAGACCTAATGTCTTGCCTCTCAAACTTTAATGTGCATTTAAATCACCTGGGGGTCTTGTTAAAATGCACCCTATAATTCAGTAGTCTGTACTGAGTCCTAATATTGTGTATTTCTAACAAGCTCCAGCTGATATTGATGCTATTTGGTGCTCAAACCACACTGGAATGGCAAAGGGCCTAAAGTAGGGGTGTCCAACCTTTTGGCATCTCTGGGCCATACTGGAAGAAGAAGAGTTGTCTTGGGCCACACATTAAATACATTGTGACACATAATCACACACACAAAAAAAATCTCATAATATTTTAAGTAAATTTATGATTTTGTGTTGGGCTGCATTCACAGCCATCCTGGGTCACATGTGACCTGTGGGCTGTGGGTCAGACACCCCTGGAAAGGATTCAGTGGTATCTGTTTCTGCATAAAGCTCTTGTCCATGAGTCTTGTAACAACTGCATTTAAAGTACCTTAACATGTAGATCATCGTAGGATTTTTTTTCATATATCAGAGATCAGCTGTATTTTTGTATGCTGAAAATGACTAGAAATAACAACTACTTTATGGTCTATCACAGGCTCTGGTTGTTGGCAATGAATGCGGAATTACACCTGGACAAGTAAATTAGATCAATGCTCCTGAGAATTTACTGATAATTCAGTATTTCTCACTTCAGAGTAAACCATCAGTTGCTGTGTTCATCAACTAACAAAATGTATTGATTTGCTTCTAGAATAAGGTACAATATATTTTGGATGAAGACACATTTTATTTACTCAGAAATATTTAGTACCTACTAGAATAGGATGCAGGTACTGTAAGTGAAACAGTGACAGATGGCACATGACACCTATTCTCAATGGGTTTGCAAAACAGGGAACAAAAATGGGTAATCAAGTAACAATAAAACAAGTGCTAAGTAAGTCTGTAAAAGGAAAAGCAAGAATCTCACAGTCAGAGTCCTGTTTAGGATTTTTAATGAACTGTGGTAAGGTAAGGACATAGGGCATCAGTGGAAGTACCCGGTATATTTTAAAATTTACTGAAGGTTAGGTAATATGGTAAAATTCTATTCAAACGTAGAAACCCAACCAATAAATTATAGTCAGAGTTTACACTTTTGCTCCTGTCTGAACATTTACATTTCTCACTCACCTTTCTCAGTTTTTGCTTCTGTAAAATGAGTTGATCTAATCCACAGAGCTCTACTCAAAACTGATTACAGAACTGTACAGCGAGCAGTTCCTCAAATAACTGCCACTGAGTTCAGTCATTTCATTATAATATTGATGAGAAAAAAATAAAGAAATCAACTGGCTGAGGTCACTGTCTTTGTGGAGTTCGCACGTTCTCCCCATGTCTGCATGCAATTTCTCCAGGTGCCCCGGTTTCCTCCCGCACGCCAGATATGTGCACGTGAAGTGACTTAGCCTGTGTACCTTGTCCCAGTCTGAGTGATTTTGGGTGTTGGTATGAGTGTGCCCTGTGATGGAAAGGTGTCCTGTCCAGGATAGGTTCCCTCCATGCACCCTGAGCTGCTGGGACAGGCTCTGGCCAAACACAACCCGGAACTGGAATAAGCAGGTTGAGAAGGAATTCTCTGACTTGTTTTTACCGATCTTGCTTAAATGTTTGACTAGCTCACATTTAAATGTTTTATATTAGAAGTGTTTTGTGTCTTTACTAAGAGTTTCTGATGCATTTGTGATCAGAAATATGCTATAGGAACTTGAGTCTTGTTTATATCCATTAGCTTATTGTAAAATTGGCTTCCTTATACATCGTTTTGATTAAAGTCACAGCTCTAACAACCTCAACAAATTAAAGACTCACTGCTTAGTGCTTGAAACACATGATTAATTAGGGTAGCTTGAAGAAGAATAAGAACAATGATGGAAAATGAAATCAGGAGTGAAGATGAAAGAAAATGGAATTTGGGGGTTTGTTCATTTGGAAAAATCTATAGGGGAACAGCAAGCTATTTGCTTGTCAGGGCAGGACAGAAAGAAATATAATCCAGCTAGACACGTAAGTAAGCACCTCTTCTGTTTCTGACCCATGCAACCTGTTCTTCCTGTGAGCTGCCAAGAATAGGCAGGTTTCCACAGCTGTGTCAGTGACCAGAAACACTTGCCGATCTTTCAGAACAACACATTCAGTCCATACCGATCTTTCAGAACAACACATTCAGTCCACAACACATTTGGTCCATAATAACACCAAATAGGGCCAGGTGCTCTTTCAAGAGTGTCAGGCCCCATTTTGCTTATGATATTCTGTGTGAGATGTCTAGGCTTCTTCGATAGCCAGAATTATGAGCTTGGATTGAGACCAGTTCATCATAGCACCCCTAATGCAGGGCTGTCTTTTGTGTGGTGCTCCAAACCGGTAAAAAGTATTATTGTGCCTAGGTACTTTTTTAACCTAAAAATAATAATAATGATAATAATAAGAGAAAAAAATATTTTCTAATTACCCTGGAAGTGGTTCCTCATCCCCCTTTTCAGTGGGACAAGAAGGCAATTATGTTTATTTAGATAGTTTATTATTATGCAAAGTAACTTTTCAGCATGACAGAAAATACAGTGCTCAGATTCGTCACATTAGCAGTATCATAACAATCTGATAGAAATGCTTCACAGGAGGGAAATAGCTGGATAAAAGTACAGGTATATATTTTTACAAGAAGCTATTCTAAATACCTCTGCATAAGATTCATTAATTCTTAGTGCAAAATTCAAACACAACCCAAATATCAGAACACCTGTTATTTTGTCATTTGCGCACCACCACCCTCAGCGATCTTTGACTAAGGGTGCCTAAGGAATGATTATGCATCCTCAAATCTACTCAGACAGTTCACATGGATTGATCTCATTACACTAGAAACTCTCAGTGAGCATTGTAATTTGGTAGGTAGTTGGTTTGAACCACGATTGGCAGCTATTGCTAATGGAAATAGATGTAAGAATCATGTTCATCAGGGCATGTAGCCCCTGTGAGAAAGCGTCTCCAGATAAAAAATATTACTAATAATGAAAATTCTTGAGAAGTTTCTGAAACGCAGTGTTGCTTTAGGAAGAACTTGTTCACTGTAAATCTCCTTCCTCTGACTTAAAGAAAGTCATGCCTCCTTTTTTTTGATGCCTGACAGAATGAACTCTCCTTGCCTAAAATTTACCATAAGCACAAAGGATACGTCAAGCAAATCTTCTGGGTGTCTGTTAGACAAACACAAATGCAGGCACTTAATTTCTGTGGAGCAGTTAATTAATGATAAATGGTAGTCAATTGATTATCAATGTACTTTTTCTCTTTGAGTTCTTGCTCAACCTGACTTCCCCTCTCCCCAAATTTCCCAAATACAGAATATAAAATACAAAGACAAATATAACCATTCATAAATGTAAAATGGACAAAAAGTGTGCAAACATTCTCATAAAAAATTAGCTTAGATGCACTTTAACACGGACACATTAGATTTTTTAAAAATTTATATGGCCATTGCTTTCTATGGGTAAGACTTCATCAGTTTCATCACCATTTTGGGGAGGGCGTAACAGTTTTATTGAGATATAATTTACTTACAAAACAATTCACCCATATAAAGTATATAATTCAATGATTTGTAGTATATTTGGCATTGTGAAACCAGAGCCACAATCAATTTTAGAACGTTTTTTATCACCTATAAAAGAAATCTTGTACCCCCTAACTATCACCCCCCCAAACCTCCCATCCTTCTCAGCCCTAAGTAAGGACTAATCTTTCTGTCTCTATGTATTTGCATATTCTGAACATTTCATATAAATGGAATCATAGGATTTTTATAATGATTTTTACTAATTACCTTTACATAGATAAATACATTTCATATTCTTAAAAAATATGATGTTTTTCTGAGCCATATATTTACAATGTCATATACCTACAATGTCTGTAGGGCTACTCTTATGGATTATATTTAAAGCTCTAAAAATGAACATGTAACTGAGAATATATATAAATATACTTTGAAATAAGACATTTCTAACTTATTAGCTCATAAGCAATTCAACAACCTCAATATAATTTTAATTTTTAAAAATATATTTGACTAAAAATACATTTTTACCTTTTTATATTTAAAAAATACATTTTTGGTCAAATATATTTTCAGTCGTTTCTGCTTGCTTATGAAGTTGTTTTGAAATATGGAGAACAACCGTGTTTATTATCAGTAACAACAAAACTTTAAGCTTACAGAGAAGGACAGTCTCTCTGTCTCACATGCACACTGGGCCAGGGAAGTTATGGTCAGTGTGGAGCACAGTGATTGGCACCCACTTTGAAGATTCCTTAAAAGGAATTGCGGAAATATATTTATCACTTGGACTATGCCTCTGGATTCCTAAATTTTCTCCCCAGCTTCCTACATGGCTTCAGCTTAATCTACTCTTTACCAAAAATAGCCCAAGTGATGTATTTAAAATGTATTGCGGCTCTGCCCAAAACCATTCAATAGCTTCCTGTCTCACTAAAAATAAACTCCAAAGTCTTCACTGTAGCCTGTATGATATAGCTCCGAGTTCTATAATCTCGTCTCTGACAAATCGCTCTCTCACTGGTCTCTCCTACTGTATTCCAGGTCTTCTCATTTTATTTCTCCTTTTGCTTTATTTTATTTTTTTGAAGTTTTTACCCAATACTGTTTTTATTATTTTTATTGTATTTTTCCATTACCATTTATCCGCATTATACCTCCCTCCCCTCAATCGCCACACTGTTGTCATGTCCATGAGTTCTTATTCCTTTTGCTCAGTCCCTTCACCCGCTGAACTCCCCCTGCATAGCTGTCAGCCTGCTCTCTGAGTCTGTCTCTATTTTGCTTGTTAGTTCGGTCTGTTCATTAGATTCCACAGATAAGTGAAATCATATGGTATTTGTCTTTCTCTGACTGGCTTATTTCACTTAGCCAATGTTCTCCAGATCCATCCATGTTGTCGCAAATGGTAAAATTTTCTTCTTTTTATGGCCAAGTAGTACACCATTGTGTAAAGTCCACTCATCTGTGGATGGACACTTAGGCTGCTTCCATATCTTGGCAATTGTAAATAATGCTACACTGAACATAGTGGTTCTTTTGTTCTTTTGAATTAAAAGTGTTTTGGGTTTCCTCAGATACATTCCCAGAAGTAGAATCACTGAGTCAAAAAGCAGTTCCTTTTTTTAATTTTTTGTGGTATCTCCATATTGATTTCTACACTGGCTGCACCAGTCTGCATTCCCATCAGCAGTGCAAAAGAGTTTCCCTTTATCCACATCCTCACCAGCGCTTATTGTTTGTGTATTTATTGATGACAACCATTCTGACAGGCGTAAGGTGATATCTCATTGTAGTTTTAATTTGCATTTCTCTGATGATTAGTGACATTAAGCATCTTTTTTACATGTCTATTGGCTACATGTATGTCCTCTTTGGAGAAATGTTTATTCAGATCATTCGCCTATTTTTTAATCAGATTGCTTGTTTTTTGGTCTTGACTTTTATAAGTTCTTTATAAATTTTGGATAGTAACACCTTATCAGATATATCAGCAAATATGTTCTCCAATTCTGTGGGTTGTCTTTTAGTTTTATTGATTGTTTCCTTTACCATGCAAAAACTCTTTAGTTTGATGTAGTCCCATTTGTTTATTTTTTCTTTTGTTTCCCTTGCCTGAGGAGATATATCAAAAGATTTTGCTACAAATCATGTCTGAGATTTTTAAAAATTATATTTTATTAATTATGCAATTAACAGTTGTCCCAAAATTTCTCCCTTTGCCCTGCCCTCCCCCACTCCCTCAAGTAATCCCTACACCATTGTTCATGTTCGTGGGCCATATGTATAAGCACTTCGGTCACTCCATTTCCTATACTGAACTTTACATCCCTATGGCTATCCTGGAGTTACCAATTTGTACTTCTAATTCCCCTCATTTCTTCACCCATTCCACCAAATGTCCCTCTCATCTGGCAACCATCAAAATGCTCTCTGTATCCATGATTCTGTCTCTGTTCTTCTTCTTTGCTTAGTTCTTCTTTTATTTTCACCTGTTCATAGATATGTATTTATTGGCATTTTATTGTTCATAGTTTTGCTCTTCTTATTTTTCTTAAATAAGTATCTTTAATGTTTCATATAATAATGGTTTGGTGATGATTAACTCATTCAGCTTTTACTTGCCTGGGAAGCTCCAGATCTGCACTTTGATTCTAAATGACATTTTTGCTGGGTAGAGCAATCTTGGCTATAGGTCCCTGTTTTCCATGACTTTCAATATTTCTTGCCAATCCCTTCTTGCCTGCAAAGTTTCATCTGAGAAGTCAACTGAGAGTGTTAAGGGAATTCTCCTGTAGGTAATTAACTTCTTTTCCCTTGCTGTTTTTAAGATTCTCTCTTTAACTTTAACCTTTGATATTTTAGTTATGATGTGTCTTGGAGTGGGCCTCTTTGCATCCACCTTGTTTTGGACTCTCTGTGCTTCCTGGACTTGCATGTCTATTTCCTTCACCAAATGAGGGAAGTTTTATTTCATTATTTTTTCTAATAGATTTCCAATTTCTTGCTATTTCTCTTCTCCTGGCACCCTTATGATGTGAATGTTGGACCTCTTGAAGTTGTCTCAGGGGCTGCTTACACTATCTTCTTTTTTTTATTCTGTTTTCTTCTTCTTGTTCTGGTTTGTTGTGTTTTGCCTCTTTATGTTCCAAATAATTGATCTGATTCTCAGCTTCATCCAATCTACTGCTGTTTCTTTATAAATTGTTCTTTATTTCAATTAGTGTATTCTTTATTTCTGACTGGGTCTTTTTTATGCTGCTGAGGTTCTCACTAAGCTCCTTGAGTAAATATCCTTATAACCAATGTTTTGAACTCTGCATCTCGTATGCGTTTCCCATGTGGTATAGGTGCTGGTCAGCCCCCACCTACATTTTGCTTGGAGCCACCCTGCCTGCGCTATAAAGCAATCTGAGATGCTAGTATATAGCATCCGAGCTATAAGGCAACCTAAGCTATAAAGTTTTCTGCTGCTAGTGCCAGGCCTGGGGTCACCAAGCAAGAAGTATGGGAACTGGGGGCTCACTGGGGTCAGCTGTTGCTTGTTTGAAAGGATTTAGGAAGTTGTGAAATATGAGCCAAGACCAGCCATTCATATGGAAAATTCATTGTTAACAGCTTGGATGGGTTCATGAGTTGGGTGGGATGGAATCTGAGAATCTCCAAGGTAGGGCAACCAGTGCTAGCTGTGTTAATAGTCTCATATATGGCACTAGTCTGCTGGTTCTGTGGCTCTGTGGGGGCAGGGTTCAGAAAAGGGACAATGGCCTTTGCCTGCATTTCTGTCTGGGTCTGTGAGAAAGCTGTCCCCCATCTCTTGCGTTGATGCCAGACACTTCACTTCCTCCCTGTATGCCACTGGGGTTACCTCACTGCTGGAGCTCAGAGGGAGTGAGTCTAAGTAAGTCTGTGTGCAGGTTCTTTAAGGGGAACTGCTTGGAACTCCGGAAGATTCCTCTACCAACTCAATACCCATAGGCTTTGCAGCCAGAAATTATGGGGACTTATCTTCCTAGTACTGGAAACCTGAACTGGGGGACCTGGTGTGGGACTGGGACTCCCCACTCCCAAGATATCACTCCCAAATGTTTACCCACCACACGCAGATATGGGACCAGCCCATCCATATCTCCCCCTTTCCTACCAGTGTGGATAGATGTGGTTTCTTTAATTCCATAGTTGTCAGACTTCCATTCAACTTGATTTCTGGTGGTTCTGAGTAATAGTTATTCTACAATTTAGTTGTAATTTTGATGTGGTTATGCAAGGAGGCAAGCCATGTTTACCTATGCCACCATCTTGGCTGAAAGTCCTTTATAATTTAATGTCCAAGATTTTACTGCCTATGTTTTCTTCTAGGATTTTCATGGTTTCAGGTCTAACATTTAAGTCTTTAATCCATTTCAAGTATATTCTTATCTGTGGTATAAGAAGGTGGGCTAGTTTCACTTTCCTGCATGTATCTGTCCAATTTTCCCAACATTATTTATTGAATAAACCATCTTTAGTCCATTGTATATGCTTGCTTAATCTGTCAAATATTAATTGAATATAAAGGTGTGGGTTTATTTCTGGGCTCTGTATTCTATTCCATTGATCTGTGTGTCTGTTTTTATGCCAGAACCATGCTGCTTTAGTTACTATGGCCTTTTAGTATAGTTTGATATTAGGTAGTGTGGGTCCTCCAACTTTGTTCTCCTTTCTCAAGATTGCTGTTGCTATTCAGAGTCTTCTATGGTTCCATATAAAATTTTGAAATATTTTTTTTCCATTTCTGTGAAATATGTCACCGAAATCTTGTTACGAATTGCACTGAATCTATAGATTGCTTTGAGTAGAATGGGCATCTTAATGATGTTCATTCTTCCTATCCATGAACATGGTAGGTATGTGCTTCCACTTATTTGTATCTTCTTCAATTTTTTCCTCTGTGTCTTATAATTTTCCGAGTGCACATTTTTTTTTACATCCTTGGTTAGGTTTTTTCATAGGAATTTTATTCTTTTTGAAGCAATTTTGAATGGGATTCTTTTCTTAATTTCCCATTCTACGTTCATTGTTGGCATATAAAAATGCAGCTGATTTCTGGATATTAATTTTGCATCCTGCTACTTTACTAAATTTATTTATCAGTTCTAGAGGTTTCTTGGTGGAACCTTTAGGGTTCCTTCTCAAACTATTTCAAGATATCCAAGAGAAGAGAAGACTCTTGAGCTCATTTTACCATACTAGTATTATCCTAATTTCAAAACCAGAAAAAAATACTATAAAAAAAAGAAAGTTATAGGCCAGTATCCCTGATGAATATAGATGCTAAAATCCTCAGCAAAATATTAGCAAACTGAATATAGCAATACATCAAAAAGATATACGCTATTACCAAGCGGGATTTAATCCAGAAATGGAAGGTTGGTACAACATTCACAAATCAATAAGTGTGATACACCACATAAACAAAATAAAGAATAAAAACCATATGATCCTATCAATGGATGCGGAATAAACACTTGATAAAATCCAGCACCCATTTATGATAAAAATTCTCACCAATTAGAGGTGAACATACCTAAACATGGTATTGACCATATGTAACAAACTCACTGTCACCATCATACTCAACAGGCAGAACCTACAAGTGCTCCCCTTAAGCTAGGGAAAGAGTCGGATATCCACTTTCATCTCTCTTATTCAATATAGTACTGGAAGTTCCAATCATAGAAATCAGACACAAAAAAGAGATAAAAGGCATCCAAATTTGAAAGGAAGAAGTAAAACTGTCTTTATTTGCAGATGACTGGATACTGCACATATTTCTGTTTTTAAACACACCAAGCATGCTGCTGTCTTATGGCCTTAATGCTAACCCATCCCTCTGCTTAATACAATTTTCCTTCAAATATTTTTTATGGCTCATGCTTTTACTTTATTCAAATCTTTAGTCAAAAGTCTCCAAGTTCCTGACCATACATAAAACAGCAACTAATCCTTCCATTCAGTTTCTATCCCTAATACTATTTTATTCTCTCAACACATCACCACCTAATGATTGATTGATTGATTTTTGTTCCTTTCCCTGTCCAACAGAAGCTCCCTGATTACAAAAAACTTCTTTGTTTACTGCTGTATCTTTAGTGTGTATGTAGTACCTGGATGATAGTAGGTGTTTATAAATGTCTGTTGAATGAATGTATGGATGAATAATTGGACAAATGGATGAATAAATGAAAGGAAAACTAATAATGACCCTTTTTCCTTCAGATAAAAACATCTCCAATATAGAAGTGTGGAATTTCTATAGAACATTTTTTTTCCTTAGTACAAATCAAAATGATTAATTCTGCTTTTAGGACTACAAATTAGCTTTTGACCCTAAAATTATTTCTAATATTGTATAATATAAGTGGAATCCTAAATGAATTCAATTGGGTAAAAAGAATGCCTGATCTGATTTTAACCTGAACAAAGCTTTGAAAGAGTCAAAAGATAAGAGAGTTTTCTAATGAGACAGACTAACTGTAAACCTGGTTTTAGAGCTGACATTTTATAGTCACTGGATGAAATATTAGAAGCAGTGAGGAGGCTTGATCATTAACATCCTTCAGTAGAGTCCTGCATAGACATCTTTCATCTCTTCTTCTTTTATTATTGCATGTTTTACTAGAAAAATTGGAAACTTATAACCATTTTTTACTTTATCTAAACTGTACTTTTTGTGTATTTTAATATTAAATACTGAATTCATGATGTATAGCTGCATCATATTTCTAGATATTTTTTCTTTTGCTTTAAATCAGTATTTGTGGATTTTCAATAAATCTAAACAATGCCAGGGAATGTGTGTTTATTGCCTGAAAACAAAAATAATTGCTTCAACTTTATTCTTATGTAGAGAGTCACAGCTATAAAAAAGCTATAAGACACGCCACTTCTGAAAATTTAGTAATATGTATGAATTATATACTTTTAGTATTACCAACCTAGAATTTAAGTGTTTTATGAGCAATTCTGTGCTATAAGGGCTTTGGCACATCTGAATAATGTAAGAGTTTTAGAGTGGAAATGCAATATGATTGCTTTAGCTACAAAATATTTAATTTCATTTTTAACAATCTAAAACACAAAACTTAATTTTAAATAAGAACAGGAAAAGGGCACATTATAACTCCCAGTTACCTATTGAGCCTCAAGATAAAACAGTAAAGAGATGCAGATAAAAGGTGTATTAGGGCAAAGCCCAGGAGATGAGGTCAGATCAAGGAAGCAGCTGAGGCCCAAGGGAAACGGAAGAACTGATAGGTATCTTCCTATTATTAAACAGAGAGAAAAGGGACCCTCTAACTAATGGCCAAAGTTTGCCAAAAGGTGCCAAAAAACAAAAATCAGAGATGAGTTGCCCAAGTAGTTTAAAGGGACATTTTGCCCTTTTGATGCTGCAGCCTCAGGCTGTGAACAGTGGCCCAGCAGGGGTAAGTGGGTGGGACCTGGCACTTTTGTAAGATTTTCTTGGTCATTTGCTTTACCTACCCTGCCAGGCAGTTGTCACTCTGAAAAGAGAGACCACACACACACACACACATACACAAACTCACACACAAGTGAATCCTTCATAAATTAGCATAGGTAGCCCACACGATGTATTTTTCACACTAAAACAAAATACATCTGTTAAGTATTTCTCTTGCAGAATCACTTTGAACTGAAAGCAAACACAAAGTTCCCAACTGAAGACTATTTGAGGAAAGTTTTAAGTGTCACAAAGAAGTGTGTGCGTGTGTGTGTGTGTGTGTGTGTGTGTGTGTGTGTGTGTTTTAATGGAAGGGTCTTCTCAATCATACTGTAGTATGTCATCCCTACCACAATGTTTTAATTGCCGCCATTTGTCTGGCTGCAGAATAATGAGGTATGGACCAGTTTGGGGCTGGCTAGAAAGCTCCCAGGGCGGGAACAAAATGGCATGCGCTGTACAGAGGACCTAGCAGATGGAGAAAGCCTCCAATGGGTGGCTGTCTGCTCACTCCGCCTCAGAGGCCACTGGCTATGGGTGATTTGGCTCAGGCTTCTTAACAAAAGGAAGTTTCACTCAGCCAGTTTTTCATCAGTCAGGATTTTATTGTGCAATCCACTGAGCATTCGAATTAAAAATGAAATGCAATTTAGGCTTGTTTAATCTTTCAGACTTTTTTTGGTTTTCATTTTACCTCAAAAATAAAAACTGCGGTGGTGTACAGCGCTGTGTATTCCTGACTTGTAAAACAATTCATTTTAATACTGGGTGGTAGTTAGTCCCTTCTTTAGAAATAGATTGTTCACTGAATGGAAGTTCATTGAAAATAACATGGCCATGCTTGCCAGTATGAGCAGTTCTAGTCAATGTGGTTTATAAAAAATATCCTGAAATTACCCAGATGTTACCTCTTAATCATAGAACCAAAAAATTATGTGTTGATTATGCCAAGGTTTCTCCTTATGTCACACTAGTTTGTTATAAAAGAGAAGTCTTAAAAAGGCTTTATCAAGTAGGCTGTAGGTGCTAAAGATTTTTAAAGGGCACTTTTTCTTTATTTGGGAAACCCCAAAGATAGTTTTGTTTGTTCGTTTGTTTGCTTTTAATGGTAAATCTTATTCTAATTTCTTTTACCTTTATATTTTTTGCCTATCTCTGAGGGGTTAGCATAATAAAGTGGTTAAAGCAAAGATATCAAAACCACATACACCGGGTTAAAGCTCTGTAGCAATTACATGTATCAGTTTGCTCCATCTATAAAATGGGGAAAATAGACTGTTGCGAGGAGTAAATAAATTTATAAATGCAAAGATTTTAGAACAATATTTAAACATAGTAGGTCAATGTAAAAATCAGTTATTCTTCTTATTTTGTTCTAAGTCCCAGAGGTCCCCAAACATACAAATTGTTTTCTTTTTTTCCTGGGCTCCATATTTCACTGATATTATGTCCCTAGCATTTAAAATTACTAGGGCTTATATTCAGTGCCTTAACACTATAGCTGTCTTATAGGTAAAAAGACAAGTCATTTTTGTTTTTGTGAAGATTTGGTTTGGTTACTGCATGTGTGCTCTTTAGGATGGCACTTAACACAGGCTGCCTTTACAGCAGGTGCGAAGACATTTAGCCCACAGGCTAAATACAAACCCCAGCTTAATGTCATCTAGCCAGAAGGGTAAGCACCAAGAGCTGGCATTGTCATTCATATTTTTTGCTGTGAAAATGCAAGAGGACACTAGAAGTCTTTTGGAGCATTATCCAAAAACACATATGCTCTGCCCCCCACCACCACCCATAATTATAATTCTCAGTCTCCCTTTACCCTTTTGTTGTATCTGTGTGTGTCTCTGAAACAGTCATATGTATGAGGAGTATGTGTGTGTGTTGTCACCCTGTGTATTCTTATGTATGACTACAAAGTTCCTTTTGAGCATGCCTCTCATTATTGCTTTTTCTACACTTTTTGTTGGGTATACTTTTTGTGTGGCTCATACCATATTAAAATGCAACATTACTTTCTTCATGTCATTGTCTCTGTCTATCACTTAAAATTCTAGACAATTAGAATGGAGTAGATCTATTTTACAATTGACACAATTCCTTAATGTAGAACTAAAATTTGTATTTTATTGCTTACTGAATTTATTGAATACGACTCATTTATTCAACAAACAGTTATATATACTATATGCCAGGATCTGGAAATGAAGTTTGTTTTTAGAATTCTCCCTTTTAAAAGGTACATGAAATATTATACATTTCTATTAACTAAAACATAGCTAGTAATTTAAATGTTTTCTAACCTATCGATTTATTTCCCTTGGTCAACTCTTCACAGAAGAAGTAAAGCATTTCCTTTCTTGCTCTAAGCAAAAAATGAGAAATTATTGGTGAAAGAACATTGAAGAGTAGATATGTATTTACAAAAAGGTTAAGATATGTTAACACAAATAAATGTAAATCCATATTAGGAATGAACTTCATTAACCTTAACATCGAAAGATTTTTCTTTTTCAGAACTAAGGAAAAATGAGGACAGTTCATCCTATTGGCATGATTATTGACTTGAGATCCTTATGCAGTCTTGCTCACAAGGGTTTGTCTTCCCTCCCATAGACAAAGCACACTGTAGTCTGTGCTGTGCAGGGGCTTGTGTGTCTATAATAAAGACAATCTCTGAGTCTGGGCTCAGGTAAATACCCAACTACTTGCCTCCATGTGTGCCTCCATGCTGTTGAAGTTTACAAGCTTAAGCATACAGATACAGGCATTTTTAGGTTAGTTTACAAAGTAAACACCAATTACTCAGACACTCAACCTAAATAGGCCAAAAGGATATGGGGTAAGGAATAGTGCAAACTATGAAACAGGTGAAGAACTTCAACATGGCTGCCAAGTAGGCTTCCTGCTCCTCACTGCTATTCTTCTGATATGTGGTTTTCAAAGCTGGTGCTATTTTTATTGCAATCACATTGTCACACTCCATTATAAGGAAGCAATTAAGCCCATAATAAATAAAGAGGTGATGTTTGGTATTTTTTGTTTTAATTTCACACAACCATTGATTTGTTAGCTTTTGAGAAAAGATAGGAAAATTTCAATTACGCCCTGTAAAAATAACTTTTTTTTTTCATTTTGAGTGTTTGAAAAGCAAATGTATCTTGGATCCAGTGCTTTTGTGTTTACAAATCTGGATATGATTTAGTAAGCTCTAAAGAGATGGCAAATGCATAGTAAGGAAATCAGATTTACATAATTTTCTGCTTGCTTACAGAACACTGCAGTTGAGATTATCTTTTACATTTGGGAAGACTGTTTTAATATGATAAGATAAAATACCACCTACAGTACGCTTGATCTCACTAGTTTGACTTCTTAAAATAAATTATGGGCTGATTTGTCATAGTGACTTTTAACGTAAATTGCTATTATAACCTAAAGAAGCAATTCTAAAGGAGACTGCTTTTCACCTCATCTACATAAAAAGATTTAGGCTTTTTCTACATGTATTCTTTTCTCTGTGCAATTTATTTGCTGTAACTTTACATGACAGGAACAACAAAAATCCATGCTTTGTTCATTCCATCCATTCTTCTATTCATGCATGATAAGTAGCAAAAAGCAGCTTAAATGGAGAAATTGCACAAGTGAAAAAATGTCAGCCTTGCTTTTTGTATATTAAAAAAGCGTTTTTTAGAAGAGTGTGTATGTGCCTTTTTCCCCACTGGAAACACAATTAGATCATCACCTTGGGAAAATAAGATGAGCCCAGAGCTTTACTCTTTGTCTTCTGCATATTTATTTATTTATTCTTGCAGCTTCGGTAGCTACTGTAAATAATGAGTGTTATACTCCAAACATCTTTTAGCTGTAAGAGTGTGATTGCTAGAAAAAAGAGGACACCACTCTAAACCAAAGGACTCCAAAGGCAGGGCCACTTATGCAATCATGAGCCTCTAAGGGCTATTTGATGTTTTTTGTCCTGATTTTTGCTTTATGTTTTGCTAGCATTATGCTTGACTAAGCTTTCTGTCACTGCATCTAAATTACATTTGTCCAAATTTGCCATGATACCTATTTTCTGTAGCATCTCTATTTATTATATGACCATAAAGGAGTTAGAAACTGAGCATGGTTAGGGGCTTACTAGGATTAGTTATTCATTGATAAGTATTCAGTTGCAGGCATTTTACATTTAAAAGGTGTGAATGAAATACACACAGAGGCTCTGGTCAAGCTTTCTTGCAGTACTCTGGGTAGAGATTATGTGGACGTAAATATTATCTCATTCAGAGCTCAGCGTGGAATTGGAGTAATCTTGAATTCCTAAGTGTCTCATGAGTGTATATACTATTTCCTCTCAACTCAATGGAACAATAGCACTGACCTCTGGAGTCTCTGATTAAAACCTTTGTTTTAATAGTTTGCAAAACTGAAGAAAGTTTTGTAGAAAGCAGAGACAACAGTTATAGCATGGGATTATAAAAGGTCATCTAAACAAAAACTTGAGTGAAAGACAGACAAATAGCTTCAAAGGGAGATTTATTTGAAGTAATAAGAGAAATTCTGCCCTGCTTAACAGTCCCATACTTTATGCCAGCCCCCACCCTGGTTAGGAAGAACTCAAAACGGTCCAGCCTACTCTGAAACAGCTTTCTTGGAACTAAGACCACTTATAATATGTGCTCTCATTTGATGCTCAATCATTCCATCTTGACATGTCTTTTGGTTTTCTATTTGTAATTTTTGTCTCTTTAACTCTTGCATTGCTTTCAACAGTTTACATGAAGTGTCCCAGTATGAAAGGAGATCGATCGATCATTGGCTGCATTGGTTTTTCTATTGCTAGGAAATAATTACCATGCATGCAATGCTTTAAAACAAGACAAACTTAAAAGCTCACAGTTCTGCAGGTCTGAAGTACAATATGACTCAGCTGGGTTCTCCATCTATAATTTGGCAAGGTGTCCACAGGCTTTAGGAACGAATCCACTTTCAAGTTCATTCAAATTATTGTCAGGCTCCAGTTCCTTTTGGTTATGGGGCCGAGGTCCTCATTTCCTTGCTGGCTGTCAGACTGAGGCTGCTCTCTGCTTCTAAAGGTCACCTGCATTCCTAAAGACAAGGACCTCTGTGTCTTCAAGCCAGCAACAGCAAATTGAATCTCCCTCTGTGTTTTAGTCTCTGACGTCATCTTCTGCCACTAGTGGAGAAAACTACCTATTTTTAAAGGGGCTTGCAATACTAAAATAGGCCCACCCAGATTATCCCATATTTTAAGGTCAGCTCACTTGGGACTTTAATTACATTTGCAAAATCCGTTCACAGCAGTACCTTGAATAGTGTTTGCTTCATCAACCACGGAATGGGAATCTTGGGAGACAGGGTTTACCTGTCACACCCAGACAATTCTGTAGACAGCAGATACTAAATAAATACTTCCTAAATGAATCCACAAATGCATGAACAAGTAAATAATAAAAGAGACACTTTCAGAAGTCAGATACCTCTTCACACCAGTTACTAATACATAAAACTGAGCCTCTAGGTAAGAAGAATTTGATGGTCATTACACTTCACTTTACGGCCTTATGAACTGATCATCTGAAGAGTACCATTTGTTTAATAAATGACAACAAATTTAAAAGGGACATTTTTTCTTTAAAGACCCAATCGTCAGCACCTGAGAATTATGACCTGGAACCAGATCGCTTTTACAAACCGACTTATACACTACAAAGCATAAACACAAACATACCTCCTCCAATGCTCACAATAACGAATGGTTATTATGAACCCATGGGTATTAACAACCCATCCTACAGATAGAAATTCAAGGCTCACAGTACTTCAGTATTTTGCTTAAGGTCTTCTTTACACTAAAAAAAATTTCTAAAACCAGTTAACCTTGGAAAAAAGTAGTGGGGGGAGTTATATGATATAATCAAAGAATTAAATGAAGACTTAAAAAGAACACTCTGGGCAGCCCTTTATATCCTTGCCCAAATGTTTAATAAAGGTAATAAAATTGTTATTCCACTCTGTATTTAACCCTGGAAATTCATCTCCTCTGGAATTAAAATAGTAAGCTACCTAGGTCAAGTAGAAGAGTGTAATTTTTTTCCTGCATTAGGTCTAACCAGCTGGAAAAGGACCTCTGATCTTTACCTACAAATGAAATGATGAAAAGATAATCTCTTCAAACGAACAACGGGCAATTAAATATGTCTTTAATTTACACCTAAAAAATATTGACATTCATTTCTTTTATCTGGGATTTTATGGTTTTCTCTTTTTTAAAAATAAGCTTTTTGAATCTATTTTCATAATTCAGTGATGTGGAGATCAAATTATATTTATTGACTTAAGATTTCTTTTCTTAACACTCACTTTGCTTCTTCTCAGCCACTCCCTTTCACTTAAAGATCCTTTTCATAAAAAGTCCACATTATATTATATTTTATTTCATTGTCAGCAAACAACCACCTAAGGCTTTTCATGGGTAATTTTTCTGTAGCTGGTAAGTACAGATCTAGTCCGAGGCAGCTTTCATAGTCCTGTAAGTGACTTCGAGCTTGACCTATGACCCTACCTTTAGCACTGGACTATGAGATTTCACAGGAATTGTCACCTGGTTATTTATGAAATAAAAATGACATTAGGGCCATCTTAAAGAAGAAAAACCTCATCCAAAAAACCTTATGACAAATTGGGGAATACTGAACTAGTCAATTTCTGCATTTCATTGAACATTCTGAACAATACAAATTTGAATGAAGCTTTCAATACACAAATAAGCCAGTTCTGTAACAATAGGCACTACCATTGTGTACTAGACATTATGCATAGTGCAGCCAGCTGCATCAAAGAGATGGGGAATTGGGATTTGTTTTCAATGTTAAATTGAAATCTTAAAAAAAATGTTATTGTTGCTCTGTAATAAACAGGAATGCTGCTTAATGAAAAATTCTATATATACTATTGGTGAGTTTCTTGTTCTTAATTCAGATGTGTGGATAAAGCTGCTCTATTATTTTTTATAATGTGGTATCTGCCATAATGTTTAAACAATGAATCATCTTGTTCATATGTGAAGAATATCAGAACATTTTAAATAGGGTAGACCAGAAATAGTTTAATATAGAAGAGGATTCTGGTAAGATTAGTAGAAACATGCACTGTGCTTATTGTAACCTTTTTTTTTTTCTTTTAAATAGATTTTATTGATTATGCTGTCACGGTTGTGCCAGTTTTTCCCCCTTTGGTCCCCTCCACCCAGTGCCTCCATTCCTTCCAGCAATTCCCATCCTTAGTTCATGTCAATGGGTCATGGATATATGTTCTTTGGCTACTCCATTACCTACACTGTTCTTAATATCCCCCTATTTTGTACCTACCAATTTGTGCTTCTTAATCCCTGCACCTTTCTCCCCATTCTCTCCTCCCCGCCCCCCACAACTGATAACCCTCCAAATGATCTCTGTATCTATGATTCTGTTCCTGTTCTGCTTGTTTGCTTAATTTGTTATTTGGATTCATTATTGATGGTTGTGAATTTATTACTGTTTTAATGTTCACCATTTTGACCTTCTTTTTCTTATATAAGTCCCTTTAGCATTTCATATAATAATGGCTTGGTAATGGTGAACTCCTTTAGTTTTCCCTTGTCTGGGAAGCACTTTATCTGTCCCTCCATTTTAAATGACAGCTTTGCTGGATGGAGTAAACTTGGTTGTAGGTCCTTGTTTTTCTTCACTTTGAATAATTCTCACCAGTTCCTTCTAGCCTGCAAAGTTTCTTTGGAGAAATCAGCTGACAGCCTTATGGGAACTCCTTTGTAGGTAATGATCTGCTTTTCTCTTGCTGCTTTTAAGATTCTCTCTTTATCTTTAGTTTTTGGCATTTTAATTATGATGTGTCTTGTTTAGGACTCCCTGTGCTTACTGGACTTGTATATCTATTTACTTTACCAAATTAAGGAAATTTTCTTTCATTATTTTTTCAAGTAAGTTTTCAAGTTTTTGTTCTTCCTATTCTCCTTCTGGCACTCCTGTGATTTGGATATCGGTACATTTAAAGATGTCCAGAGGTTCCTAAACCTATCCTTGTTTTTTTGAATTATTTTTTCTTCCTGCTATTCTGATTGAATGTTTTTTCCTTCCCATGTTCCAAATTGTTGATTTGATTCTTGGTTTCATCCCCTTCACTGTTGGTTCCCTGTAGATTTTTCTTTATTTCCCTTAATGCAGCCTTCTTTTCTACCAGGGTCTTTTTTATGCTGTTGAAGTATCCAATGGGTTCCTGGGGCATCCTGATAACCAGTGTTTTGAACTGTGCATCTGATAGATTGCTTATCTCCCTTTGTTTAGTTCTTTTTCTGAATTTTTGTTCTGTTCTTTCATTTGGGCCATATTTCTTCGTCTCTTTATTTTGGTGGCCTCCCTGTGTTTGGTTCCATGTATTAGGTAGAGTTGCTTTGACTCCCTATCTTAGGAGCATGGCCTATTGTACAAAAGTGCACCTGTTAAGTTGTATGTTGCAGAACCTTAGGTAATCGCCAGGGCAAGGCAACCCATGTCACCACCCTGTTGTCCTGTGTTGGGGAAGGTTTCACAGGCAACAGGGTGAACACAGGGTGAACAACACAGGCAATGCTGTTGCCTGGCCTCTAAAGTTTTGCCTGGGAGGAAGCTGTCTCCAGGCACTCACACGTCACTTTTCCCCATATGCTACTGGTGCCCTTCCAGCTGTAGCCCTGGTGCTGGAGCCTAGAGGGGGAAGGTCTGCATGAGTCCTAAGTCCATTGTGGACCCTTTAAGAGGAGTCTTTTGAGAGTCCTTCAGTTTCTACTGCTGTCCCAAACCCCACTGCTTTTTACAGCCAGAGTTAAGAGGGCTTATCTTTCTGGCATTGGAACTCTGGGCTGCGTGGTCAGGACTGGGGCTGGAATCCTTCACTCCTGAGATATCCTCCCCATTTTTTATCCATCACATGTGGGTGTGAGACTGCCCATTCCTGTCTCCGTGCCTCCCCATGCCACTCTGCACCTCACCCCATCTGGATGAATGTGGCTTCTTTAAACCCTTGGTTGCCAGACTTCCATACAGCTCGATTTTCTGACAATTTGGGTGATATTTGTTTTGTAATCTAGTTGTATTTTTTGCTATAGCTGTGCACGGAGGCCAGGCATGTTTACCTACATCTCCATGTTGACCAGAAGCCCTATCATAACCTTTTTATATCCTGTTTCTTCAGGGAAAAAAGAAGTGTAACCATGTGATGTTAACATTTAATATCTTTCCTTTTTTGGTGAAGGGAGAAAATAATCATCTAATTTTAAGATTTAAAAAAAAAAGGACAACCAAGTTCAGTTACATAGCCCAAATCTTTTTATAATAAGACATGTCTCTAAGAATAAACAAGAAAAGAAATGGTTTTATGGTTTCTTTCCTCAAATCTTACACATACATTTACAGGGAATTTTAGAAAGTCTTTTTAACCATTAGAATGATACTAAAGTTTCTTATTATTATGATTACAATTAAATTTAGTATAAAATAGAAAATGTATATTAGAATACACATATATAAATGTGGATTTTTTATTTCATTAGGAATGACTTACTTATATATTGGTGTACAAGAAAGGTAATAACTTTTAATGCAATAAAACCAAATTGACAAATTTATTGTTTTTAAAGTAGACTTTCCTCTCTGGGAATCTATGTTTCCCTTAATTCCTTTTCCATTTTTCAAGTTGTCAGGTCCTGACCCCAAGCATGAATAATAAATTGAAGCTGATTCTTCACTTAAAAAAAAATGCATCTTATGCAGAGATATCCTGAATGCTTATTTTCTGATTTCATGTGTATCTCTGAGAAACAAAAGAATCAACACATAGTCCAGACATATATGCACAATTTTACAGGTATCTATTCTTTTTATTCTAGGCAATGTTCTTCTTCTTCTTTATATAAATAAATTAACCATTCACATTAGGTTTCTGATATGACAATTATTCATATTCCACTATTTATTTGATCAAGAAGTCTAATGAGCTTTAATATGCTTGATGCGTTAAAAAAGTCCAAGTTGAACACATTATGAGAGATGTAAAAGCATTCATTGACTACAGATCTTGGAAATTAATTAAACATTTGATATTTCAAAAATGTTTTTTGGGCTGAAACGACAATTAAATTGGTGTGCAACTACAAGATAATTTATTAGATTATAAAATTATTTTCATCATATTTTAGTTAAAAACATTTTAAGATTATATTTTCTTCATTCAATTTTAATAAGCAGTAAGAGTTATAAAGACCTGAAACAAGATACTAAATAAATTAATGTGGGCAGTACAACGTGCTGGAAAGACACAAAACTGAGAGTCTGGAGAAATGGATTCATTTCTGTGCAGCTCTTCCCTCTCTAGACTTTAGTCCTCTAGCTTTATAATGGCATAAACCTAAAATACTATACTCTAACTAGATTTCTGATTTGATTATACTCGACAAATGGGAATAGAGTCTCTCAATGTTTCCTTAAACCCTGGAATTTTAATAATACATGATTTGGTAAAAAAAAAAAAATCCTTTTCTTCTTGAGTAGAATATTTTTGTTTCTACTTGACTCTAAAAGTTCCTCAAAGCCAAAGATTTGGTCTCACTCATCTTTGTATATTCAGCACTGAGCACAACGTCTAACACAAAGCAGGTGCTCATAAGCATTTGCTTAATACATAATGTGATTACTACCTTAAAAATCAGTTATTCTTAAGTTACTGATTGTCTGACTTATCCAAGTCTAAGATTAATTTTTCAGTTTGAGGTTTAAATGAATATAAAGTTGACCTTTGAACAACACTGGAGTTAGGGGCACCAATGCCCCATGCAGTCAAAAATTCATGTATAACTTTTGACTCTCCCAAAACATAACTACTAATATTCTGTTTACCTAATTCTTACCAATAACATAAACAGTCAATTAAAACATATTTTATATATTATAGGCATTGTATACTGTATTCTTACATAATAATAAGCTAGGGAAAAGAAAAATGTTAAGAAAATCATTTTTTTAAATGTATTTACACTATTTACTGAAGAAAAACCCATACACGAGTATAAGTGGACCTATGCACTTCTAACCTGTGTTGTTCAAGGATAATCTCTGTTTTGGTTAAGGACAATTGAGAACACTACTAAAGTAGTGACATCTGTTAATAAATGAAAAGTTTTGTCTTGTAAAATGACAAGGATTCTCCTCATGATTTTTGATCAAAGGAGCTGTGGATATATCAGCTGATAGGCTGAAAAAATTATTAATGTAGTTTCAGAAAGCCTTACTTCAGTTAGAGCAAAAAATTTCTTCAAACAATAATGTAAGTGACCAAATTTGCAACCTCTATAAAAAATGAAGCATAAGTACAGTCTTTCCAATGTAATGGCTTGAAAACTTCTCAGCCCTTGTGAAAAATATCCTGACTAGGAATGCCTCATTTCTTAACAAGATGAGCATTATATCATCTCTTTGGGTGAAGAAAGTTACTACACATCCTTAAAAATCAATATTAATCCACAGTGCATAATGTAATGTGTTCAGTGCTAGAATCACTATGCAAATTTATTGATCTTTTTTTTCTTTTTATCCTTTGAGAGACCATCTTTGGACCAGACTTCCTTAACTTCTGATTTTTGTGTACACATCCCCAAGTTCCTTTCACAGTAGTTGTACTTCCCATTTTATAAATGGGATCATCTCAGGCAGAAACTATAAGGTAGGCTGAAGCTTTAAAAAGAAGCATTTCAAGGTTGTTGTGAGTTGAGTATCTTATAGTTCAAATCATAATAGAAGTATAAGAGCCATGAGTGCTTTTAAATATTTAAGAAATATAAAAGGAGACAGAAATTTCATTAGGCAATGTTGTTGATGTAGCAGAAACCAAAATGATGATGGTGTGAAACTGTGGGTAATATTCCTGGGATGAAATCTACAAGAAAAAAATAGCAATTTTATTAAGATTTTAAGACCCCTATTACATTATTAAGGGTATGTACCTGCTAACAATACAATTATTACAGGGCTCATAAAATCAAAGCCAGTGATTACTATAGGCCAAAAAGAATTGAAATGAAGAGAAAGGACAGTTGTTTACTTTCAATCAATTTATCCAAAATTAATTTATTGCACATCTACTATGTGCAAAACCCCATGCGCTGTGGGGGAACATAAAGTTGCACTAGACACAGTACTTACGACTTGCCGTTCCTCTCTGTTTCATTCACGGGTGTTGTCTTTGCCTGGGTCCTCCCAAAATGTGCAGCTCACTTTATAGGTGATTGTTTTGGAAAGGAACTTCAAGGAACACTGGTGGGAGGTTGGAACTAGTTAAACAGAGGAGGAAGAGCCAGTCCAAGAAAGCATCCCTGAGCTGGTTTCTGCTGTAGGACACTTGCCCCCATCCTCCTGGGGACCCTCCGAGGAACCATGTGGAATATATCTCAGAACTGATTGCTTAACACGCAGTGAGTTGTCATAGCAGTTGCTAAAGTAAAAAGGTAGTAAGAGGACATAAAGCAAGACAACAAACATCTGTGAAGCAAATATATTTTGCAAATTTATCTCATGTGGAAGCAAGAGAAGCAGTTATTTATTAAACTATTCGTATGTGTATCACTGTGTTCTTCTCCCCTAGCCACTAGGGGAGAAGAAAAAGAGAAGTAAAGAGGATGAAAAAATCAAGTTCCCTGCCCTTTAGGAACTCACAGTCTATGTGAGGAGGTGAGTCAGTGAGCAAGACCATAAGGGAGGAGTTGGAATTACAGTGGGGCCTCAAGAGAGAGAACAAGCAATGGTTAAAGGGCCAAGTAAGTTATCGTATTAATAACCTTTGAATTAGGTCCTTAAGAAGAAGTAAAAGTATGCCATATGGAGGCTGTAAATTGGGAGGAAGTAAAAGAAGGTGATCCCAAGGAGAAGAAACATGGATTGCAACCCACAGAGTTAATGGGTATGGTTTGCTCAGAGCATTGTATCTACGTAGAAGAATTATACATGAAGATAATCCCCGTGCACAGAACAGTATTTGGAGCACTATAAGTACTCTATTTTAGATACATTTTAGGTACTCAAGCATTATTTGTTTAATGAATGCATTTTCTGATCTTCGTTTTTAGAGTCGTGCTTTAGAAAAAACATATTTTTGGTGTGATTGTTCCAAATTTATAAGATTTTGGGGTGCACATGACCTGGAATGAGGTACTCATTCCAACAACTGACTATTTTTCTTGGGCCAAAGTAAGGGCTTATGTGGGTCTTCTATAAATACTAATGCATCTTAAAAGCTGCTATCTAATGAACACTTAAATGAGCACCAGCTAAGCACTTATTAAGCAGCACTGTGAGGAAAATACTGTTATCCCCTTTATTCACCTGAGAAAACAGGCTTAGAGGTGCTAAGCTAGTACATGTTATGATTGATACAAATACAGTCTCCATTCATAACTAATGCATTCAAATAAAAGTCACAGACATGAGTGATTCTTCAACAGTTCTCTCACTGTATATGTGTGTAACTATGTTTTTGGAATGATGTCTGCAGAGACATCTAATAATACAAACCAATCTTCTTCTACAATGGTTGTCAATGTTTGTAAATTCTGGATTCTTGATTGATGATATTACCTTCCTTATAGTATGCCTTTCTTTTTCTTGAGCTTTATAGTAAAATCTTATTAAACTGCAGAAATTAAAACAACTTATCTACAGTGGTATGAAAGAAATACTTTGCAGTGCCAATCACTTGATCAAACCCATGAGTGATAAAAAACTAAATTAAATATGATTTTTGTTTTCAAGAAAAATTACACTCTACTAAAAGAGGTAAACATGAGGATGATAAAGGATAAGTAAAAAAAAAAAATGGTTATAAAAGAAAAGGGGGAATGGCCAATTAATTTCAACAAGAGATCAGTAGCAAATCGGGGGTCTACACAGAAATGGAAACACAGAAAGTCGGTATACTTGAGTTCCAGTCTTATTTTTGCCTCTAACATAAGCACATCATTGACTCTCTATCAGCCTCATCTCCTCATCTATAAAATTGAAGGGTTATGCTAAACTCTCCCCAATAATCCCTGAAGTTCTGATAGATTCTAATTTTGTGAGCACTTTACATTTGAGATGGGCTTTGAAAGATGTGCTCTCTTTCAACATGTGCAGTAAAGAAATCCATCCCAGAAGACAGAACGTGAGCAAATACATGAATGCCTGGGCAGTCCTGAGAATGGAGAGCCTTTCTGCCTCCTCTGACTATAGCAGACCTTCCTAGGGGGTGGTCAGTGATAGGGCTGGAAAGATAGCTTGGAGCAGTTTACAGAGGGTCTTGAATTCCATACACGGTCATTGAGATTTTATTGGGGTTTTTTAAATAGCCAAAATATGATGGAAATGATTACAGATTCTTAGAGAGCAACTAAAAATCAACCTGGAGTATAACAAGTGCAACAATTTAAGTGAATCGGAACTGAAAGGCCAGATAATCACTGGCTGTTATTGCATTTGAAAAGCTAAGAAAAAAATTGGAAGATAAATGGAGATTCAAAAAAGAGATAAACCTTCTGAAATTCTTGATATTTAATACTAAAAGAAAAATGTGGCAGAATAACAGAAAAAAAAGCTAGTATAGAATGACTTTTCTAACAACAGAGATAAAGAATAAAACATAATAAACAAGACAATTTGATCATTAAAACTCTAAGTTAAAACACTAGAAAAACAAATAATTTCACATTCATGAAGCCACACATATACAACCTTAAAAATCCCTTCAACTTGCAAAATTGTTTACTGGTTTGCAACTTCTCCTATTTCTTACCACGCTAGCAATGTCATATTGATGATACAGCTGATGGCAGTGACTATTAGTGACCTTAAGAACACAGCTGGGTTTCTATTTTTATTTCTGTGAAAACCTCTTTTTTAGCTAGATGATGCCTTAAAGGCCCAAACCAAAATCTATGCAGTCATAAGAACACAAGAAATTTGTGTGATATGTTTGCGTATATATTCACCAACAAAGGCAACTTTTAAAACACACATACACTCACACACACATAGACATACATTGTAACAACACATTTATGGAAACCTATTTGCAAACCCACCTGGACTGAATAACTGTACTTTGCTTAAGTTCAAAGAACCAGTTAGGGTTACACAAAATTACCTTTGGTAACACACTTGTTTTGAAGACCTGCTATTGATTTATGTAAATAACTTCTGATTTGCTAAATAAGTAAACAAAAAATCCAACACATTTAGAAAATATCAATGAACAACTCAGGCTTTGAAACTATTCCAATGACTATGAAGGACAGAAAAAAGGCAGCAAATCTGTTTCTATTTGGGTGATTGCACACTTATCCACTTTAGCTCAAATTAGAGATAATAGCTTTGCAGAGTTTTAGCTGGCTATTTGCAGGTAAAAGTATCTATAAATAGGCAGATTTCTGAATATGGATAATAACAGAGACAAACATATGTTTAATATTCCTAACGTAGTTGATGTTGATGATTGTGTACCATGAGCTTTGGTAAAATGGCTATTCAGTGAGCAGAACAGGATTCAAGGAGGACGGTCTACCAGAGTGGCTACCTTCATAGTGGCTAAGAACAAGCTGACAGGGAAATTCCACAAGTCATAAAGAGAAAGGAACGATGTGATATCTCTAGCCATTCTCCTCATTGTTGATAACAAAAAATAGAGATGCTTTCTATAAAAATAACTATTTTATATTTTTATGTTGGTGCAAGTTTGGTCTGTAAAAGATGTTGGAACTTCTACAGGCTTTCAATTTTTGACTAAGTGAAAAAGTTAAAAAACAATTAGAATGCATACTAAATATAGATTTTCTATAATCTTAGTCTTCTAATTTGATAAAAGTGCACCAATGTGCACTGGTTAGCCTGATTTCTTCTAAAAATGATAAGCATGAAGGCTGACTAGCAGGAATTCAAACCTCTTTATATAATTCTTACTTTCTCTCCCTATATATGAGTAGAGCGAGCTAGGGTAGTGGCTCTTAAATTAAACATTAGTCTACCAGACTGAGAGTTCCTTGGGAAGTGGACCATGCAATGGTTATCCCTGTCTCTGAGTAAAGAGTACAATAAAAACACCTTTATCATTAGAGTACAATAAAGGTGTCAAGTGTAAAAAAGTCTGTAGACACATACATTGGTGCCCCAACCAAATGACAACTGTGCTACTCAGGCATTCCTCAACCCCAAAGTCAAAGGAAAGAAGAAGGTCTTGAGGGTCTAAGTACAGCCGTTTGCAAGGTTCACACAAACAAAGCCTTTCCTTTGGAAGTCACTGTGCCCCAGGTGTGAAATATACATGAGAAGACATCGTTTGTCCGTGCTGTGTTTTTAATACAACATGTCGCATCTTAGGGCCTGGACCATCTGATTGCCCAAGAAATAGTACAAAAAGGAGTAATAAGATGATGTCATCTGTGCTGAGACTTGCCTGATTCCTCCAGGCACCATGATGAAGAATTGTACATTCATTTGTAGAGCATATACCATTCTAATGCTCTTCAACTCCCCTACTCTCCACCCAGCATTTAGGCAGAATTAAGTGATACAGAAAGTCCGGTCATGATCTGAGCTTCTAGATAGCGCCTCCTCATATTGATAGTTTTAAGGGGCAGATATCGCTAAAGAGAAAACCAAAATATCTTTTAAGCAAACATTCTCCACTGTATGTAATGAAACAGAATCACACTGTTTGTTTTCTTTTTTGATTGAATCAATGGTGCATAATTTCTGAGTAAACTAATGTGCATTCTATTTTGAATCCACATTAATCACTCTCTTTTATATGATCTAATCTAATTTAGGTGTAAATCATTCACATTCCATTAAGGCATAAGCTTCCTCAGTAAAATTTAAGTTGAGGCCAGGTTTTTTCTTATGGAAGTGGAATTAATGTTGCTTAAAAAGCTCTACCTAAGATTGCAACAAGAATCTTAAAACTATGACTCAAAGCTAGTTTAGTTAAAGCTTGAGTAATTTAAGGAAATTGCCTAGGTAAGTAATTGGTATTATACCAAAACTAAATATTTCACAGTTACATTTGCTTTTGCCTAAAAATAAAAACTGGAGCAATGCAAGGGCAAACTGCCAACACCGAAAATAATATGCAGCAGCTGTAAGTAATTGGCAGTGATAATCATAATTAGACAAGATGTAAGATATGTGTTAAAGCCCAGATTGGATCTTCCTGTCGACAACTGGGAGCAATCCCAAAGGACTGGACTCCACACCTAGCCCAGGTGCTTCTGCTCCAGGCCTGGGAGCCCTGCCAGACCAAACTCGGCGCAGGTCAGCCATGACACCACTCTCTAAAGGCCCCTCACCACACCGTTCTCTGTAGGAAAAGGGGGGGAGCGAGAAAAGGAAGAGGTCATACTCCCTGACATTAAGGAACCTACAAACCAGGAGACTGGCCAGTTATCTATCAGTAAGTAGTATTAAATAAAAGAAGCCCAGATAACAAAGAGAATAAATATTTTTTAAAGATAACACGGCTTTGTACAACCAGAGAAACATTGATTTCTTAACCAAGTATAGATTATGAATGAGGTAAAATATGCTTGTTCCATGAAAAAGATCTTAAGCTGAAGAGAAAGCAGGATAGGGGCCATTTCTATTTTGCTCAGAGAATGCCTAGCACATAGCACACACTTAATTTGCTAAATGAATGACCGAATGAGGGTTTATCCTGTGTTAAATAGTGTACTTAGCGCTTTAAATGTATCAACACATTTAATATTCATGATAACTTCTGAAATAACTACCAGTCCCCATTTGCAGATGAAGATACTGAAGTAAGCGCAGTTCGGAAATGTGCCTAGGTTAGTCCAGGTCGGAGGAGGTGGAGTTGGACTTTGAACCACTGTCATCTTAATCTATAGTCCATATATTACGCACATTATATTTAAAAACCAGAATGCCTTTAGCTTTACTAAGAAAGTGGGAAGAATAAAAACCAGTCTTCTCTGTTGTTTGTTTTAAAGTAGCTTCCCTGACATACTCTATTTCATTCCTTCTCTTCCTTTTTCTTAAAATGGTAACCATGAAAACATCTAGCACATTGCTTAAAATCAGGATATTCTCTCTCTCTTTCTCTCTCTCTCTCTCTCTCTCTCTGCTTTAAATCTTCACTTTTTGTTCTCTGGCTCCTTTGTCTTTCTTTTTCTTTCTCCTTTCCTGCACATGTTAAACTTCCTCTCCTTTCTTCGTTCTTCTCCTCAAAACCAAAAACAATGAAATAGGTTGTAGGAAAGAAACAGAACAGTTTCCCTTTCACACACTTTGTTTTGCCTTAAGAGCAAAAATCATAGAGACGATTACTGAAATGAGGTATTTTATCAAAGTTGTCTTGAATTATACCAATTCATATTTAAGAATATTTTTCATATTCAATTCCACACACATCTGTTGAACACAATTATATAAGCTACAGATGCACACATTTTAAGGAGAAATGTTCCATAATTTCCATATGCTTATCACCCAGTCAAGGGGAAAGATATACATGTATATAATTTATTATAAATTCAAAAAGAACTATTTCTGAAATCAGGAATAAGTAGGAAATAACACTTCTTATTAGGGAGATTGGGGCCCTCATGGAGGAAGTGAATTGTTAGATCTTTAAGGATGACTGGGACTTCGGTATGTGGGGAAGGAAAATACGAAGAAATATCATTTAGGCTTAAGGATATAGAATGTGCAAATGACAAGGAGTAATAAAAACTTTCTATACATTCAAAAAATGATTCGTTTGACTAGAGTTAAGAATGTCTATGAGTTTGAATAAGTTGACTAGATAGAGCCACGTAGCAGAGGTCCTGAATGCTGAGCTTAGCTTCCCTCAGTAGTCAGTGGAGACCCTGAGGTTTCAGGTTAACATAGGCTTCTACTCTTGCTTCTCCTAGTACAATCTATTGATCACAGAATACCCAATCATTTTTAAATGTCAGCTAACATCCTCTGCTCAGAATTCTCCTCTGTCTTTCCGTATCACCCACAATGAATCTGAAACCCTCACATGTCCTATCCCTCCTAATTTTACTTAGGATGAGAAGGAGTTTGATATTCACAGGCAACTAAAAACATGGCAGAGAATATACAAAAGATCTGACATCTCAGAGGCACAGCTGAATGTCTCCTATGAAATTCAGAAGTGTATCTCAGGCTATGGATTCATCTACACTCTCCGTGTTTTGCTGCAAGAGGATGATGGTACAGAATTTGAGGCATACTTTTCCCTTACATAGGCTGCCCCATGATCTAACTTCTTGTTCAAATGCTGAAGGGAAGCATTCTGACTCTGTACAGGTCTTAGAAGGGAAAATATGAATTGTGAAAGACAATAGTCTTCTGAGAAAAGTACTCAAGGCATTGTGTCTCCTTATATGTTTATGGTGACAGTATAGGAAATGGTTATAAAACGTCTCATTCAACAAATATTATTGAACATTTACTAAGTACCAGACTTCTTTCAATACCAATAATAAAGATACATATAATAAATCTTGGCTTGTAGACATTCTTGTTCTGATGAGGAAAAATTAATATGTAAATATGATGTGGTAGTTATGTAAATTAGATATCAAATATGATGCCAAATTAATTTGGCAAGTGGGACTTTATAAAGGGTTTTCTCTTTTAAAGGAGAGGCTACTTGAACTGAGTCTTAAAGCTAATTTCCAATAGCTAATTACTAATAACTAACAGTTATTTTCTGTAATTTCTTAAGAGTTTCTATAATTTCTTATATAGCTTATTAGCATTTAACATGCCAAACAAATCTCATTAGTTCAAATAGTACTGAAATTCTTTAATACAGTTAGGCTCGTGCTCTAACAAACTGAGCTAACAAGTCACAACAAAATAAATAAATATGTATCAGTCAATGGACTAAGGTTATATAGTAATAGGATACCCCAAGCCATGGATCACAGTGCCACCATTTAGAAAAGTAAGATATATATGTACTAAAATGTGTATATCATTGCATCTTATAAATAATAATAATAATAATAATAATAATTATTATTATTATTATTATTATATCTGTGCCTGCTGCTTGGACTACTTACCTACCATGACTCTTTGGAGATCCCTCTCATGTTTGTTCACTGTATATATTCTCATGTTCTATATTTGCCTTTTTATTTATATATCCAACTAGAATAAAACTTTCCTTAGGGAGGAGTCTTATTAGTAGTCTTTACCTGTATTCAGTCCCCAGCACATAAAAGATGTTCAATATATACTTAAAAAAAGAGTATGAATCATGATACATGACGTAGCATTAGATATTTGATCTCACATTTCCTTGACTACATTTACTCTTTGTGTTTTTGACCCACTAATTATCAATAGCCATTCTACAATCCATTTCTTAGAGTAATTACACTCTAACAATGCAACAAGAGGCTCCTACCTTATTTTAGGACTAATGGAAATATTTCATGCACAAAATTAAAGAGTACATTAATTTGAGACATCACATCAATGGACAAATATATATACTGTAAATTGCAAAGTAACGTTTAGTTTTTAAGTATATTATTGATATACCTTTGTCACGTCTAAGACAATAGGAGGCTGAGTAGAAGATAAAAGTACACAAGGAAAAAAGAAAACATTGAAGGGATATGAGGTATGATAACAAGGAGTATATATGGCCATACATGGAATTAAGTAACAAATGGACCATATTTATCATATTAGTTATTGCATTCCCAGTACTTAGTACAGTGTCTGGTACCTAGCTCAGTACATATTTGCTGAATGAATGAAAAAGGTATACTGATTCTCTAGCCAATAGGTAAGTGGCTTGCTTCAGAAGACATTCTTTTTATAAGAAAGGAGTGCCCCTCTTAATTCTGACCTATTTATTTATTTACTTGAATTGTTCATTCAACAGACATTTCTTTAGCATCTACTATGTACCAGACTTCACCAGACTTTGTGTCTAGAAATTCCAAAATAAATAAAACATGAACTAGGAGAGTTTACAATCTGGTAAATAGACATGTATAGAAATATTTGCAATGCAGCCTTGTAGTTGTATAAAAAGGAATATATGCTGGTGGCCTAACGACACACTTGGGTAATCTGCTCAGCTTGTTGGAGGAGATTTAAGGAAAGTTTGCCCCGAAAATGCATTTTAAAGTATGGATATGGAGTTTCAAGGGTCCTTTATACTCTACCCACTTAATGTACTATTTAATTAGTCAAGATAATAAAATTTTATCTTTGCTCTGTGTGCTTGGCTTTTAAGATATATTTCTTATTTATGAAATCATTGTATATGCTTTGTTTATTATTAGTTCTTTACTGTTATACTGGTTTTATTGCACTCAAGATTCTTTTAAAACAATGGCAAAAATAACTCTGAAATAGCTGTCATTGAGAAGGCAACAGACCAATTAAATATTTATTTATATTTTTAAATATACATCTTCCTAGGTCTTGAACAAGAGAAAATAATTTGAGTTTTGTGGTCTTAGACTTTTTATGTATCGAAACTGAAAAGCTGTCTGATCAACAATATACTTATTTGCTTCCCAACCTTTTCATTCTTTAGGGGTCATTTTGATGCAAATAGAAGCATTAATAGTTGATTTTGCCCTGTGTTTACTAAAGAGTAGTAGTCCCAGCCTTTGAATCTCATTTACCTGGAACCAACAATGTACTGTTAAGAAAATTTCCCACTGGAAGGGACCAAGGCAACTTTCATCCCCCTCTAATTTCTTAGAAGTATACGTGAGGCAATTTATTCTTCTTGTAACATGGCTATATAGTCAGTGGTGAAAATTCCATTAAAAACTACCTGCTGATAATTCAAATTCAGTGACTAAAACTGCTCCTGGATTTGAGTTACAGATTTGGGGGTGAAAAAATACATTTTTATTTTATATTCTTTATTCTGTATTAGAAAACAGTGCTTGAAACCCAGGTTTCATTAATAAAAAGCAATTAAAAGAATGTTGGTGAGTTTTTTTATTGTTACTGTAACAATTATTGTGGTAAATGAGAATCAGTCTCAGGCAAGGCCGAGCATGCCTGTGACAATCAATTTCTGGAACAGAATATAATTCACATTCAAAGAAACAACTATCCTCTTGTGAAATTAAGTGGAATTCATTGAGTAGACAGACTCCTGCAAGATCCCAAGCTTTGTGAGTCTCTAGGTGAAACCTCTCAGTGAAAATTCAACATGTCTATTAGCCAACTATCACAGGAGCTTCTCATGTATAAAACTGTGATTTTTCTAATGTGCAAATGTAGTCATACAATTCATCAGCTCCAAATTCTTCAAAACCTCCTTTATTATAAAGAGCTAAACTCTTTTATAATAAGCAAGATCATTCTACCTGCCAAGAATCCCAGTTTCAATTCCCACTACTTCAGGCCTCAATCTTCATGGTCCAGCAAGACTAATCTACTTTTAGGTCCTAGAATATATGTTGTGCTCTCTCCTCTCCTCATGCCTTTCAGTATATTCTTGCCTCTACGCAAAGGATAGTCTCCTTTGGTAAAATTCTCTGTTAAATTGTCCCTCCTTTGCCCAGGCAGATTTAAATACACAATTTTCTGTGTCATTGCAATTTGCACATGCAACTCTGATATTTCTAGGGTTGTATTATATTTTTTTAATATCTTTCCTCACCTCCAAAAAAAACTGTTAGAAGAGAGGATCTTTTGCTTGTTTTTACAGCATTTAGTACAGTATTTATCCAATAAAAAAAGATTCACAAATATATGCATGTATATATGCATAATGTCACTTATACATTCAATCCAAAAAAGCTGAACTTGTAAAAATAGAGAGTAGAATGTTTACCAGATGCTGGGGGGTGGGGGAATTGGGAATTACTGTTTAAGGGTACAAACTTGGAACTAGTAGATAAATAAGTCCTGACTATTTAATGCAGAGCATACTAGTTAATAATACTGTATAATAAACTTCAAAATTGCTGAGACACTAGATCTTAATCATTCCCATCATGGGAAAGAAATGATAATTACATGATGTAATAGAGGTGCTAGCTAACACTATGGTGGTAACAATATTGCAACATATAGAGGTATGAAATCAACACCATCGGACATCGTAAACTTATATGACGTCATATATCAATTTTATCTTAATAAAAATAATTTTTAGAAAATATGCATGGGTGAATACCCTTCACTGACACAAATATGTACAATGCATGTAAAAGAAATAATGTGCCCTGGCTGGTGTGGCTCAGTGGATTGAGCACAGGCCTGTGAAACCAAAGGGCTGCCGGTTCGATTCCCAGTCAGTGCACATGCCTGGGTTGCGGGCCAGGTCCCCAGTAGGGGGCTCACAAGAGGCAGCCATATATTGATGTTTCTCTCTCTCTCTTTCTTACTCCCTTTCCCTCTCTCTAAAAATAAATAAGTAAATAAAAAAATAATGTTAGCCATGATATATTAAGTACTTAGCATGTATTCCACCCAGTGCAATGTGTGGTATATGCTTCATCTCTAATACTCACTGCAGCCCTGCCAAGTGGATTATGTTATCTCTGTTTTTTCCTTAAGAGAAATGAAGCTCAGAAATGTTAGTCAAATAGGCCACACACTGTCATATAGCCAAACCAGATGTGAACCTAAATCTGTTTGACTCCAATGCCAGTGCCTTCCCCAATATACCCAGCTGCCTTTTGATTATCCTTAAGATCCTGAAAGACACAAATTAGATTTTGATTTAGTCTTTTCCATTTCTTTTCAGCTCCAAGTACAGCCCAGTATGGAGTTACCGGGAGCGCCGACATTCTTTTCTCCTGCTGGTACCTTGTGTTGACACTGTCCTCTTTCACCAGCATATTCTACCTGAAGAATGCCATTCTACAATAAATTTAAAGACCCATAAAAGGCTTTTAAGAATTCTCTGAAAGTGCTGATGGCTGGATCCAATCTGGTACAGTTTGTTAAAAGCAGCGTGGGATATAATCAGCAGTGCTTACATGGGGATGATCGCCTTCTGTAGAATTGCTCATTATGTAAATACTTTAATTCTACTCTTTTTCTGATTAGCTACATTACCTTGTGAAGCAGTACACATTGTCCTTTTTTTAAGATGTGAAGGCTCTGAAATTACTTTTAGAGGATATTAATTGTGATTTCATGTTTGTAATCTACAACTTTTCAAAAGCATTCAGTCATGGTCTGCTAGGTTGCAGGCTGTAGTTTACAAAAACGAATATTGCAGTGAATATGTGATTCTTTAAGGCTGCAATACAAGCATTCATTTCCCTGTTTCAATACGAATCAATCCACATTTACAAAGATGCATTTTTCTCTTTTGATAAAAAAGCAAATAATATTGCCTTCAGATCATTCCTTCAAAATAAACACATATCTAGATTTTTCTGCTCGCATGATATTCAGGTTTCAGGAATGAGCCTTGTAATATAACTGGCTGTGCAGCTCCGCTTCTCTTTCCTGTGAGTTCAGCATGGGTGTGCCTTCATGACATATTTTCCTCTTCGTCTTCAACTAATAAAAACGTATTGCCAAATCCTACAATTGAAAGCAAAATTATGCTACAATGATAAAGTTAAGTGTATCTTATCTCTAAAGAGCAAAGTAGGTATAGGACTGTAAAATTTTCTACGTTATGAGTGGGGTTTGAGAATTTTGCCCGACAGCAACTCAATTTTGTGATGAAAAACAATTTAAATAACATAGTGCAGGTAAATTTACCATATGATATCTTTAGCTGCGGCTAAATATGAGATCTACTTTGGGAAGTAATTCCCTTTAAAATGACAACACAGTCCAGCAAAGAGATTGCCTAGTAATTCAGCATCTTTTCCTTTCACTATTCCAAGCCAAAAATTTTAAGATGGTTTTTCAGAAAAGAAAAAAGTCCAATCAACTAACGTTACACGAGTTGCTAAGCACTCAAAATTAGTTTGGTTCTGTGGCAGGTGAGTCGGTGCGAGAAAGTGCTCCTGTGGACATGAGCAGTTTGCATATTTTCCATCTGAAAACATCACTCGGTTGATAGTTTGGAATGCATGTTATATAAATTTTTTTTTCAAAATATATTGTACCAAATATTTCATGCTGGTGTGCAGTTGATAAAGCCCTGAAATAATTCTGTAATAAAATTTTTCTCTATAGCCATGTCAGTTCAAACGAGTAAGGTCAAAAAAAAAAAAATTACCACTCTTAGTATCTTCTTGCATGGTACATGTAAGATACGATAAAATGAAGACAAGGCCAGTGATGAGAATATGTTAAGATATATTAACTATTAAATTATCATGAATATTAAATTTCTATCATAAAGAGTGAAAACTACATTTTTGAAGAAAAATGCTATTACTTTAAGAAGTTATATTATAGAAATAGTTTGATGGTTTTACTATTTACTAAAGAAAGACCATAGCCTTGAAAGTCATCTTATGATTTTGACAAAGCTACCGATTTCACTATACGTAAAGAGATTTCCACAAATAATCTGTCCCCTTCTGCAAAAACTTACTAATAAAATTAGATACAAGAAATTTCACAGAAATTATACATATTTAACATATTTAATATTTTGCCTGGAAAGAGATACTGTAACTTGAAAATTGCAATTTCTTTCAAGTAAAATTTAATCCCAAAGTACGCTATAAATCTATTTTAATTTAAAAAAAGAATCC
Source organism: Mormoops blainvillei (assembly GCA_004026545.1). NCBI lineage: Eukaryota > Metazoa > Chordata > Mammalia > Chiroptera > Mormoopidae > Mormoops > Mormoops blainvillei. The sequence continues at coordinate 524,076 of PVJD01000185.1, read as the reverse complement.
TAAATGAGGAGGCATAAATATACAATGTTTCACAAAATGGCAATAATATGGCATGATGCTATTAAATTTACTCACTGTAATAATTTATTACATTATTTCGACTGATGTATTAAAATATTTCTTTAATACATATGGCATTTTAACTTTGATTATTATTGACTTGCTTTTTAAAAATATTCTTTGTGGAATTTGTGAGTAAATTAGAAAGTATTATTTTGTATTGCAGCTTTAAAGTGGCACACTCCATAATAATCTACTTACTAGAAATAGTGGTGCTACCACAAAAGTGTTAACCATCAGTACCATTGACTGGGAGACAGAAACAGATCAAGAATGCATATTATACAGTGACCGCTTTCCTAGAGTTACAAATACCTCCTCTTTGTAAGGTTTGTAGGGTAAATGTGAGGTAAATCGAGATATAAACTATGGATGAACCAAATAATTAGTTCAAAGTGTTGTCATGATTCCGAATTTGTGGAGTCTGGTGTTATTACCATAGAATGTGACAGAAGTACAGTCATAGCTCAGTAGCTATATGTATTTGCCTTTATGTTAGAAGAGACGTTCTTGAGTGACATTTTTAAATAGAGGAGGTATTCACTATGTTTTTCTGTATCACAGCAGCATTCCTAGTCCTTAGGCCCCTGGACAGAGTGAAATCATGAGTATTTATGAGTTCAATATTGTTCAAATAAGGCTACAGTATTTGCTTTTTTGTGTGAATGTATTGCATATAATGTTCAAGTAGATGATTTTACATTTATGGACATATGAAACGTCTGATTACTTCATTTTATCAGTCCTGACTGTACAAGATTGTTGCAATTGCAGAAGAGCAGTTTTATGAAATCGATTTATCTTTTACTGTATAATAATTTTTTCTAGCTATTCATTTCAGCATTATATTTCCACAAGTTACATTTGTGGGATTTCTTTTGTTGCCCCTAAATTTTTTTTCAAAGAAAGAAGAAGAAAAATAAGCAATTGAAAAAGGAGAGTAGCAAGAAAAGAAAAAGGCAGAAAAAGGAAAGAGGCAAAGATGGGGGAATAAGGAAGGAAGGAAGGAAGAAGGAAAGCAAGGAGGGAGAGATGAAGAATTGGAGAGAGGGAGAGAAAAAGAAAGGAAGGAAGGAGGGAAGAAGGAAAGGAAGAAGAATGGGAGAGAGAGAGGAAGAACCAGAATATTGGAGTAGTTAACTTAATTCATTTGCATTCTTGGTTTAACTGCAAGCGATATATGTTTTACAGTGGCCCCATTCAAAACATAGGTCCTGTTACAACATGAAGTTCCTATTATGCAGCAATTACATAGAGAAAAGTACTACCCAAATTATAGTATTGTGTATTAGGGGGGGACTCTCAAAGATTTGGGAGAGCGAATGTCAAACTTAATGCTACTTTTGGGGGGTTTAAAACTTAACTAAAAAAATTAATGCTTCATCATAACATTTAAACTATATCTAGAAAGTAGACTGGAGAACTGAGAAAATCACCTGGATAATTCAGGACAAAATATATATAAATAAATACCCCAATGTGTCAACTCAGAAAACTGAGAAATTTATCAAAGCCAATCATCTATATTGATCAAACTTATTGAACTGTTAATTTATCCATTGTGCTTAGCTTTGTGACACAGCCAAAAGTTACCTATTTAATCTTTTCAATAAAAATTGTTTTTTGGAATTCAGAAATGATTTAAAAAGAGGTCAGGTTTTTAACTATTTATTGAAGTATGTGGATGTACAGTATTTCAATAGATATGAATATGAATAAATGGTATGCCTTAAGATCCTTTGAATATGTATTTACTTTAAAGACTGGAAAAAGCTCTTCCTGTCTTTTAGTAAAACATCCATATTTCATAATCTGATGTAAAATATGTTGTACTGTTTCCAATAGGTGAATATAAAGTCAGTTTATCAATTAAAATATGTACTTGATTTATTTTGAAACTCTATTAGTTTAAGAGAAAAAAAGGAACAAGTAATAGTTTAAAGATATTTCTGCTTTTCCCTTCTTTATTCTGTGTTTCCCCACTGTACCACGCTTACATCTTTCAGGTACTCCAAAGCAATACAAGGTGAAAATGTGGGATGTCAGTATCAAAGTGCTCCACGTTGTAGCCTTTCTGTTGTTGATTTCCAAAAGGTTGACAAGCTGAGCTACATCTAGTCTAAAGAAGTTTTCTACAAAGATTTTATTATCAATTATTTAGAACTTTTACCTGCTGAAAGCAGCAGAGTTAGCAACAGAGACTGATGATAAAATCCTGTTGGTTTTATGGGCAAAGCATCTGAAAACTCAAATGCCTACAGGATTCATGCAGACAGCATAATTTTATAAGACAGCTGGGTACAAAACAGGGAGCATATACCCCACCTCAGAGCATTCATATGGTTTTGTTAAAAACTTTGCTTTCCAAGCAAAACATGATTTGTCTGAGAGTTCTTAGTTGGTGGGTTTAAATCTTTCAATTAGGGTGGTTCTCATTTGCAGAACCACCCCAAATGAATGATTTAATCTCTCTTCTCCGAACCTGTCTATCTATGATGGTCAACCAAATAAAAAGGAACAATGTGGCATATAAACAAATCAGCAAACCATGAAAAAGATCCATACTGGGTGAAATAAGCTATTTTGAAATATGGGCATCATTGCTATTCTGGGAAAAACATATCTACCAATCCCCTTCCCTCCCATAAAAACAAAGACACACTAATAAACTTCTGATTTTCCCACTGGCTCATTATTTCTCTCTTTGTAACTTCTATCCTGCACTCACTCATTGACAGGGAAGCACAAGTATCAACTCTCGGACCCTGCAATCTAGCATGTGGGGCAGATCTATTTTCTCTCTGAACACTGCAGGTCAGAACACAGATACTTTAAAATGACACCCAGGTACTTAGAAAATAGTTTCTTGCTCTAGGCTGTCATGCAGAAATTTAAGAATTTTAAGAGAAAAAAATTCCAAGAATAATTCATTTAAGTCAGTGGAATTTGATCAAAACACCAGTCAATGTACCTGCCCCCCCACCCCCCGCCGAACTTCCCACAATGCATGTGCTTTCATAATAACACCCACTTTTTCTAATCATTCCAAATTTACTGAACATATTTAGGAATTCACATCTCTAATGGAAAGAGAATCAACTGACAAATGAATCAAATAAATAATTTTCAGTCTTCCTGGAGAGAAAGGAGGAACACTTTTCAGTCTTCTCCCTAAAAGCTCTGCCCACAATCATACTAAGGCTAGCTTGACTCTCCCATCATCAATCTAAGAAACAGACTTTACCTCAGAGACAGATGTGGCAGCTAGAATTACCCCCAAAGGATCACATCTATCTCTACCTTAAATTTACAATGGCAAAGCACTTTAGCAGACATTGCTACTTTGACTTTCACAGTGTTACAACAGTACTACTATTGCCATACATTGATGATGGAAATGAGATTCAGAAATTTTAAGTCACTTACTAAAGATTATACTTTACCTAGTGGCAGATTTGAGACAACAGTGCAATCCAAAACACTCCCAATGTGTTTTTATTTCCATTAGCATCCTTAGGAACAGAAAAAGGATGCAATTACATCTCTAGCTTCACAAACAACTATAAGCACATTGATATATAAGTAACTTTGTTTATACATATATATTATTTTCTTTAATGCCATCCCTTTATTTTCCAGTGCCTCCAGGGTTTTACATGGTTTAAAGGTAAACCATGTTATATATCTCATCTAAAACTTTTAGGGGTATGAAACATACAATGCAATTGCCTTTGGACATACAGCCTTTGTAATGTTAGATCCATCACACCAAATGGAGGATCTTGTCATAATCATATGTATCTTTCTAACATAGCTTTTTGCAAAAGACCTACCAACTTTCAGATATTCCACTAAGACTCTTTGCCAGGCATCTGCAATCAACAGAATTCTTAGGAAAATGGAGATCAGAATACATGCACACGTTTTTTAAAATTCAAAATGGAATACTGATTTCAATCTTGAGTGATGTTTGAGACAATTTATGTCAAAATAGTAATTATATGCACATCTGCTTGTGCTGGGCACTAGAACAAGAGGGAGACTAACTTTAAAAATTAAATTATATACAAACTAAGATATACATTCATATTTTGTTGTCGAAATACAAATATAATGCAAATCTTATGGACATAATTCTTTAGTTTGAAAAAAAAGAATAGGGAGAATTTCACATACATATAAAATGAACACAATTCATTAATAAAGAAAAGAGTAAAACATTACTGCCACACAAAAGAACAATCCAAATAACAGACATATTTATAGGTTTAGAATATTGAAATTAATATGCTAATGGGGAAAAACAGGTGTTATTTTTTTTCCAGAGAAGGAAGAGGCCAATTGAATCTGTAACCAACAGACTTTATTTACATGTCTATAGACAAGATACAGGATGGGGCAAAAGTAGGTTTATGGTTGTTAGTGAGTAAAATAAAGTTTATTATTGTATTATTCTTTATTAATTATTGTATTATATTCCAAACAACTATAAATCTATTTTTGTGCCCCCCCCATACATTTTGCCTTAGTATCATCACTTATCTAACAACTTGTAAAATAGGTCAAATGCAGTGAAAGGTAAAGTCTTCATAGAATTAGAATCAGGTAAACTGGAAGGATGTGATCTAAATAATGTATGCAATTTTCACTGTAATACAAATTTCCCCCTACACTTATGAGGTATAAAAATCTTAAAAGCAGTAGAATTAAATGAATCACTGGTATTTTCATAATACAGTAACCTCTATTGTAATGACTCAGGAAAAAAAAAGTTACCTATATACCTAATAGTCTACATTCTGCATATTCTAAATACTAATTTTCTTCCTTATATAGTTTGGGGCATATAAAAGAAAAAGTAAGCAATTAAAACATAACAAGAACCAACTCACTTCAAGAATCTACTTCACTGAAAAATGAATATATTTAGACACTTTAAAAGAAAAAGTGTTTTTGTCATTTGGAGAGAGGGGCATTTAACTTATGGGATTTTAAATCAACATTTAACATTAACAACAATAAGAAACATGAAGCAACAGTTGAAAGAGCAATATTTCATCAACCGAATATAAACATTCGTGAAAACATTGCAAGAAGCTTTTACATGAAATGAATGGTCTGTTTCCACTTAATGCTGACGAGCCCAGTCCTTGAAGAAATTTTGGTTTGGAAGAAACTGTAGGAGGTAGCATGGTTCATTAGGCTTTCCAAGCTTTTAAATGTTAAAGAGTTGGTTTTCCTCCTTCATTTCAAGTGAATCACTAAAAAGTGCTGATATATTTCTCAATGGAACATTGAATTTGCTAGTTTCTTCCTCAATTTTGATCTTTTTGCATTAAAAAAAAGTCAACTTTACACATAACAGCTGCAGACTTATACCTCCTGCAGTTTTGAATTGTGTTTAAACAAGTATTCCAAGCACATGGAATATTCTGAGAAAATTTGGGGACAAATTTTTTTAATGGACTTATAGAATAGCCTTTGGAGGTTATAATGCTGATAACACAGAATAAAGGTTTCTTGAGGGTACCAAAGCACCTGATAGGATGCACAGAGCTCTTACATATTTCTCTCAGTAGTTTCATAAATGTGGACAGTGGTTGCCCCCATACTTGACATCTCCCTACCAAAAGTTTGACAAGTGTCCAAGCAAAACTGTGGTCAATTTATGACATGCTCCTTCAGGAATTGTTGCTAGAGGTTTGAAACTGCTTCAAGATGATGTCTTTTGAAACAAAACACATACAATATGATTTTGTGTTTGTGTTTTGCACAAACACAAAACCGCATTGGAAAATAAGCTTGCAAGCCAGACATGTGGTGTTCTGGATAATTCAAAAAAATGAAGGAGAACGAGGAGGAGGAGAAAGAAGAAGAAGAAGAAGAAGAAGAAGAAGAGGAAGAAGAAGAAGAAGAAGAAGAAGAAGAAGAAGAAGAAGAAGAAGAAGAAGAAGAAGAAGAAGAAGAAGAAGAAGGAAGAAGAAGGAGGAGGAGGAGGAAGAAGAAGAAGGAGGAGGAGGAAGAGGAGGAGGAGAAAGAGGAAAGAAATGACAACAGTACAAAGTTTATTTTTAAGATTTATTTACTAAGATTTTAGTGTAAGAAACTTCTTGTCTTTAATTAGAAGATAGAAACTAGATTAAATGCTGACATGGAGAGAAGCAGATTTTATTTTAAAAATTGAAATAAAATTTATTTCTAGAAAATATATCTTTCCTGTTAATAGATAAATAACTATTTTATACTTCTGAAAATCTCATTGTCTAATAACTTTAAATGTTGACAGAGAGAAAGACTGGTATTTTTTAATTTAGAATTTTATTCATGGGAATGTATATTTTTAATTATAGATAAGCTAGTGTGTGTATTTAGAAACTTTTCTCATAATCCAATTTTAACAATATATTAATAATGCCTTTATGGCTTAACATATGACAAATGTATGTCTTTCTCTTATCAAATAACTTATATCATGATCCATCTTTATATGGAAGTACATTCTCTGACTAAGTATTATTTCAAAAAAAACTGTCATCTGTTGATTTGGGATATTTTAAAAATTAAATTTAGTTTAGAGTAAAAAGGCATTTACCTTACCCATTGTCAGATAACTCAAAAAGTTTATGTGACATTTATTCATTCATTTAGCCACTCGAACAGTAAAGTATAATTAGATAACCTTCAAAGAGCTATCTGAAAGGAATTGCCTGGTAAAATTAATCTGGATTTTAAAAGACTATCATCGAATGGAATAAAAAGGCATCTGTTTCCCTAATATTTTCCCCAGGAAGCCAACTTCACTTTAAATCTAAAAAATAGAGAGGGAAAGGGGAAAAAAAAAAGATGGAGAAGGAGAAGAAGAGAGAGAGGGTGGGGGAGGAGGAGAGGACAGAGATTGAGAGGAAGAGAGACAGAGAAAATAAGAGAGTTATTAACACTGTGGGTATATTTTCTCCTGGAAAAATAGTAGGAATGTAAACTGGTACAACCACTATGGAAAACTGTATGGAGGTTCCTCAAAAAATTAACAATAGGGTTACCATATGATCCAGCAATCTCTCTTCTGGGTATCTACCTGAAAAACGTGAAAACATTTATTCTCAAAGATATGTATGCCCCTATGTTTATTACAGCATTGTTCACAGTGGCCAAGGCATGGAAACAACTAAAGTGTCCTTTAATAGATCAGTAGATGAAGAATATGTGGTACATATGTACAACAGAATGCTACTCATCTACAACAAAAGATGAAATACTGCCATTTACAACAACACAGATGGACCATTGACATTAACCAATGTCACTCTATAAATTTAATTTTAAAAAATAAATAAATGTTACCAAAGTAAGGCTTCCTTCATGTGTGTCTATGTGTGTGTGTACTTCCTGTTGAGTAGATCTATTATAAAAAATAGTCTTCTTTTTGCAATGTGACTTCAGTTTTCGCATTTATAATTAATAAATATAGTGATGTGAATAAAAGTTGCTATTCTATATTTTCCAAGTTGTCATTCCTCTTGCTTAAAGTTTGTTATTCATCTAAAATTACATTTTGACAGCAATGTGTCATACCCCTTTTTCAAGAAAATATGACAATATTCCACTTCATCACATAGCATAATAAAATAGATTAAACTTCCATTTCTCTGTGGCTTTGTTAATGATGAATTTTCCTAGGCAATTGCTAAAACCATTTAGTAAGAAAATAACATCTGAATTTTAACAGGTCACCTCTTTATACACACTGTGAAATAAATTCAGATCTATAACTGTTAGGTATAAGCTTTTGGCAATGTCTGTATAAAAGAAATCCTCAAAGCTTTGAAAATTTAACTCTTAGTACCAGGCCACCAGAAAAATTGAAAAATGCTTTTCAAAAGCAAATTAAAATAAAACTTTGTTATAAGGGGTGTCAGTGTTTCATAAATCTCTGATATCAGTATATTCACATGTCATACTCTCAGCCTTGGTTGCAGACAACAGAGACAGGCTGGCTAACTCAAGCAGAAAAGGAATTCATTGGAAGAATTCTGGGTAGCTCTCAGAATGATGGAAAAGCTAGAGAGCAGGGTGACACAAAAAAAGGAAATGCAGCCAATAAGCAGCCAAACACACAGATATGTTCATGCCACAGGTAAAGGACACTACCTTCATGGACTTCTGTCACCTCCATGGACTTCTGTCACCTCCATTAGAATCTCAGCTCTATTACTGCTACCCTTAGTGATATCTAACTGTTCCCATGTCTGCTTCACTTCCTCATGATCCAAAGCCCTGAGTAGCTGGCCATCTCTAAGCTTATGTGCTCAAGAACTAAGCTGCCAGATGTGTGAAATATATACCCCACCTTAGTTTTAGACTCGGGAGATGGGACCCTTTCTTCTACTATGATCCATTCATAGGAGACATTTCCAAAGAGGCATGGTGTTCAGATACAAGTTAGCCAAAATATGAAAAGTATCCATTATGCATGCTTGTAAACAGATAAGGATAAAAAAAATGATACCTGGAAAGCCATTATATATATTGCTATCATATTAATTTATTAAAGATTCTCTATTTAAACTATAATTTGAGAAAAAAATTCAATTATGCCTGCCTATTTAGGGTCTTCTACACCAAAGTTCTTCAGTTGCTCATTAAAACGAATGTATTTAAAAATTTATCAGAATTTTACATTTTATTTGATATAGGCTTGAAAATCCAAGGAGTTGATATAAATTCTAAAGTTAATACTTCATAAGAACTAAAAGTTCAATTTGGGGAGGTAGATTTAGATATGTAGATGGATTGACAGATAGATGATAGGTAGGTAGGTAGTAAATATAACTTTTATTTATACGTCCTCAAGATGGATATTTCCTAATAGGGAAAAAAATGAGCAAGCAATTTCTTTGTTTAATTTTCTCTTTAAAAACAACAATCAAAACAGACAGAAAGTCTTCCTCACTCAAAATATTTGTCTAATGTTATTTAGAAAAGAATTAGAGTATTATTTTAAACCTATGACACTTTCGGTGCATAGTGCAAGTAGCGGGTTTCTTAGTTGTTTGTCTTTCATGAAAATTATTTGTTTAAATTGTAAAGAAGCACATGAGATTTTAAACACACATTTAATATTTTAGTTTCAATAGGCATTTTTCTTGTACTGATTCAACGCCTTAAACAGGATTGTGCATGTGTATGTATATGTGTGTGTGTGTGCGTGAGCAAGTTGTAAGAGTCATATTAAAAATTTATAACAAAACTAATCACCCTTGGGAAAGCAGCTTCACAGAACAGCCTAGAATTCCAAATCAAATCAACTTTCCCTCTTTTAAATTGAAATTATAGTAATGTTAGTTTGAACACTGTTAAAGCTCTCATGTCATGGACATTTTTAAAAAGCCTTTGAACCAAATTCCAAGTTTCTGTCTCAGATGAAAATTTTACCTAAATTATGTAACCTATGAAGGCACTAATTCAATAATTGAATAATATTAATAATGAGAAAAAGAGCCTTGACCTGTGTACCTTAGTTGGTTGGACATCATCCCATGAAGAAAAAGGTCTCTGGTTTGATTCCGCTAAGGGTATATGCCTGGGTCGCAGGTTGGTCCCCAGCCAGGATGCGTTTGAGAGGCAACTGATTGATGTTTCTCTCTCACATTAATATTTCCCTCCCCCCCTTTTCCCCTCCCTTCCCCTCTCTATAAAAATATATAAAATCTTTTTAAAAATGAGAAAAAGAGTTTAATTGGTAATCTGAAAATATAAAAATATAAAAGTATAATAATTGGCTTGGTGGCACATTCATTATCAATTATTTTGTAGGTCCTCTATTTCTTAATAAACATGACAATGTATGGCTACAATCAAAGAAATAGGTGTCACTATTTCTCTAACCTACCAGGCTTTAAATCTTCGAAAAAATTAACAAGAATTCTCTATTCGCTGGTAATCCTTAATCCTTTTTGTATTGCCCTATATCACTTAGACTGACTTTTAATATGATATTCATTCATTCACCATACGTTTAATGAGTGCACACTTTTACCAAAACTCCATGTTGTTATATAAGGATGAGTGGGACTCACAATGTAAGGAAAGAGTTGGAAGCATAAGCAATTACAACATAAATTAGGCAAATGTGGCAACATAAATATTGCAAGTGTATTTATGAAGTATTTGTGGTACACGAAAGACACATTAATTAATTGTATGAAGAAGGCAAAAAAGCCTTCATGTGAAAGGTGACATTAAAGCTTGACCTAACCACATGAGTTTCAGGCTGATTGTAAATTGCAATAAATATCCCCCTACAACTCTGCCTTGACATTCGACTCCAGTCTCACCAGCCTCGGTACTACTCCTCATGCAAGCCAAGCACGCTCCCAATTCAGGTATTCGCAAATACTCTTCCTTCTGCTTGGAATGAACTTGCCTGCATATCAGTGCGGAAAGGTCCGTACCTTCTTCTAGGTCTTTCCTCGAATTTCATCTTTTCATTGAAATCTTACTCTTTTTAAAATTGTTAACTTCTATCCCAATTATTTGTATGTCCTCTCTCTCTCTCTCTCTCTCTTTCTCTTTAGCACTTTTAACTAACACTACGTAATTTAGCCATTTATCTTTTATAATGGCTGTCTTTCCCATCAGAGTATACTCCATGGTAGAGGAGATTTTTAAAAATATTTTGTTCACTGCTATATCTTTAATATTTAGAAGCTGTGCCTGACACATAATAGTTGTTAAATAAATGAATAATAAATAACATAGGGATTCAGGATTATAGAAATCAATATCAATACTGAGTATTTACTCAACTGTGTCCTGAGGAAATTCCTAAAAAGGCAATGTGAATATGTGTATTTCTTGCCAAATCAGAGGCCTTTTAAACTGGCAGGAGGAAAGGAGCAATAAATCAGGGCATGGATCCGTGTCCCAAAATCTCCACTGATTTCTTCCCAGATTAGAATTCCAGCTGCAAAGTTGAGGTGGTGGCAGTTCTGAAGCTGAACCTTAATGGATGCCAGCATTCTTGCCATGAAAGAATGTTTCTCAATTTTTCTTCTATTTTCCCTAAAAACTAACCCAATTTTATCCCTAGCCACAAACTTATTTTATTTATCTTGATGTTTCTAATTGGGATTATTCACTTTCCTGAAGAACTTGCTATTACACAAATGGTCGATGTCGTATATAATATTGTGATTTTTGCAACTTCATGTTCTACTTCCTTCCAAAAATACATAGAAAATGTTTTCATTGGAATATTAAAAAATAACTCTCTTGGCTTTCCATGCCTGTAAGAGTGATGCTATTGAAAACAGAATAGTTGTTTAGTTGTTAAGATAATAACATAACCCAAATTTTTACAAGTTCAAACACAATCCCAATTAAAATCAGCAATATGCTATGTTGTATTTCTTAATGTTAAAAAACTACTATTTTTAGTAGGACTTTTAAAAGCTATGTATTTTGACTAGTATTTTTTTAGCTACCCCAATTTATATAACAAATAAATACTGAAATCTCAGTGGCTTATCTCAATTGAAGTGTATTTCTCATCTATGCAAAAGCTAAATACCAGCATGGTTGAGATAAGGCGGATTTCTTCCATACAGGTATTCAAGGACCAAAAATGATAAAGCCTCTGTCATCTTTACAACATGACTTCTACAGTTAACTCCAGCATTCAACACCAACTGCAAGACAAAAGAAGAGAAAAAAATAGAAAAACATCTGGGAAGATTTTAAGAGCTAGGCTTAAACATGGTATATGCCATATGTACTTTCATCAACTCACACTCAGACTTTTGGCCCCAAACCATGTCAAGAAAGGCTGGAAAACATGTAGCAAAGAGAAAGAGGAAATGATTTTTGTTAAATTTAGTCAGTTTCTGCCAGTCTTTTCTTGTAACCACTAAATATTCACTTTAGTTTTGTTCCCATGTATAGCACTCATTCTTTCACTTCCCTAAAGTCTTATCCAGTCATCAAATCTACCTAGTAGATGCAGCATCTTCTGGTGATGCAAAAATTCTCTATTAAAACTAAATGTAGCTCCTTATGAATAGATAACCCAGTGAGGAGAAATCAATATATTTTCATTCTTTACTCTCAGAACATACATATGCCCAATTTACAAAGGTAACAAAAAATAGCTAAATAAAAACTTCATTCAGGAAAAAAATTATAAAGTGACTATGGTAAGGATTTATGAAATCCTGCAACCCAGACATTTTGAAGGATCCCTGTACATGAGGAGGGAGATATTTCTTCATTAGCCTCTGAGTTTAATTTCTGAGAACATCTTCCTAATCCATTTTTCTCCATGGATACTTCCTTTACTCTGTGGAAATACCTGTGGTCTCTATCACCACACCTGAAGTTGATGTGGGAGATCAGGACCTCCTTTGGGGCTACAGAGGCTTTGGAAGTCTGATTCCTGCTTCAGTAAGAATGCTGCACCCTTGCTCTGGTATTTTTTATAGGCCTCTGAATTCTTCAAAGCCATTTTAATTTTATTTCCAATGCTTAGAGGTGTAGTGATAGCCATTTTCCATCCCTTTCAACTCCAAAATCCCCGTACTTTGTTCACTTTGATTTTTGTGAGCCAGCCTAGAAGCAGGATATAACACTTCTGTTCACAATCTATGGGCTAGTGAGCCAGGCATCAGCCATGTGGCCACACCCAACTTCAAGAAAGATTTAGAAATGATGTCCAGTGTGGATTCAGCAGAAAGGAAAACCAGTTTGGTTAGCAGCCAACTGATGCCATAACTATTAATTCCGAAAGAGTGTTACTGTCTGGAGACTGGACTTTTATTTTGTCTTGTTTTCAGGTTATATAATAGAGAACATGATGATAACAAAAAAAGTTTCAGGACTTTTATGAAATATATAATGGTTATGAGGATTCCTTTTTCTGAGAGTTCTTGCTCTAATATTAGCATCTTGATTTCCAAAAGCAAAAATTAAGCAATAAATAGTATAATTTGAAGAAATAAAAAACTCATTCAGGTCTATCATTTTTTGGCATGGGTTTAGGATCACGGCCTTTGAGCACACTTCTCATTTTAGCTCACAAAAGGGAGTTTGCACTGTTATATACCCATATCAGACTTGGTTAGTGTTCAAGATCCAAAGAAGTAGAAGAAGCTAGGAATACATTCTTATAAATTTTTAAGAAATTAACTAATACTTCACAGTATCACTGAGATCAACTCTGTGTCCTTAATGAGATGTTTAAGCATCAAAAGGAACATATTTCCTAAGACAATTTGAGTTTTTCTTTGGTGAAAGTACAAAGTTATTGAGTTGTTATATTTTTAATTTGTATATGAATGACTGGTGTGTGGATTCTTTTCATGCCGACATCCCAGGAGCAATGCTAGGGTGCAAACAGAGGCTTCAGGGTGGTGGTGTTCATTGCATCAAGTTCTGAAATGGTTTTTCCCATAAAAGCACAACAAATTCTAGTTCCCTGTAGTATTTCAGCTTTAAAGAGGATTCAGGACAGGAATAAAATGTGAGCTTACTTAGAGATTACACATACAAATAATTTATTCCTTATGGTTGAAGACATAGAAACTAAAATATCACTAGTTTAAATATCCTAAAAATGTTTAATGGAGGCTTCTCAGGACTAATCTCTTAAAGGAATAATTAGACAGTTACCTCTAGTTTTAGCCTTTAATTATGATTTTAACCTCCTTAGTATTAGTTTTAATCTCTAATAAATAACCAGTGCAAAGCTAAGGCAGTGGTTTCATTGTAAATCACTTTCAGGGTTATCACCCTGGTATGTAATGAAAGTTTATGTTTCCCAGATTCAAATGTTGAAACCCTAGTTCCTGATGTGATGGTGTTAGGAGATGAAGGACCTTAGGCAGAGCCCCCATGAATGAGATTAGTGCCTTAGAAGAGACCCAGAGAGCTAGCTCTCTCGCCCTTCCCAACGAGGACACAGCAAGGAGACTGTCATCTATGAACCAAGAAGCAGCTCTCATCAGACAGTGACTCTGTCGACAACTTGATATCAGTTAGACTTCCCATCCTCTGGAACTGTAAAAACATAGATGTTTTTTTGTTTAAGATCCAAGTCTATGGCAGTTTGCCTGAATGGACTCAGACATACCATAGGAGTCAGGCTTTTGTCTATGGACCTCTTCTCGAAGTTTTCTGAAATTCAAGGACAAACTACTACTTTGATATTGATGTAAAGACACAGTATTTGCCACACTTCTGCCCTCCTGGAAAACATACATATTCTTAATTACTCAGCCTATCATGTTTTTGTTTGATTTTCTCTGAATAACAAAAGACTCAATATTCTTAAACATACATATTTATATTGTCTACTAGAACCACTTCAACAAATTTCTATCACCACACTACAAATTGGGTAAAACCTTAAAGCATCTTATTTAGTAATTTTTCTTGCCAATTTTCTTTTAAAGTAATGAGTTTTATTTCCCTTTGACTCGCATGGACTTGGGAACTGGAGTTAGGTTTGTTTGTTTCTTTTCCCCTTTTAATCATTAAAGTTCAGATCCTGTCATCCATTTTATTTTATCCTCATTATATATTTTATTTTCACTAGTTACCACAGACTTAATGATTCCAAATATATAGTTCTATCAGCTCAGGACATTTGCAATAAGCATTTTTTCTTCACCTTGATTATGGCATAGAAAAGCTTAGAGAATTACACAAAGACTATAGAATTCATTCCATTTTTAATTCATCCCTCCAAATTGATGATTTCTGTTAATTAGACAACAAAAACTGAAAAGGGGAAAAATGGAGAGTACAGTGTTTTTCATGTAAAGGTGCACTGCTGTAAGGGATGTGAAACAGTTGATTCAGATTTTAATGAATTCTAGATAGGTTTTAATTAGCATTGACATATGAACTGAATAGTTTTACATGAAGTACTCTATACATGAAGGGCTCTTTTTAAAACTAAAACCTAGCATTATTATATGTAATTAGTGTTACAAAAGAGAAGATATGAATGGCACATTTTTGGTGCCGCGAGAATACTAATTCAGACCTCATTCCTAGCAGGCTTCCAGCTCATCCTGGCTGCCCTTTGCGAGCTGTGCCCATTCCACAAAGGCCAATGTGCGGATATCTAATTGGTAAACAAAAGATATCGGGACAATATATTTGTTGTTAGCCTACTGATAATTTAAATTCCCATTACCTTAATTTCTAGATCTACATGATTTTTGTATTTTGTGTAGTTCTTAAAAATATTCCACATGTGGCTACTGACAGGGCCAACCTAAGTTGAAAGGTGGTGGTCGGTTTCAATAACGACACAATTCGGGTCAGCTTTACAGATGATGGTGTTGTGCACGCTCCCATTGTGTCATCAACTTTTATGAGAGCACATGGTTTGTTAATTAGCCAACAAATAAATAACTCATTTAAAAAAAGAAGTTTATCTGGCCTACTGGACAATGAGGTTGAATTCCTGTAACTCCTTTGATTCACTACCAAAGAGACAGAATGAGGTTACTTTAAAATAGTACCCTCCCCTACACTTTTAAAAGCATTTAGACAAAAAACCAAAACTGCTTTCAAGGTTGCCTACTAATTTTTTTCAGAGAAAAGGGAAGCAGTATTGTTCTTGAAGAAAAACTTATTTTTAATTCATATCAAAAATTAACAACTTGAATAATTACATGGAAAAGTATATTGTTGAAGGATTAAGATCTTGCAGCAGACCTTATGATGAAGATAAAAATGTGACCTGGAAGAGTTTAGTCAATAGGAAACTATAGAGTGGGTAAATATGTGAGGGGGGACCCCCCAAAAAAATATGGGAATTATCTTCCAGAGGGTGGATCCCTTGTAGTACAGCCTTCCCCTGCTAGGTGGGTGTTCTAGGAACCCATCTCTAACAGTGTGCAGGCTGGTGTTGTTGTGAGAGGCTGCATTCAGCTGCCATGAATTTTTTTTTTAAGACTCCTTCACTGCATTTGCCCATTTCATGATGGGTGATTTATAAGCACACTTGCTCACCATGCTGAGTGTTCAGCAGTTTTTGACCAAAAACAGCATGACCCCCATACCCCACCCTCCCGGTTCACCCGATCTCGCATCCGAGTGATTTTTTTGTGTTTCCCCAATGATAAGAGTCCTCAAAGGGAAATGTTTTGCTCATGTGGAAGAGGTGAAACAAAAAACGGTAGAAGCACTAGAAGGCATCACAATCAATGAGTTCAAAAACTGTTTTGAGCAGTGGAAAAAAGTCTCAATATGTGTATTGCATCAAATGGAGACTATTTTGAAGGTGACTAAAGTTTCAACATGGAAGAATATACATTTTCTATAAATAAATTCTGGGATTTTTTGGTCCCCCTCATATTACCAGAAATATCATCATCAACATCAGCATTATTATATATAATAATACATATAAGTATTATCTGTAGATATGCCATTTCATGAGCACTATGAGAAAACAAGGACCCTGTCATATTGAAATGAATCATCTAAATTGAGCTGGGTTTAAGAGATCAGTATACTTTTTCTCTAAAGATTTGAACTGTCAATATTCTAGGCAATATGGTGAGTTGCAGCCATTCAACTCTATCATTACTGTATGAAAAAAGCCATAGACCATTTATAAATGATTTGATGTGACTATGTTCTAATAAAATATCATTTATGAACACTCAAATTACTTTGCATAATTATCACATCATGAGAAACTATTCTTCTCTTGATTTATTCCAAGCATTGAAAAATGTAAAAATCTTTCTTAGTCTGAGCTGCTCAAAAGCAGGTGTTGGCCTGGATTTGGTCCATGAGATATAGTTTTTCCAGGACTGGTCCCATTTGTATCTTTTGACCTGACATAATTATTAATAGCTTCCCCTTTCAATCCACAGTATTCTGTTGTTGACAAAAAACATGATCAGTCTAGTTATGATGAAAATACATTAAAACAAACAAAAATACATAAAGCATGTGATAGATTCAGGTTTATATCAGAAATCCATTATAGGAAATTTTATAAATGTCAATAAATTAGCATTATTGAATGTAGGTTCTATGTGTTATCTGACTTACACAGTGTACATTTGAAGGCATAGTTAACTAAATTAAGAGAAGTATTCAGGAGCTAAAGAACCCACAGATTGAGAAAAGTACATACAACAGATTATAATTAGGTTTATCTGAAATGATCCAGGGGTTATTCAGAAGAATAAGGAGAAATGAAATATAAACTGAGCCAGCCTTCTATTTTTATGTTGACAGAATATTATTTGTGAAATACCATGTTCTGACACAGGTCAAATAGTCCTGATTAATATCTGAAAACATTGTTGCAGATAAGGTGAAGCCTGACTTGATAAACTAAGCACAACAAAAATTTGGGCTGAATTTCTTTTCATGAGCTAAATGAGTTAAAAACTGGACTATAGATATGACATATAGATAAAGAAACAAGCCTTTTTGGAAGTTTCATACATCAAGAGTACTTTCATCCCAAAGTGCATAATTAATCCAACTTTGATTTTATAATAATCAACATAATGTACAAAACACTTGTTCCAATCTCAGTATCCTGCAATTACATTTTCTGGTTAGACCCAAAGTGCTATTGATTTTCCATAGAAAGGTTTCATTTGTCACTAAAAATGACCAATAATGACAACATAAACTTTAAGTTTACAGCCACAATTTCATCAGGAGGATACACAGTTCGGAAAACATATTTTCTTCTCTCAGCTCAAAGTTTAAGATGTACCATGACAGATAAAAGCAACATTTTGTACCCTATGAAGACAAGAAATAATAGCTATGCTTTGAGAAAAAGCATGCTATGTGGTCTTGCAATCTATAGTAAAAACTCAAAGGTAATCCCATGAGGTATCATGATAACTCCATAATTTACACTTTCTCTCTGGTACAACTCTGTAAAGTGGCTTACTAATAATAAGGAAGAAGAATTTCTGTCAAAGTTTCTCTCCCACATTCTTTATTTCATTTATTTTTTTCTTCATCTGAACATTAAGTCCCATTGCTACATATCATGGGGAGCAGAATATGAGGAGCCCAGCATAATTCAAGGTTATCACATACCAAAAGAACTAAAAAAATAACAGGGCTCCCTGTACAAACAGCATTCCATTAGCTTTGCAACTTTATCCTTTCCTAAATGTGAATATACCCTGTGTTAAAGGAAATAATTCTTTAACAACAATGGAATTAATCACATTTGCCTTTATAGAATTATCATATTAAGAAGATGGATAAAACATAAACTGACAAAACAATAAAAGAAAATCAATATTAGTAATATATGAGTGTAAGATGTACAACCTGATCAAAAAGGCATTCAAAGGATGTGTAGGGTACAAAGATAATATCCAGATAACTCATTCAATAACTGAGAATAAGTCTCATTAAAACGACCATTTTCTCCACTTCAAATCTTAATATTCTGATGAAGTACCTAAATATTGATGTCTAATCCCTACAATCAACTGACTCCTTTCACTGGCAGCCTGATGTGATGAATTGGCAAAGGACATACACTTGGAAAAGTTTTTACACTAGAAACTGAATCATACTTCCTACTTGTTTACAGTGTTGGGTGTTAAATATATTTATGCCTGGCATCAGAAAGAATATACACATGGCACTACTTGAAGTCCATTAACAGAAGCAAATATTTCTTTAAATTTTTATTCCATAAAAATAAAAGCTAAATGCATTATAAAAGTAAAAGTTCAACAAAATGAAAATTTTGAACTCTATAATGCACATATTTAGTTAATAAAAATTTAAAATACCTTGTCTCTTTGCTGACTTCTTTGAATATTTTTACATAAAAATTCCAATGAACAAAATATGACTTTTTCTTGAAGCTCTAAGGCTAAAAGTTGATGCTGGTTTAAAACAAGGGCATAAAATCTATTTTTTTGGACTTCTTTTATTGCAAGAAAAATGTATGTATTTTTTTTCTTGAGCATGATTTGAATATCATTTAACTCTAAAAACATCTACAATAAAGTCAACTTATATGGAGTCACAGCAATTAATAGTTTTGAATATTTAACAATTGCAGGCTATTTGCTAGGCTGTTTTTTTGCCCATTTTTCAGACAGGTGAAATAACCTATCAATGAGTGATGGAATGAATTAGGTTTAAAACAAGATGATATAATTCCAGGGTCAGTTTTTTAATAATCATGCTAGACTACCTTTCTGCATTTTATTTTTAAAATGACATGCTTGCAAATATTAAAAATTCTAGGACATTAGAGTGATTGATATGATTCACCAAAATATAACAGAGCATGAACCATCTGTATCAAATCTATGTATGAATTGTCACTTGTATATAACTCATTATATTTACTATATTTGACAAACAGACAATTAATTTCATTTAGGCATTGAGTCCATGTAATTTCCTATTATTGAGAACTGTCAGGGAAACTGTAAATATCTGCTGCTTCAACCACACCATCTCTCTTAAGGAATGCATTCATTTCTTTCACACTCTATTGAGGTCATAGGGTTGCAGGAGAGTCACTTGTTCTTCTGTCTATTGAATCTATTGAATCTATTGCTGATATCAGGAAACTGTTGGCTGAAACTTTACAAAAATCTCAGGGTTACTACATCAGCAATGCTCTCATTATATGTGAATTTTCAGGTCAACATCTACAGAGAATGCAAACAAGGAACTTTTATTTGCCAGATTTCAAGTTGCAGGAAGAAAATGGTTCAGTAGAGACATTGAGTCTCTATCGAGTACCAATTAGTTGAGCTGGAAGAACTTGTATTTTAACCTTTATTAAGGGATTTAATCTTAAAAGATTTTAAATTTGAAACCATAATACAAATGGCCAGACTCTGAATCACATTAATTCTTATCTAATTATGGTTGTTGGAAGTATAATCTTAAGACATGATATCATATTAAACTATTATTCAAATATTTCACTTATGTTTATAGTTTTATTTTAATACTATTTAAGCAGTAAAGAAAACATATCTTTCCCTAAAGGCTCCAGAAAGAAAGGTAGCCCTGTCATTACCTTGAGTTTAGCGCAGTTAGACCCATTCTGGACTTCTGAACTACAGAAATGTAAGAAAATAAATTTGTGTGTTTTTAAATAAATACATTTGTGGTAATACAGCCACAACAGGAAACTAACACAACATCCAATTTAATTTCCTCTCCACTACACTATCCCTTATATATCTATAAAGAGAAAAGGAGAGAAAAAGAGAGAGAGAATGGGGTGGGGAGGAAGAGGGAGAGAGAAATTACTGTTTGTTTGTTTTTTCTACAACTGGAAGCACGTGTTCTTATTAAGTATGTTTTGGGTCCTACATCAACTTCTTTTGCTTTTATGTGGTAAATAATTGCAATCTTAAGAGGAGACTTAAAAATTTAAAGTTAAGCAGACTTTTAAAAATCAAGTTAATAAATGCTTCTTCTGGGTTAATTAACTATACAATAGAGAACATAGTGCAAATCAGTTGGGCCTCCTGTAGGATGCTATTAGAGAAAAAAAATGTTGCTGTCATTTTCACGAGAATGAGATAAAATTTTGTTTCTGTTTGCTTACTCAGTTTGCAATACATACGATTCAGACACCATTGTGTTTGAGTAATAACTTAATGCCTTACTTAAAAACACAATAATGGGAAATTCTGATAAATTGAGCCAATATCTATTGAAATTAGAGTTTAGGAAAAATGTTTCCATGTGATTATCACAAAATAAGCTGCTGTTAGCAGTAAACTTTACCTGTTATATTATGAGGGCAATTAATGGTCCTGTTGAAATAGTTTTATAGCTATAAAATGTAATTGAATTTTGTTAACCCAGTATGTGCCTTCTGGACTTTTTTCTTCTCAAATGAAAAGTAAGTCCAGAATGTTAGTTTCCTTGTTTTGGTTCTAGCCAAAGGATTAAATAATTAATAAGATAATTAATTTAATCAAGATAGCTTGATTAAAAACCTATCTTATATATATTTCTAATTCTTGTACTAAATTACAATTTATACCAGGTACCTTAATACAGTAATGATACTTTGATTCCCCATGGTAAGTTTGTTTAATGAGACTATGAGGTATAAAATGACAATAGTGTTACTATAGTTTGCTTATTTAGTTTTTATGTGTAATATTTCTGAAATGAAACCTATAGCACTTTAATAGTAACTATCGTGCAATGCCATATTCATAAATAGTTCAGTTAGCTCGTTAGCATTTGTAAAGTTCCATTACTAAATTATCATCTCGATAGGGTTGCAATCATCTTAAGGAAAAAATAACACACAGCTCAGTATAGACTAGAAGTATTGCCCTAAGCGACACTATGGCTGTCTAGGTCAAAAGTGGCAGAAGCTGGCCTGGGTTTCTAGGCTACTAGCTTGGTCCCAGCCACAGCTGGTTTCACTTTTGATGACTGGCACATAGGGTGAGGAGGGTTCAGCCTGCAGGTAGAAGTTTCTCACCTTCTTGGTTAAGCTTCCTCTGATGGAAGTTAAGTAAGCTAAACAACTTCCTGAGGTCACAGGAAGGAGATCATGAAACTCAAGTTTTTTGTCTACTTCTACTTCCACATCGGGCCCAAGCCCTTTCTCCAAGGACAGGGTAACCATACAAACTGTGTTCTATAAACTCCATGTGAATTGGTTTCCAACCGGCTACGAAGATGACTAAAAAGAAGCTGGACTGCTACCAAGGCATTGCAGGCCATAGCTCTGACTTGGACCATTACTCTGCATAAGGACCGAAAAAAGTGTATGGGACCTTAAATGTCCTTTATTTGCATCAATGCTGACCATTTCTTTGCTTCTGGCTGAACACAGCTTAAATAAATAACATATGTTTTTTTAAATGCCTTACAAAATTTAACTATTTTGCTTATTTATTCATTTTAATAATAGGCATGGACCTCTGACATTATTGCCCATTTAACAAAACTCCCTCATGTTTTGGAGGATGCTACATAAACTTTGAGGGTTTTATAGATCATTTACCTAATATATTAAACACTTCCACAACACAAAATTATTAAGTGTATTTTAATTTAAAGAATGGTGATTTTGTCATTCATTGTCAATTCCATAATGCCCCACTAAGGCATTTTTCTTTTCTGCTTAGACAGTAGTAAATTCAATGATGTGTCCTTTCATAACAAAGCTGGTTGCATCCCCTGAAGTCAACTTGTAGGGAAGCTAAAACAACACGATATATTATCATGAAGAGTAATTTTCTAATAGCACTATGAATGTAGGACTCCAATAATTAGTTTGGATCATTTTCAGTCTGCCAAAATGTTCTTCAAAGAAATATTTATCTGGTGCCTTCCCACATCATTCAAACACTGTGCTATTAATTGCTTTTACTTTAAAAGCAAATAATTTGATAGGATATGAAATAACTATAAACAAAGGCAAATTAGGAAAAGCAAAATCAATTCTCTAACTCTCAAAGTAACTAGCATTAAACTACTGTTAAAAAGTGTGCAATCTAATTGCATCACACACATGAACACACACTCAAACGATTAAAGAAAAACTAGTACTTATTATAGTGTTCAAACTAAAGGGAATTCAAGGGAAAAATTGAAAATATGACTATCTAGATTTCCAATGAGTCATTGAGGAAGTAAGTGAGGTACATTCTGAGGGCATTACCACTTTTGTGGTCATTACCCACCATAATAATTTCAGAAACAGTATCTTAGCAGCAGACAAGAAAGGTTCTCAAACAAACCTAATTTATTCCTTGACTAGATTTAACAATGCAATCATGTTACTAATGGCACCAGATATAAAAACTTTTCTATATGCAAATAGAAAATGAAAGTAAACACTGTATTTAATCTATAACTCAGACTACTTGTTCAAATCATAGAGATTTGGGTTGCAATGAGATGTATAACAAAATAAGCTAAAAGCATTTGTACAGAGTCTTGTTGCCGACAGCTTAGCTCAGTTACTGTTCAGTCTCAAAGCAACCCCTTTAACAATAACAACAGATAATTGAGCTATAAATAAATGTAAAACAGTAGGAAGTGGTATATCACCATATGTTGCTCTTACAAACTATACAGAATGACTTCATTGTTGGCACACAGCTTGCCCCATGATTATTATAAGTCATTTCATTGATAGAGATAATAATAATGGCTTATGATATTATCCCCCTGTCCATTGTCACAGCTTCCCTGTAGGAGTCAGCAGGTAGAGAAAAACACCTAACCGATTTATATCTTTCCTTTGGTTGTAAAATGTTTTACCAAGCATTTATTCATAGCAATCTGTACTCATAAAAACTTTTATAAAAGCAAAAAATACATAGGTTTCCCTCCAAAACATGTTATTAAGAGATCAATACACATTTGTCAAAACTGTTGATCAGGATTAACTGAGCCAGATTCAGCCATGCTTTTAAAAACTTTGAGTTTTATATGTTGTGTTCAGAGGAGAAAGAAAGGGAAAAGGCCAACGTTTCTCCCTTTACTGAGCACCTGCTGTGTTTCAGATACTCTGCATAACCCACCCCTCTTGGTCCTCAAAGCAAACCTACCAGGGGAACTACTGACATTACAGAGATAAGATAGCTGAGCCCCAGCAATGAAGAATGGTGTCAGGATTGACCCTAGATCAATATTGTTCGCGGTTTCACTTTTCATCATCTTCCCTAAAATAATACACCTTAATGAATATGGGAAGAAAGGGTGAATTTAAAAATTACTAACTAGCACTTTTTCATACTACTGACATTTGTGAAGCCATGCATCCAGTAGCTCAGTGTCACCCACTGACACTTCCAGGGTGGATTCTGAATAGAGGGTAACACAACTCAAGGCCCCAGGTGGTAATATTTAGATCAGTCCTTATCAAACTGTGGTGAAAATTTTTTGTTTTGTTTGTTTTAATTTCCCATCCACTGCACAATATTAACTTGTGAAGTGCAATAAAATAAATTTCAAAAATGAAGTAACAATATAAAGGGAGATATACAGAAAATAAGCTTACTTACTTATGATTAGATTTAACAGATGAGCCCACTGATCATGTGCTTAAAAATAGCAGCAATGTCAAAGCGCTCTAAAAGTTTCTAGTCACTCACACACGACTTCTGATCTTCTCTTACTGTGGACTGCTCCATAGTCCACACAGCGAGTAGCACTGACCTAAAGAACTTGGTGGAGGCTCTGTCATTTTTTTCTCCTCTGTTTGGACACATGCTCAGCCAGCAGCTCAAATTTCAGAGTTCTGGATCATTATGCTTGGAGGCTTATGGAAATTTACCAGTTTGCACAAACATTGCTGATCGAAAGTAAATGGAAACATTCAGAACTTTTCAGTCATTTTATAACAACACAGCCATTTGGAGGTGTTGGAATGGCTGAGATATTCTAGTTTTTGCACCCCCTCCACCAATAAGCCATTAAACTGTTCTTCAGAGAAAAAAACTGATTTGAGCAGTAGACAATCTACTCCCTATGTTTTCTAAGTTTAAATGAAACCAATGAATGCTTCTTTCTTAAAATTAGCCTTTAAAAATCAAGATTTTTAAATGTGTCCTATAATCTTGTTACTTGGAGTTGGCATTTGACTTCGTTATGCCGTTAATAGTTTTCAGTTCTAATCATCAATAAAGTACTTCAAAATACTGGGGCAAAAAGAATGATAGTAAATTATGTGCAGGAAGATAACATATGCTTCCTGGCAATGCACATATGCAGACCCTGTTCTAGCCCTGTTCTTTTGCTAACTGAATAGCAAAGTCTATTCAGTTAGTACATCCCTATTAGCAATTAAAAACAAAAAACAAAAACTGACTTCCAGTCAAGATGGCAGTGTAGGCAGACATGGCTTGCCTCTTTGCACAGCTACATCAAAATTAAAACTAAAACATAGAAAAACTACCCTGGCTGGTGTGGCTGAGTGGGTTCAGTGCTGCCCTGAGAACCAAGGGGTTGCTAGTTTGATTCCCAGTAAAGGCACGTGCCTGGGCTGTGGGCCAGGTCCCCAGTAGGGGGTGTGCAAGAGGCAACTGCACATTGCTGTTTCTCTCCCTCTCTTTCCCCCTCCCTTTCCCTCTGTCTAAAAAATAAATAAATAGAATCTTTTAAAAATAATTTAAAAATATATAAAATACAGAACAGCCATCACTCACAAACATCAGAATCGAGCTAAATGGAAGTCTGACAACTACAGAATTAAAGAAACCACAGCTATCCAGCTGGTAGGAGGGGCGCAGATGTGGAATGGGCTGGTCCCTCTCCCACATGGATAAAAATTCAGGAGGGATATCTCAGAAGTGAGGAGTCCAAGACCCACACCAGGCCCACAGCCCAGTCCCCACAGCTTCCGGCTACTAAAACCAGTGGGGGTTGAGTCAGTGGAAGGAACTTCTGGAATCCCAAGCAGTTCCTCTTAAAGAGCCTACACACAGACTTACTCAGACTCACTCCCTCTGAGATCCAGCAACAAGGTAACTGCTTGAAAGTCACCAGTGGTATACAGGGAGAAACTGAAGCATCTGGCATCAAGATGAGCAGAAGCCATTGTACCTTCGCTAAACGCCCCCAACCAAAGAGCCAGCAAGCTGATGCCATATCTGAGACTCCTGGCTAACACTGTTTGACCCACCTTGGAGATCCCCAGAGGCTCTGCCCCACCCAATTTGTGGCCCACCCAAGCTATTTTTGCATAAGAGTGGCTGGTCTTGGCTCCTAAATCCCATCAAACAAGCAACAGTTGGCTTCAGGGAGCCCTAGCAGCAGCCAGGTTAGATTCACAGCTTGGCTTTACCTGGGGATCTCCAAGCCCAGCACAAGTAGCAGCCATCTCAGATTGCTTTGTAGCTCGGGCAGGCTGCCCAGTAAAACACAGGTGGGTTCTGACCTTGGTGCACCACCCAGGAAACCACAGGGGCAGCGTACTCAGTGGACAGCTACACCACCACAATGCCCCTGCACAGCTGATCCTCCATGAAGGGTAGAGGTTGATAGTCAGTGGTCACAGCCAGTCTTTGCAGCTGAGTGGCCTGGGTAAGTCCCTCCCATGGCTCAAATATAAGTGGAGGTTATACTCAGCCTACACAAAGGGTGCATCTCAAGTACCCAGCTTGGGTGAGAGGGGAAGCTGTGCCACTAGACCCTACAGGGTACATACTACATTAGGCTATACTACCAAGACATGGGGCCAAAGCAGCTCTCCCTAATACATA
This sequence comes from Mormoops blainvillei, assembly GCA_004026545.1. Classification (NCBI taxonomy): domain Eukaryota; kingdom Metazoa; phylum Chordata; class Mammalia; order Chiroptera; family Mormoopidae; genus Mormoops; species Mormoops blainvillei. Next base: position 497,791 of record PVJD01000185.1, on the reverse strand, counting down.
GAAATGAACACAGGGAGGCTGCCAAAAGGAGAAGACATAGAAACGTGGATCAAGTGAAAGAACAGAACAAAACTCAAAAAAAAAAAAAAGAGCTAAACAAAATGGAGATAAGCAATCTATCACATGCAGAGTTCAAAACATTGGTTATAAGGATGCTCAGGGAACTTAGTGAGGACCTCAGCAGCATAAAAAAGACCCAGTCAGAAACGAAGGATACACTAATTGAAATAAAGAACAATTTACAGGGAAACAACAGTAGAGTGGGATGAAGCTGAGAATCAAATCAATGATTTGGAACATAAGGAAGCAAAAAATAACCAATCGGAACATGTAGAAAACTGAATCCAAAAAAATGATAGTATGTGCAGCCTCTGGGACAACTCAAGCTTTCCAACATTCACACCATAGGTGTACCAGAAGAGAAAGAGCAAGAAATTGGAAATCTATCCGAAAAAGTGGTGAAAGAACACTTCCCTAATTAGGTGAAGGAAATAGACACCCAAGTCCAGGAAGCACACAGAGGTCAAAACGAGATAGATACAAAGAGGCCCACTCTAAAACACATCATGATTAAAATGCCAAAGGTTAAAGATAAGAGAGACTCTTAAAAGCAGCAAGAGAAAAGAAGTTAGTTACCAGATGGTTGCCAGATGGGATGGTGGAGGGGGAGAATGGGTGAAGAGGTAAGGGGATTAAGAAATACAAATAGGTAGTCACAGAATAGCAAAAGGGATATAAAGTACCAAATAGGAAATGGAGTAGCCAAAGAACTTACACACATGATCCATGGGCATCTAATTGACTTAAAATTTAGATTTGCAACAGAATGGCTGCACAAACAAAGGACTATTTTCATGAAAAATTTAGAACACTTAGAAGAACAAAGGTCAAAGAGCAGTCAAAATTTATGTTCCTCAAGTTTACATTTTTAGAGCGGATGGTTATGCGGCTTTCAGAGTAATGTCCTTTCTCCTTCTGTTATGTTTGTAGTTGTGTTACTAATGGTGGTATAATTTAAGTTTCAGAACTTGAGTAGAATTTCAATTGCTCAATTTTATTATACATATTTTATTATTCCAGATAATCATATTTTCATCCTCCAGAGTTCCAATATCAAACATCAGTGAACTTTAAGAAAAGAAAGGAAAAGAAAAATATGTGAAATAATGTTATGATTTTACTTTGCAATAATATATGTAACCATTTATGCAGTAATAAAAATTAAAAATAAATTTGAACTTTGAAGCATGGAGTAAGAATGTAGAACTCAAGCTTCTTATTTTCTTCTTTCTTTTTTTAAATTTTAATTTATTTTTATTTAAATATAGTTGGTATACAATCTTACATTGTTTATATCAGTTTCAGGTGTACAGTATAGTGATTCAATTTTTTATACCTTACACTGTGATCACTCCAGTAATTCTAGTAATCACCTGTCATCGTGTAAACTTATCATAATATTATTGACTATATTCACCTTCCCCTTTCCAGCCATTTCCTCACCCCCACCTTTCTGGTAACCATCCCTTTGATGTCTGTTTCTGTGAGTCTGTTTTTGTTTTGTTTGTTTGTTTTGGTGGTTTTAGATTCCACATATAAGTGAAACAAAACAGCACTTGTCTTTCTCTGCCTGGCTTATTTCACTCAGCATAATACCTTCTACATCTATCCATGTTGTCACAAATGGCAAGATTTCATTTTTTTATTGTTGCATAATATTCTTTTGTGTATAAATATATACTGCATCTTCTTTATACATTCGTCTTTGATGGACACCAGGTTGTTTTCATATCTTGGCTATTAAAGTTGACGCTGCAGTAACCATAAGGATGCATGTATCTTTTCAAATTAGTGTTTTTGTTTTCTTAGGATAAATACCCAGAAGTGAAATCATTGGGCCCAATGCTATATCTATTTTAGTTTTCTGAGGAATCACCATATTGTTATTCATAGGGGCTGCACCAGTCTGCAGTCCCACTAATAGTGCAAAAGAATTCCCTTTTCTCCTCATCCTCGCCAACACATTATTTGTCGACATTTTGATAACAGCCATTCTGACTGGTGTGAGGCAGTTTCTCCTTGTGGTTTTTATTTGTATTTCCCTGATGATTAATGATGTTGAGCATCATTTCATATATCCGTTGGCAATCTATATGTCCTCTTTGGAGAAATGCCTTTTCATGTCCTCTGCCCATTTTTCTTTTCTTTTTAATGTATTTGTTATTAAAGAGTAAGAATTGCTAAAGAATCTAGAAATTGGTGGTGCATCAATCATGTATTGATATTTAAATGTATGATAGTTTTTAATTAATTCCATCTTAAAAATCAAATTTGTATTGAAGACCTTAAATTGATCAATTGTAACCATGTAAAAGAATAAAAGCACTTATTTTTTTTAATATCCACTGGCATCCAGGGGACAACGATCTTAAATTAGAAACAATTTTTTTTAACACAAAACAAAAACTGCTTGCTATCTTGGGTAATGAGACAATAACTATTACAGCAGTATATTATCGTTTGTAAAGGAAGCTACATTTGCACATTTGTTGCCATTAACAGGATGACTTTTTAATAGATATTGCAATAGTTTATACCAGATAATCAGACTGAGATTCAGTCTATCCTGCCAAGTACAAAATTAAACATGTTTCTATCTTACAAAAATATTTATTCCACTTCTTTAAAGAGCTGAAAAAGAAAAGCACTGCTTCTTCCCAATTACATGTTTATGTAACAAATCTTTGCTGTATTTCTGTGATCTCCACAATCTTTTCTCTTTAAGTTACACACAGAAAAATTATCTAGATTTTATCCATTACAAACCCTTATTTCTTCAAAGTTAAACATTTAAAGAAAAACACGCACCTGTCATGTAAATGTTTTAAAATAACAAAGAACAGGTAAATTTTTAAAAACATTTGCAGTGTTAGATTAATGGGAAGAAAACCTATTGCAGAGGCACTGCATGGCTTCCAGGTTATGTGAAAAAATCTGTATATTCTAACAGACCACACTGAAATGAGGCAATAATGATAACGTGGCAAGAGTAATACCTATGCTGAATTAATAGAAGTGGCAGTCTTGTAATCTTTGCATCATAACATAACTGGTTTCAATTCCATGAACTACATTTTAAGAAAGCGATGGATAAATTAGAAGACCTCCAAAGGAAGAAGACCAGAAGTCTAGATATCTGTCACTGTTAGAATGATCAAACCAGAATTCTCAACTGGAAGTTGACAAATAGAATCTGAGTGTTCAAATGAGTTCTGTTTGGCTTAGGCAGTGCTGAACTACACAGTACGTTGAAGTTAGAATGTATAGAAATATTTAGAAATCAGGACATCCTTCATACAAACCAGTTATCTAGATTTTCTTGGAAATTAAAAGATCTGTCAGCATAAACCCTGCATTTCCATTGGTGACAATTGATTTAAGCTGGGAAACTGCTGCCTACCTTCTTTAGATAAGTGTGAATTCCCCATCTTAGCCAGCCATCCTGCACATTCATGGTGCCAGGCTGGCTTCTATAGGTGTGAGCTGTGACCAGAAAGATCCCTGGATGAGACTTGGGTTATACGTGGTCTAAAAAGACAGGAGGAGCAATAGCTGTGCTTTCCAATCGTTTACAGGTTGTCACATAGATGAGAAAATGAATTTACTCAAAGTTTTCACAGAAAACATAAGCAGAACCTAAATGTGGAGTTTACAAGGAGGCAGCTCTTAAGAAAATGTAAGAAAAATTGTATCATTTGTAATATTATTATTTAACAATAGTGTTGTCTTTTTCAGAAAGAAGAGTACATCCTTTCATTGGAGATATTCAGGCAAAAGTTAAGTGACTAGCCCCAGCTGGAATAGCTTGGTGGATTGAGCATTGGCCTACAAGCCAAAGGGTCACTGGTTCAATTCCCCAGTCAGGACACAGGCCTGGGTTCCAGACCAGGTCCCCAGGAAGGGGGTGTGCGAGAAACAGCCTCATATTGATGTTTCTCTCCCTTTCTTTCTTCCTCTCTTCTCCTCTGTCTAAAAATAAAATAAATAAAATCTTTAAAAAAAGGAAAGTTGGGTGACTGATAGCATTATCCTCTTAAGTTTTGAAAATTAATGATTCTATTAAAAAAATTGCTTTATATCTAAGTATATGAAAGTAGTACAACTTCAGTTGTTACAAAGCTACTTAACTGGAAAATTCTTCTTGCCCTGCTTTAAAATCCCCTCCAGCTTTCAGGTGTCATGTAGAGAAGAGAAAAGTGATTTTATGGGACAAAGGTAGTTGCTCAATTTATCCCATGTTTAGGCTTAAACTTGCATACATAGCTACATTTTCTGTTAGTCTCCTTTTTATTTTATGGTTATAGCTATAGTAAGATGCTTATGATTTGAAAACTTGTCCCTACTTGGATGGTGAATTAAGCCTAAAAGTGATGACACTTGCCACATAAACAGTGAGCCCATCTAAACTGGAGAGGATTGTGTCGTTTGTGGTTAGATCACTGCAAAATAAAAGTGATCAAGATTTTCTCTTTCAGAGCCAAATAAGAAGATCTCAGCAACACGCAAAGTATTTGCCTTTAAAAATCTGAAATTAAATTTAATCTATGGACATTAGTACCAGTCTACACAAAATAAGGAAAACAAAAGCACAAGTTTAATAAAACACAAGGAAAAGGTAATTCTACAAGGTAATCTGATTTAACTAAAACACCAATGAAGGACATGAAAAGAAAGAATGAGGAAAGTGGGAAGCAGTCTTGTTAGAGAATAAACTATTTTTTAAAAATCCAAATGAAATAAAATGTATAAGCTTTGTCTGGATCATGACTCAAATTAAACAATCCTAAATATTTATAGGCAAAGGGGAAGTTTTACATGAAGATTGTGTATAAGATAATATAATAAAAGACAGTAACTTTTGAAGAAAAAATTTTTAGGGGGACAAGATATGCACATATTCATGAAGCTTTATTCCTCATATTACTTATTAATTATAATGAGAAAAATTACAATGGAGGTATCGGTAGATATAACCTAATATAAGCTAAATGAACAAATATAATGTCACCAATAATGGAACAAATTATACCATGTATCTCGTGAATATTATACCATGTAATATTCCTGATGAAAGAATAAACTATTAACTGAAGTTTAATCATGAGGTAACAATCATACAAATGCAAATTGAAGGCCATTTTGCAAAACAATTGGACTGTACTATTTTAAAATTTCAATGTCATAAAAAATAAACAAATGAAAAAACTTGGAAAATGTTCTAGACCAGGGGAGGCTAAGTGCAAAGTATGATTCTTGATTAACCCCTACATTGAGAATAAAATAAACAGCTATAGTGGGTAGCCTTTGGACAACTGAAAGACACAATATAAACTGTCTATTACCCAGTTATATTATATGAACATTAAATTTCTTTGTATGGTCATTGTGTTGTGGTTACATGGGAGAATGCCTGATGGCTGTTTCTTCAGAGATACATGCTGAAGTATTCTGGGATGATATATTGTGATATCTGCAACCAACTCTCAAGTGCTTCCTGAAGATAAAGCAAGAGAGAGTGTGTGTGAGTGTGCAAGGGCACTTGAGCAAGACAAAAAGAAAGAAAAAATATGGTCGAATTTTAACAATTGCTAAACTGCTAAAGTGAAGAAGGGTATGAGGGTGTTCATTTCACTTTTCTTACAACTTTTTAGAAAATTTGAGTTTTCAAATTTTGAATTTTCAATGTTTCAACAGCTTAACATTGAAAAATAATTATTTTTAATGTGTAAAATATAAAGATTGAACGGTAGTTAAAAATACATGTTCTTACTAACTTTAGTTGCATACTGAACTGTTTACAGTAAAATAACAACTTCTTTTGATATTTGCTTTAAAAAACTTCTTTTTTCTTGAAAAAATAATGGGGGAATAAATAGAACAAAATTATCAAAATTGCTGAAGCTTAATGATGAATATATGGGGGTTAATTCTATTTAAAGATTAATTTTCTAAATGGCTCATTAAAATAATATCTTAACAATTTTTTAGTTTTTTGTTTAACATAACCTCTAAAGCTGTTTTGGATACATTTTTTTATATGTAATCAAAAGTTTAAAGCCAAATATTGGCACATAAAGTAACACATTTTCTGACATTATTCAGAAACCTGTTTAAAGGTAACTTTCAAGAAACTTCTGTGTACCTTCCAGATTCGCAAGAAGAGTAAAAGAGGATGTTGAATCTGAAGACTGCTTTGGGTAGTATGGACATTTTAATGATGTTAATTCTTCCTATTCATGAACATGATATGTGCTTCCATTTATTTCCATCTTCATTTTTTTATTCAGTGTTCCATAGTTTTTCTGAGCACAGATATTTTACCTCCTTGGTTAAATTTATTCCTAGGTACTTTATTGTTCTTGTTGCTATAGTAAATGGGATTTTTTTTTCTTAGTTTCTGTTTCTGATAGTTCATTGTTGGTGTACATAAATTCTATTGTTGGGAATATACCCTAAAAAGCCTGAAACACCAATTCAAAAGAATTTATGCTCTCCTATGTTCATAGCAGTGTTATTTACCATAGGCAAATGCTGGAAACAGCCTAAGAGCCCATCAGTAGATGAATGGATTAAAAATCTATGGTACATTTACACAATAGAATACCATGCAGCAGAAGGAAAGAATTCCAACCCTTCATGACAGAATGGCTGGAACTGGAGACTATTATGCTTAGTGAAATGAGCCAGTTGGTGACAGACAAATTCCATATGATCTCACTTATAAGAGGAATCTAATGAACACAATTAACTAATGAGCAAAACAGAACCTGAGACATGGAAACATGGAAAAGCCTGACAGCTGCCCGAGGGGACAGTGGAGGCAAGAATGGTGGAAAGAAGGGGAAGGGATTAGTCAAAGAATATGTATGAATGACCCATGGACATGGACAACAATGTGGGGAATGATTGTGGGGAATGATTGTGGGAACTGCGAGTGCGCTGGGCAGAGGAGGGCAATGGGGGAAAAACTGTGATAAACAAGAATAATGAAAAAATTTTAAAAATGATGTCATAAGTCTTTAAGCTTAAGGGCATGGAAAACTATTTTATTTAATTGTGAAAGATATCTTATTCTAATGTAGAAAATATTCTAGTTCTAGAATAGCATTATGTCGATATTAGATGGTTGGAATCAAATTATTATCAGGAAAAGGACTTTATCATGCTCACTATTTTATACCTTTCTAAATATACTCTTTCTGAAGTCAAGTTGCATATGTCTAACAATTATGCATTGTCATGAAAAATTATCAAAGTAATTTTTTTCTTTCTACAAAAATTAGTGTCGGTAATATAACAAAGCTCTTAACACTTAGCCAGATATAGAATGAAATTATCTGTTCCATACAATTCCATAAAAATATAATATAAAGGGAAACACTTTGTCCCTCAGAAATCCTTCATATTTTGCAATAGTGCAAAAAATGGATACAACTCTCCTCTAAAATTTCGTATAATAAATTTTGAAAGAATTATATCTGTGTAATGGTCTAGACTTCAATTTTATAGGAAACATAATCCTGGTAAGAGTAGCTTTTCTGTCAACTCTTTGTATACATCCTGATGCTCTTAAGTTGATATATTCATCTTTTCCTTCCTTTTTATGATGTAGTTAGAACAATGACCCAGAATGGAAAAGATATTCTTGTATTCTCTATTTGTACAGATAGCAGAGATATTTTAACTGTCTGCATATAAAAAGGCAACAAAAATCAGTAACAAAAACAAAAGCACCTAATGGGAAAGACATATAATGTCACAACATATAAATCAAAGTTTTTGCAGGTTATGTCTCTACAATTCCAACAGTTTTAGTAGATATTTTTAAAATTTTAATTATCTGTAACTTTTGTGCATATATTAGTGATTAGTCAGATATTTGAAGGCAGTTACTTCAGATGTTTTTCTGGTAGTTACGACAAGCTCTCTCTATCTCTAAATACACACATACACACATACACACATACGAATATACGTACATATATACATGCATAAAATCCACCCTAAAATCTCTCAGGCTTTGCAGAAGAATGAAAATATCTAGCAGGAATGTGTTTCTTCCATGAGCATTCTTTTTTAAAAAATGGAGGCATATTTAAAGAATTTCTATAAAATTCCTGTACAGTAACAGACTGCTGCAAAATCTTGTTCCAGAGATTAGAAAATTCAGTGGAAACATACATGATTTTTTCATTCCTTATGCTGATTTCAGTGTGCAAAGATTAGAATCCTAAATACACCTACCATTTTCTTTTGTATATTTAAAGTGTTCGACCTTTACACCACATGAGTTTACAATTTAATTATATGATGGTACTAGCAAGACTACAAAATAAAATTACTCAATAATAAAACACATGTGCAATATAATGTTGCACACTGTGAAAAATAACCAATATTACACAGTACGACTCCTCAAGCATTTGAGAAATCATTCAACAAAATTACAGCTTTCGAGAGCAGATATATATATTTTTTTAAAGAGCAAATAAGGTCAAAATTTCATTAAAGGGCATGAAACACAGCTTGAAATTATTAATTATTATAGGATATAAATCTTTTAGTGACATCCTTTCGCAGTTAAAGCAAACATTTGCATAAGATTTTACTTAAAACAACCAAAATAATAACAAAAAGAATTATTTGAGTTCTGCCAAATGTTTTCATTAAAAATAAGATATCTGTAAAATTTTGTGAAAGATGGAGGGTATAAAAATTTCTCAAATGTGTACTCTAATAAAGATTTCAAAGTACTTTGGAAATAAACAGTATAATATAGTATTTTATAAGCATAAAATAAAGGGAATGCACATTTATTTTGGCTTTTAGTGTAATACTTTTATGTAAGAAAGCAAAATTTACCAAATGTTACATGATGTTTCTTCTCTATTGCTGAATAATAAATAATTCCAAAACTCAGTGCCTTAAAACGACAGGACTATGTTACTTTTCATGTTTCTGAAGTTGACTAGGCTATTTTTCTGCTCCATATCGTGTCCACAGTTCTGAGACTGCACGTACCCAGATAGGCTGAGCTAGTTGTGCAATTATACGTCAATTAAAAAAATTTAACTTGAAAAAAAAATAGGCTGAGCTAGAAGGTTCAAGAAGGCCTTGGAATTGACTGTCATCTGGGGGCCCCATAATCTTTATTCTTGCTCACTCTCCATGTGCTGCGTCCTCCAGGGCCTCTCCACAGGACCGCTCTCCAGTAAGAGAGGCAGGACAAACTCCCAGCATGGCTCCTGAGTTCCATGAGGGAGAATTTTGAGAAGATAAACTTCAGTATGAAAGTATATGTCAAATCTTTGCTTGTATCATTCTGCTAATGTCTCATTGATCAAAACTTTTGTATGACCAAGTCCACATCATTGTGTGCGAGGACAACAAAGGTATAAATAAAATGGGAGGAGCATAGTCATTGCTCTTTCTCAGTATGATAGCTTACCACATGTGAGATATCTTTCTAAATTCACATAGAATCTATGAGATCATATTTCCATTTTTTCTGCTTCACTCTGTGATAAGAAGAAAAAATGGTATCCACTTATAGCTCAAATAAAAAAATTTCATAAGTTAGAAATGTTACAAATAAAAGTACTTTATTTTTTAATTTTTTTCAATTACAGTTTGTATTCCATATTATTTTGTATTAGTTTTGATTGTACAGCATAATGGTTAGGCAATGATACTTTATAAAGTGTTCCTCCTTAATTTTCAGTACCCACCTGGCACCATACATAGTTATTACAATATTATTGATTATATTTCTTATGCTCTACTTCATAGCCCCATGACTGTTTTGTGACTGCCATTCTGTACTTCTCAATCCTTACGATCATTTTCACCCAGTCCCTAAACTCCCTTCCCCTTTGGCAACCATCAGCCTGTTCTCTGTATCTGTGAGTCTGTTTCTGTTTTGTTTGTTTATTTATACTGTTCTTTAGATTCTACATATAAATGAAATCATATGGTATTTGTCTTTCTCTGCCTGAATAATTCCCTTAGCATAATACCCTCTAGGTCCACCCATGCTGTCACAAATTGTTGTTTGTGGATTTATTGCTGATAGCCATTCTGACAGGTGTGAGGTGATATTTCATACTGGTTTTAATTTGCATTTCTCTGATGATTAGCAACATTGAGCATTTTTTCATATGTCTATTGGCCATCCATATGTCCTCTTTGAAGAAGTGTCTATTCAGGTCCTTTGACCATTTTTTAAATTAGATTGTTTGTTTTTTCATGTTGAACTTATGAGTTCTTTTTAAATTTTGGATATTACTCCTTATCAGACATGTCATTGGCAAAAACGTTCTTTCACCTAGTGGGTTGTCTTTTCATTTTTTGATGGTTTTCTTTGCTGTGCAAAAATTTTTTAATGTGATGTAGTCCCAATTTGGTTTTGGTTTTTTTGTTTGTTTGTTTAACTTGCCCAAGGGGATATATCAGAAAAATATTACTAAGATTTTATTGCCTGTTTCTTCTAGAAGTTTTATGGTTTTGAGTCTTACATTTAAGTCTTTTAATATGTTTTGAGTTTATTTTTGTATATGGTTTAATAAGATGGTCTAGTTTCATTGTACTTCATTTTTAAAGAAGCAATTGTAACTTTATAATAAATTCAGGAGAAAATATCTAAAGTTAATGGGTAAAGTAAATTTTTAAAAAATAACAAAATAATTTACGATATGTACATTTTGTAAAAATGATTTTTCCTGATAGAGTTATATCTTTCCTTTTCTAAGATATAGTTCTTAAACAAAAGAAAAGCCCAAATTTACATAGCCAGGGTCTTAAAAATATCATTTACTCAAAAACACTTGTTGTTTGTATATGAGAACTGCAAAAAATAATAATAATGCATACAAAAATAAAAAGTAAACTAAGAATAGTGACTGATGCTCCCACTGAAAACAACCAAACATCTGCATAACCATTATTTGCTGAAATGTACTGATAAACTTAAAATAACATTAAGTATAATTAGACCAAAAATTAAGTGAAGGAAGAATCTAAGATAAGTTGTTGGGCACTTTATTTGGCTTTTGTCTTGATGAACAAAGTGTACTTAAATTTTGATATTTAAGTCTAACAGGGGCATTGAGGACAATATACAAAATCTGTGTACCTATAACCTCATAGTAGGGGTGAATTAAAAATAAGCCAACCCCTCCTCAAGAATACTAAGAGGAAAGTTGCATGTCTTGCATTTTGATGCTAAATAGAAAGAAGAAAATATCTTCCTCAAGAATTTCTAACTCAAAGTATTTCCTCAAAGCAGCTTTGGAATGGAAATAAATATTAGATGGGTGGTCCAAAAAACTTTACATAAAGAATTTATAATGTAGTAACCCTAGACCGACAATGCCCCAGTTTCCTGGAAGAAGCAAATCAAATATACTCTGGAGTAATCCATCTTCCTTCTGGAATGCAAAGAATTTTTTACAGTTAAACTAAAAAATACAATTTCATAGCCAAACATGAAAAAGAAAACAAAGTACTATGAGTGAGAGGCAGATGGCAGTCATACAGCAGAAACTTCAGAGTTTTGGTACTATAATTATAAAACACTGAATAAATAAAAGGAATTGAAATGCAAAGATAGACAATCAAACCTTAATATATGACTAATTAAGGACCCTGGCCGATAATTCAGTTGGTTAGAGTGCCAGCCTGTTACTCCGAGGTTACAGGTTCAGTCCCTGTCAGTCCCTGTCAGGGCACATACAGGAATCAATCAATGAATGCATAGATAAGTGGAACGACAAATCAATGTTTCTCTCTCTCTCTCTCTCTCCACCCTTCCCCTCTCTCTAAAATTAATTAACAAAATAAAATGTGACTAATTATATTAAAAGGAATAATTTAAATGTTACAAATGGAAACTGCATTGATTAAAATTTTTAAAATCTATCAATGTGCATACAGGAAAGTGTGTATAACTGAAGAATAGATTACTGAATTTGAATGGAGGTCACAAGATAGTGTGGATATCGCATAGGTAACATGATTAAAAATGTGAAAGTGAGCCTAGAAGACAAGAGCCTAAGACACGGCAAACTTGATTTTCAAAATGAAAGGAAAGAGAAAGTAAGGTAGCAACAATTTTGGAAAAGATAATGACTGAGAATATTTCTGAACTGATGAAATATCAAATACACAGATCCAAGAATCTCTATGAATCCCAAGCAAGAGAAATAAAAACAGACTCAAACCTGGAGAAAAAAAGGCTAGATGGAAAATGTACGTTATTCTAATGAAGAGATAATTAGATACTGAAAGAACCTGTATTAAAGAGTTTAACTCCATTTTATTGTTGTTGTTGGGGCTTTTTTTCTTTTTTTCATTGTTGTTTAGTTCAGTTGCCCCACCTTTTTCCCCATTGCTCAACCCTACCCCATCTTTTTTTGTTTTGTTTTTTATTTTTCAATTGCAGTTGATATTCAATATTATATTAGTTTTAGGTGTACTGAATAGACAATTCCACATCTGTATGAGCTGATAAGAAAGCACAGCTGCTCTTTCCTTTAGTATCAGCAAGAAGCTCAAACTCTCACCTCCCAAGGACCCCTAACCCAGTTTAACATACGGATATGAGGGAAACACAAACATTTAGTTTATAACATCAGCCCAAGTTGGAAGTTTTGATAACTACTGTTTAGGGACAGGACTATGGGGTTGGGGCCTTCCTAAACAGAGAAATATGACCTGTTTAATGTATCTCAGCCTGGTTCTGAGTCTCTGATTGAAGCATGTGATAGAATAAATAAAGTAAGCCTCATTTAAAATGGAGTTATGAAGCCCTGAAGGAGGAGCTTCCTCACACTGCTACCCAGACCCCAAACGGGAGGAAGTACCACAGCAGGAAGGAGAAAGAATTTCTACTTCCCCAGCAAAATGTCTCCAATTTGTCAATTGTCACCTGAACCTGTTAGCTAGTTGCCCTAAGGTTAGCTAGTTGCCCTCAGGTTACAACCCAGCCAATGAGAAATTGTCACATTCAGCCAAAGAGAAACCATTACCACCCTAAACACTCAAAAGATCCCTCCCAACGTCCTCTTTCTTTCTTATGAATGCAAGTCCCTCTCCTTTGTTTGAACTTACATCTGGTTTGCTGTCACTTAGTTGTCCTCAATTGGAATTTCTCTGCTATTACCAAACAAACCTATTTTGCTTGTAAGATAACTGGCTCTTTGTCTTTTTAAGGTCAGCATATTTGTCTTGATTCCACCATAACTCACGACTGACACTAGGTTCAGGGAAACAATACTTCCCTGTAGCCACTGAGTGTGTATCTCAACAAGGTATCCCATTCTATAGTGTGTTCAGGTGAAAGGCTGATACCCTGTGCAATATGTGGGCCCACTGGATGATGACATGTGAAGGAAAAGAAATTACAATGTGGCATGTTGAGGTGATACTACTAAAAGCAAACAGTTTGTTTTTTTTATTTTTTAAGATTTTGTTTGCTTATTTTTAGAGAGAGGGGAGGGGAGGGAGAAAGGGAGGGAGAGTAAGATCAGTGTCTGGTTGCCTCTCACACACACCCCACTGGGGACCTGACCCGCAACCCAGGCATGTGCCCTGATGGGAAATCAAACCAGCAACCTTCTATTCGCAGGCCAGCACTCCAACCACTGAGCCACACCAGCCAGGGCAGCAAATGATTTTCTACAACCCTCCAAAATATCATTGTTGCTGTCATTAGCTATGCCACCAAAGCAAGAATCCTGATCTCTGGGGTTACAGGGAGCACACCCATGCCATCCCAGTGGAATAGTCACTGACAACACTGAGGGAAGCCCTAACCCTAACAATACTGATCTTTCCAGGAGGAGACACTTAAAAATATGAGCAGGGTAGAGAGGATATCCTCCCTGCTGAACTATATCTAATAACTACCCAAAAAGACAAAAAAAGAAAAAAGAAAAATCCTGAACATAGGGGGACAAAACAGGGGTCCAAAATGTGACCTGGCTGAAAACACAAGAATCACTAAAATGATCTATACAGCAACAACAAAAAGGTGCAGATTGGCATTTTGCCTCTACACAATAGGTTCTAAATTAACTTTAACAGCTGCTGAGCCCTGGCTGGTGTGGCTCAGTGGATTGAACATCAGCCTGCAAGCCAAAGGGCCACTGGTTCGATTCCCAGTCAGGGGACATTCCTGGGGTGCGGGCCTGGTCCCCAGTAGGGGGCACGTGAGAGGCAACCACACATTGATGTTTCTCTCCCTCTCTTTCTCCCTCCCTTCCCCTCTGTCTAAAAATAAAATTAAACAAACAAACAAACAAACAAAAACAGCTGCTGAAATGTACCAATTAGCAAAGCTTCATGACCTTTATAATGATGGGGCTATAATTATACTTATACTTATTCCTGGAGATCCCGCTAAATTTAAACAGTATCTTTATAACATCAAGGGAGTTACTAAACATAAAATAGGGAATAAACAGATATGCCTTACCTTCTCCTTTAGAACTATTATTGCCTCGCCTGAATTCTCCAGTAATAGTGACCAATTTTCTAAAATATCCCATAGTATAATAGTCATGGCTGGTATGAATTAATGAGCAATAAATTAAAATTAAATTCTGTCTTTGGCACTTAACATTGGTTTGATAAAAGAGACCCTGTGGACCTTCCCCTAGATAAAAGAATTCATACAGCCCGATACAAGGGCATAACTCAAAGATAGTGCAGGTCTGGTACAGGTCACTAAAATAAAGCAAATATTGCAATAAAGCATGTCACATGAAATTTTTTGGTTTCTCAGTTCACATAAAAGTTTTGTTCACTCTATACTGTTTATTAATTGTGCAATAGCATTATGTCTGAAAGAGCAATGCATATACCTTCATTAAAAAATACTTTATTTCTAAAAATGATAACCATAAATCGAGCCTTTAGCAAGTCATATTCTTTTTGCTAGTGGAGGGTGTAATCTCCAATTTGTAAAAAAAGGTATTATCCGTGAAGCACAATAAAGCAAAGTGTAATAAAATGAGATATGCCTGTAAATTAAAATGGGGCTTTCAAGGATTGAAACCTGTTATATAAGGCCTATTTAGAGAAGGGGAGATCATCCCCACTGCTTCTCTAATTAACAGCCCAAACTGGCCTGGTTTTAACCTGAAAAGAAAGAATGGCACCTCATAATGGTTTACTGTCACGTTAATACTACAGTCACACCTATTAAGGCCCCCTTCCCAATCTTACAAAAATTACTGACTCCATTCCGCCAGAAACTGGAAAATGCTCTGCAGTCATGGATGTGGCTAATATGTTCAGTGTCTATTTCAGCAGCCTTTCAGATGCAGTTTTCCTTCATCTGCTAAGGGACACAATAATACAAGCTTCCCTGGCTACCCTCAGGCTACCTCAGCATCCCTGTGATCATACATCATCTGTGCAGGCGTAATCTAAACTGCATCCATCATCCTCCAAAAGCACAAGTATGCCATCACACTGGTGGCAACCTCCAATGAGAGTCCTTTGGTACCCTTATTCAGGACCTACCAGTACTCACAAAAAGGTTCATAAAAAGGCAATGAATGGGCCATTGTCCCATACAGAGCACAAGGCCCCACCATTTCGGTTACAATCCTGAAAATTATTGAGAAGCTGAGAGCTGCTATATCCCTGACACTGTCAAGAGCTATTGATCGCCTCGGTACCCACGATGTTAAAACAAGCACAAAATTTTATTTTCTTTTTGTCGACACTAGGCACTTTACTTATTAGTAAGAAGCCTTGGTTTGGGAGAGGAAAGCTGGGTCATAGCGGTCCAGTACCCATCTCTGAATTTTCCTGGTCTTCAGGTATTCCTCCATGCAGATTTAGAGGGAACACGATCACAGAAGAAATACCTCCCACCTCCAGGAGGCAACAGCCATGCAACAGGGGTATGAGGGGTGCCCTCGGCCCACCTGGGCCTTTGGAACAGCAGGACTTCACTACTGAGCTCCATGTCACTGATTAGAAATTCAGAATCTCTTTCTTTTTGGTGTTCTCCTAATGCTGGAACAATCTTCACAGGAAGCCAAGCAGGACCAGACCCTGGCCAGCCTGGGCACCGCTGAAGTGCCTTCACCCGGGTGTAATCCCAGACCCTAAATCCTCAGTGCGAGGCCACATTGTCAATGAGCAGCCCCTTGCCTCGCAGGGAGCCCAGGCCTACAAGGAGCGTGGGCAGCCAGTGCGGGGTTCTTGACGCTGTGCAGGTAACATAGCCTGGGTGTGGGAGTAGAGAAGAGAGAGCTTCCAATTAGGACAGCCAAAACAAACTCAAGATCTTTTAGGATTTAGGGTCTGTAGGCAACAAATTCCTCCTTTAGATATCTTACTTAAGCCCACTTATGCTGTTACACACATATCAGTCTGTTGCCAATGGAACCTCCTATAACACAAAGCTCTAGAGCCTAACCGAATTGCAACACAAGGGGCACTTCTGTTAATGTAGTCTAAAGACTGCTTCACCCTAGGGGATTTAGCAACCTTCTCCCATTCCTCCTGGAGACCATGGTCCATCCATGATGGTCATAAGTTGCCTGTGGGCTTCTGGTACAAGAAATTTCCCTCCTTAGCCCCACACTATATTATTCATTAAAGTAGCTCTATTAATGAATATTCATTAAAGTAGCCCTATTCATGAATATTTACTATTCAATAAAGTATTGTTGGGTACACAGTGAGCTTTCCTGAAAATAGAGGCATTACAGGTCCCGTGCTTATGGCCCTTCCTACCAAGTTGTCCATTATGCCTTGGGTAATGAAATCAGTACCCCATGAGCTCAGCACGGTCACTGAAGTCTCCTTGTTACAATATAGAGCCAGAGTTGGGACCTCTACCCTGAAAGAATGGGGAGGGGTTAGCTGTAGAGAGATATTGTCTTATCTTCATTCCCTTGACAAATGTTACAGTGACAATGGTGACAACCCTGTGCTGTATCCCTTAACTTCCTGAGGAGCCCCTTGATATCAAATGACTGAGCATCAAAAGGAGTTTAGAAAGGAAGGATGGCAGAGCCACCATTGCATAAGATGAAGCTCACTGGAGATTTGCTGATTTTCACCCTTTAACCACATGTTCCAAATCAGTAATGGAACCCTCGAGTCAGCAAAATTAGCGGAATGTCATTCAGCCATCTTAACGCAGGATACACTGGACAATGATCAGCCTCATCTGTACATTTTTACTGACTCTTGGGTATGGTCTAGTCTAATGATAGCAACAAGTCCTTCTCCAAAATTTTCCCTTTGAATAAAGAATTCCAGGTATACCCAAAATGTAAATGAAGATCACCATGTTCCTGAACATGCTAAAGCCATACATAGTACAAAGCCCCTGAGTTCTAGACATTATTGATAGTGACCAAGGCACTCATTTTATTTCTTAAAATATACAGTGTTGGGTTCTTATACAAGGTATTCAATAGAAATTTTAACACTCCTACCAGTTGCAGACTATAGGCCTCATAAATCACCACAATGTCTTATTTAAATGAGACCAAATTCAATTAAATGAAACATGGCACATTTTAGTTATCATTCAAATATCAGGAATGAGTTGTAACAAAGGCTATTACTCCATTTTTTGATGTGACTCCTGACAGTTTACAGTCCCCACACTCCCCTTTCTCCTACTGCCCTGTATCATTGGCAGGATGTTCAAATCACAAAAACCCTAACCAGCACACAGAAACCCTTCCCCCAGCCCCAAACCCAAATAAAATCTTGCCCAATATAAGGTAGAGAAGAAAAAAAGCCAGTTGTAAACAAATTTACAAAGTATAATTGAATTATAACATAAAAGTTATAATATAAAAGACACAATTATAAGTAAAACTAAAGGAAAGGAAAAGAATTGCAAATTCAAAATCCTGAATGAGCGTAGAGGGGAAAGATTAGGATTTAAGAGGTCATACAAGAGATTGCCAAATAAAGGGCAATATTTTTTTTTGGAAAACTATGTGATGAGTACAAATAGATTGTCTTTTATATATATTTTATGAATATTATTTTATAGACTCAAAATTTAATTTAAGTAATTAAAATTTGGAGTTCTTGAAATAAAAAATATTACCATAAAAATATGTTTTGTGGTTTGAGGTTATTAATGTGAGCATGGGAGTAAAATAAGGAAAGGGTAAACAACTAGCAATTTGCCTTTGTGAGACCATGGAGTGCTGCCTCCCTACCTAGCCACGGTTACAGAGAACACCGTCACTCCAGCCACTGGGAGCTATTACTCTGCTGTAGATATGTGTCTTCAGACGAAACTGTTTTAATTTGCATTCCTCATTGTCTGAATCAATTGCATTGTTTTTCTATACAGATTTTCTAGGACATCTTAGGCATAAATACAAGCAATTAATGCATATATATCAGATATTTTCCCCTGTATTTATACTACAGACCTTCAAGTAGCTCTAATTACAGTATATATATTGTTTTGTGCGTGTGTGTGTATGTGTGTGGACCGCACATTTTCAAGTAAATTAGGTTTATAAGTTATAGTCATAATTAATTATCTTTAATTTTGAAAGAAGAAAATGGAAACATAATGAATTAATATTTTTTTATATCCATGTGTAAAATTGTATAACAGAGGACTTTTGCATGACTAAAAATGAGACTGATTAGGGAAGAAAAGTTCCCCAAAAGCTCTAAAGATGGATTATCACTAGAAATACTATCACTGAGGCGAATCAATAATGCCCGTTATAGGCCTGGCTAGCATGGCTCAGTGGACTGAGTGCCAGCCTGAGAACCAAAAGGGAGCTGGTTCGATTCCCAGTCAGGGCACACGCCTGGGTTGCAGGCCAGGCCCCTGATTGGGGGCACTGGGGGCACGTGAGAGGCAGCCACAAATCAATTTTTCTCTCCCTCTCTTTCTCCCTCCCTTCCCTTTTCCCCCAAAATAAACTAATTAAATCCTTTTTAAAAATGCCTGTTATAAAAAAAGAGAAAATTCATAATTTGTTATTAATATAGAAACAGAAAAATTAAAGGTATTAGGAGAAGCAAATATAATAAAAAATGAATGTGTGACCTAGGCACTATGAAAAAAATCAACTTAATTATGGTTTTTTACAATAGTTCCTCTTTTATATGAAGTCCAACTTTAATTAAAATCTTCCTATTCGATCAGATGGAGCTGAAGATGAGATTAGTAGAAACTACCTATTGTTCTCGCTCACTGTGATGCACTGCATTTCAGCAGGCAGGGGATACACAAAAGGAAGGCACTTCACTAGCTCTTCAAAGGGGTCTGTTCTGATTCTAAATTTAATTAAATTAGATTAGTTGTACATCATTTATATTACTAAAAATCTCAGGCAGTTTCTAAGAGATCCCCCTCCTCCTCCTATTCCATCCTCACCCTCATCCATCACGCCCAATTCAAAATTACAAAAGCTACGTTGAGAGGAGTTATTCCTTTCAGTAACAACAGAATATTTCTTATAAAATTGTCTTACTTTCCTTTCAGCTGTCCAGCCAATATAAATAAGACTCAATCAACAAATCACTTAATGTCCATGTTAACAGAAAAGACAGCTCACCAGTTTTTAAAAAGTCCATTTGCAGTTATGAATTGCAATAATGAATAATTCCTCATTTCTCTATAGCTTCTGCATTTTTTTTTGAAAACTCATACATTATACTTTGCACATTTCTCTGACTTGCGTCCTATAAATACAGATGGACAAAATAGGTCTAGAAATAATTCATTGTACATATATTTCCATGACTAAAAGTTAATCTAGCTGCCACAGAGGCTATTTAAATATTATCTTTTAGCTGTCGGACAACACTATCTCAAGAATCCAATGTAGTATATCTCTGTACATGTTGGCTGGAAAAAAGTCATAATGTTAATATATTTTCTATTGTTTATAAAGCTAAAGTATGGAGCAACATATTACATGGAAGTAGATAACAAACACTGATTTTGGTACTTGGGCAGAGAGTAGAAACTAGGGAACTTTGAGGAAAGTTTTAATAAAAATGCAAAGTCCCTTGAAGACATTATTTGTGGGAGTGTGGTGGCTGTGAGGAGGTTGTAGTGAGAACTTAGAGGATAGTAAGAAAACTCTTATTGGACATCAGAAGATAGGGGTTCCTGTATGCAGAGGTAGAAAGTTTAGCAATGCTGTCACCCATGCGAATATAGAGAATAGAAAACGTGTCTAATTTGCCAGGTGACCTGGCTATAAAAGGATTTCAAAGTATAATGCTGAAGGTGCTGCCTGGTTTCAAGTTTATTATATTAAAACATGAAAGAAAAAAAGATCAGAATTGTTAAACAAAAAATGTCCAGAACTTAGTAGTTAGTTTTGAAATTTTAGTGCCTTCAGATGGCAAAGAGTACTAAAATTAAGAGAATTGCTTCTGAACAGAACAAATCCTGGGCGCTCTCAGGAAAGAGCAATTTAAACAAGTGATCTAAATCAGACAGGAACAAATACCGCATGATTTCACTTATATGTAAAATCTAAAGGACAATATAAACAACAAACAAAACAGAAACAGCCTTATAGATACAGAGAACAAGTCAATGGTTGCCATATGGAACGCAAGTGGGTGGAAAAGGTAAAGGGAGTAAGAACTAAAAATTGATAGCTACGAAATAGTCACAGGGATGTAAAGTCAATGATGTACCAGGTGGGTACTAGAATTATCTGGGGGATCACTTCATAAATTATATAAATGTCTAACCATTATATGGTATACCTGGAACTAGTATAAAGTAATAAAGAATGTCAACTGTAACTGAAACAAAGTGTTATATTTAGCCAACACCCTCCCTCCCAAAAAAGAGAATAAGCAGAATGTATTAGTGTTCTGTCAATTAATAAATAAAATTGTTGCCCTGGCTGGTGGCTCAGTGGATTGAGTGCTGGCCTGGGAACCAAAGGGTTGCCAGCTCGATTCCCAGTCAGGGCACATGCCTGGGTTTCAGGCCAGGTCCACAGCAGGGGGTGTGTGAAAGGCAACCCCACATTGATGTTTTTCTCCCTCTCTTTCTCCCTCCCCTCTCCTCTAAAAATAAATAAATAAAAATCTCTAAAATAAACAAATAAAACTGCTATAAACATCTGTGTATAGGGTTTTGTATGGATATAAGTTTTCAATTCCTTTGGCTACATACTAGATCCTTGATGTTATCAGTGTCCCAGAATTGGATCATTCTAATATGCATGTAGTGGGTCTCATTGTTGTTATAATTTGCATTATCCTAAAGACATATGACATGGAGTATTTTTTCATGTTTATTTGCCATTTGTATAGCTTCTTTAATGAGGTATCCGTTTAGGTCTTTTGCTCATTTTTAATTGGAATAGCCCATTTTTTTATTGTTTTTATTTTGAATAAAGACCCCTTCTCAGATATGTTTCTGCAAATATTTTCTCTTGGTCTGTCACTTATCTCCTCATTCTCTTGACAGTGTCTTTTGCAAAACATGCATTTTTAATTTTAATGAGGTCCAGATTATCAATTATTTCTTTCATAGATTATGACTTTGGTGCTGTGTCTAGAAGTGTTATGCCACCATGCCAAGATCATCTCAGTTTTATTCTATATTATCTTCTAGGAGTTTTATAGTTTTTTGTTTTTTATTTAAGTCTATGATCAATTTTGAATTAACTTTTGTGAAATGTGTCTAGATTCATTTTTTGTGTGTGATGTCCAGTTGCCCCAGTACCATTTGTTAAAAAGAATATCCTTTCCACAATGTATTGTCTTTGTTCCTTTGTCAAAACTCAGTTGACTATACTTACATAGGTCTATTTCCTGGGTCTCTGCTCTGTTCCACTGATTTGTCTATTTTTTAACCAATACTATACCATCTTAATAACTGTAGTTTTATAGTAAATCTTTGTGATGTCATGATTTATAATAGGAAATGCATATTTGTTCTTCCTTCCCATTAATGATCAAAGCTCATAAAATCATTGGAATTTCCTAAGTAGTAAAAGCAATAAAGGTAAAAGAAGAGTTTTGTTATTCAAAAGATGTCCCTTTGAACCATACTTGAGTTTATGTTAATGAAGTGACTTTTGGAAAGACCCTAGGGATGGAGAGAGGGGCTAGTTTCCAGGGAAACAAACTATGCGATCAGAACATTGAAACTTTTAGTCCCAACTCCCAACCTTCAGGGAAGGGAGAGAGAGTAGAGGTTAAACTTATCACTGAAGGCCAATGATTTAATCAATCATGCCTGTGTAATGAAGCCTCCGTAAAAAACCCCTAAAGTAGAGAGTTCAGAGAGATTTCAGGTTGTTGAACGTGCGGAGGTGCTGAAAGGGCACTACACTTGGAGAGGGCATGGAAGCTCTGTGCTCCTTTCCACATACCTTGTCCTGTGTGTCCCTTCCATCCGGCTGTTCCTGAGTTAGAACCTTTTGTAATTAAGCAGTAATCTAGTATGGCAGCTGCTTTCCTGGGTTCTGTAACCCATTCTAGCAAACTGTCAAATCTGAAGTAGGGTTCACGTTGGTGGTGAAACAGCACCAGGTGTTAAGCTGGTAGAGTCAGATCAGACCTTGGTTCAGCATCCATGGTACTTGAGTTCTGGCTAAGAAAGAATTCAGAGCCAAGTTTTATTTAGAAAGTCACAGAGGCAGAAGAAGTGAGTGGTAGAAGAAATAGGTTTAGAAAACAAGTTATGGAGGCAAAGAAAGGCCCTTGGAGCTTCAGTGAGAAAAAAGTGAAGGTAATGTGCCTGGGGGGAAGATGAAGGGGTCCAAGGGGAGGGAAAAGCACAGGCGCGCTCCTGGGAGGAAGAGCCAGGAGGCAGGGTCACACTGGGTCCTCCGTCTTAAGGGCTTTTAAGCGTGGGGATTTTTAGAGGAGGCCCCAGGGAAAAGTCAATAGAATATTCATCAGTTTTCCAGGTATGTCCTTTCAGGGTCATGGCCTCTACTGACTGGTTGTTGCCAAAGCAGGGTGTCATTGGTCACTGCATCTGCCCCTAATGACAGCCATGACATCACTTGTCTGGTTTTGTTGCTTTTCTGGGCCTGGAGCTGGGACACAGCTGAGACCTAAATGTATTTGATATGCATTAGAACCTCATTGTCTTGGAAACTTAAGGGCCACTCTCCAGCCCCCTTGTTTTTTCTCCCTTTGAGAGATCTAATGGATGACTAGTGACCTGCCAGGGGAGGAAAGATAGGGGAAGGTCCAAACCACACGACAAGCATTACAAAAACTCAATGGGTCTAAACAGCATGACCGAACTATGTTAAGGAAGGAAAGATTATCCTGGGTGTGAGATCCTTGTTTTCCCAGTTTTGCCCATTGCTAGGCCCCTAGGGCTTTCTGCCCCAGTGACCTCCTGCACGTGGCCCATTGACCTTGCTCTGCCCATGCCTAACTGCCTACCACAATGGGAATCTCTGTTATAGCTATTCAGCAAGAAGAAAAGGTGATAACCTGGACTTATAATTGGCATCTGAATTTAAAAGGAGAGTACAGAAACAGAGAATTCTTTTCTAGTCTCAAAATTAGGTAGTTCTCCAATTTTGTTCTCCATCAACGTAGTTTTGGTTATGCTGGCACTTTTGCTTTTCCATATAAACTTTAAAATCAGTTTATAGATATCCACAAAATAACCTCATTGGATTTTGATTGACATTGCATTGAATGTCTGGATCGAGTCAGAAGGACCTGACATTGACAATATTGAGTCATCCTATCCATGAATATAGAATATTTCTTCATTTATTTAGTTCTTTGAATTCTTTTATCAGAGTTTTGTAGTTTTTTGCATGTAGGTCTCACAAATATTTTGTTAGATTTATGCTTGCTTCATTTTGGGGGATGCTAACGTAAATGGTATGGTGTTTTTAATTTGAAATTCCACTTGCTCATTTCTGATATATAGGAAAGTGATTGACTTGTACATTAATTTTATATCTTTCCATCTTGTTATAATTACTAATTGGTTCCAGAAATACTGTGAATCCTGAGTTTAATAAACACAAAGATATATACACGTGGACATATCATAGTCAAGCTACTTAAAAACAAAGACAAAGAAAAAAATTTGGAAGCAGAAAGAGAAAAACAACTCATATTAAGAGCAACAACAATGTAATTAAAGACTCATTCTTCCTCAGAAACCATTTGGAGTCCGGAAGGCAATGGAATGGTATATTTTAAGTACTTGGGGAAAAACAGTCAATCAAGAATTCCAGATCTAGCAAAACTAGTGTTACAAAATAAAACTAAAATAATGACCATTCCCATAAGAACAAAACAGAAATTTTGTTACTGGTAAGCTTCATCTAAAAGAAAAATTAAAGGAAGTACTTCAGACTGAAAGAGAATTTGGGCAGACAGTAGCACAAATTGAAAAGAAAGAATAAAAAGCAGGGGAAATCATAAGTATGTTAGCAACTATAAAAGGCATAAAGGAAGATGAGAAGGAGGGAGGCAAAGAGAAACAGAAAGAGAGAAATTGAATTCCTCTTTTATTCATTGAATTTCTCAAAGAAAACAATTTTTTCTATTCTTTTCCTAGAATTTCAATCTTGTTCAAAGTAACATGAAAACTAAAAATGTCTGATGTATTGTTACAACAGTGTCTTTTGGAGACTGTCTACTTGCACATCCTAGATCCCTTACCAAAACCATGAGGATTATTGCTTCAGAATTTCCTTAGATTCTATGTGCTGCCCAATATCTATCCAAGGAATTCTTTTTATACTTGTTAGCCCAATAATTTGTGTTGTTGCAACTAACGACAATTAACATTTATTTCCCAAGTAATAACAGTGGTTATTTCTTCATCATGTATTCATTAATTTGTTATATTTATTAAATAACCACTGAACTAGTTTCTGGGATTACATTGGTTAAAAAGATAATATATTTCTTCTCTCATAGAGCTCACAATTACCCAGATGATCAGAAATTAAATAAAAATTATACTTCTTTTCAATTAAACACATGGTAAACTCTACAAAAGTAAAAATATTATAAGAATAAAAATAGGGCACTTCTCTGAATTCTAAGTTGAAACCAGAGAATGTTTAAAATCCTAATTTTTCTATGGTTACAGATTATGACATACTCAATTAAAGTAACTTATCTTTTAATTTATTATCTCTGTGAATCACTTCCAAATCCCAGAAACACTCTATGAAAAACCACATTTTTTTCTTTATCTATTGTCTATTCATCAAATAAAAAAAACAAACAAACTGGTTTATACAAAGCTTATCTCTCTTATCCTTAGAGATTGGTTTAGAGTATATTTACATTATGGAAACACTAGATGTTATTGATCTGTGGGTAGTAGCTGAGTTGGAATCTCTCTTTATAAAAGTTTTCTCCTTCTATATCTTACTAATTGTCAGGGAAAAAAATGATGTGACTGCAGATCTTTAACGTGCCATCCATTTAAAAACAAACTGCATGCCTGCAAGCCACAAAAGAAGGTCAAAGGAATAGTCTCAGTGTCATATTGCCAACGTTCTCTACTGCTTGAATATTTAGGCCATTATTTTTAATTGCATCTCCAGATACAAAGAGGGTCAGCATGCCACATTTTCAAAGTGAAGCTTAAAACTTAAAAGGAAGCACTGTGTAAACCATAAACAATTTAACAAGCCCAACTTCAAACAACATATACTTTATTATGAAACATATAGCATCTTTAGAGGCAAATAATACAACATTTGCAAATGAGCAAAATATTACTGATTTCCCCATCTATGTAATATTTTTGGTCAGTATAGTAGAGCTGGACTATATTATAAAATGTTTCTTATCTCACAGATATACTTGATATAAAATACATTAAATTATATTTATTATGAGAGAAAATACATTTTGTAAGCATAAAGTTATGTAAGTGTAAAATGTGGCAATTATTCAAAGTAAAAATACCTGTGACTTTTAAAAAATTATCTTTCACAAAACATTATAGCTCCACTGGTTTAAAACATCACATTTTTTAAAACATTAAGCAATTGTGTAACTAGGTTACAAGTGCAATTTTTCAATCATGACTACAGGTATGTTTGGTGTATATACAAAGTCAGTTTTGTCAAACTTTGATGTAAACATCAAAACTTGTATTTAACAATACCCTGGAGGTCCAGGGTATGTAAAAAGATTAGAATAATGTTTATTTTTATTTACATGTATTTATTATATGTAACATATTATATAGCATAAATATATTTATTATAATTTATTTTTTTAAAAGGATAATCATTTAGGTATACATCCTGAATAAACTCTTGCTTGAAAGTGAGTTCTCAGCAGGTTTATTTATAATAACAAAAACTAGTTTTCCATTAGCAGGAGACAGATATGTATTGTGTTGAATTTATATAGTGCTATGCAATAGTGAAAATGAATGAACAAAAGTTACATGAATCAATATGTATGAATTTCATGAATATAATGTACAGTGGACAAGGTTACAGAATACCTGAAGAATGATGTTATTCATCTATAAGTAAATCCATATAAACCAATAGTATATATGTACTATAGATACAAGAAGATATTTATAGATTTTAAAATGTAAGTGAACGGTATGATAAACATCAAATGCAGGACAGTGATTATCTCGGTTGGGAGAGGAAATAGATGTTAAAGAAGATAAAGGAAATTCCTGATCAGGAATGGTCTACACAGAGAGCTTCAGCTCTACAGGAATGTGTAATGTCTTAGGCTGAAAGAACCTCTGCAGAAGACAAAGACAGAGCCTCTAGGCTGAGGATTCTTAAAGGACTCCCAGACACATACTACGGGACTGACCAACTAATGCAGCTGCTGCCTCTGCCACAACCAAGGAGCTGCCGAACCGAAAAGCTGCCTCCGGGGCTGCCAGCTCCAGAACTTCCCTGCCAGGAGCACAGTGCCCCAGTCAGGGAACACTGAACCACCACAGCCACTGACCCCAGAACCACGAAGCCTCTGCCACTACCTGCTCCAGCAAATGGGTGCTCTGAACCCCACCTCTTTCCCCATGTGACTCAGTTCTAAATCAAAGCTTCATACGGAGAGTTTACCTTGGTACAACCTAAATCCAATACCTGTATCCTGGTTGGAAAACTACAAAATGTAGGTTTGTTCTTCCCTTTTGAAAAAATGACGATAATAGTGAGAAACACTTGTAATGAGAGGGTGTTCAAAAAAGATTAAGCACACTACAGTAACAGATCCCGTTAGACAGGGACAGGGAAATATCAACTTTGCACCTGTATACTTCTACACTATTAGTTTGTATGTTTTTTTGTTTCTTGGTTATTTTTTTTAAACATGGGCATATCTGTTGACCATGTCACAGGAACTGAAGATTGTCTTTCAGTATGTAGCTGAGCCCCTCTTTAACAGAAAGAGAACCTAGTCCGTGAGAATTACATGTAGAACTCCTGTGTGCAAATTCCAAGAGGTCACCTTAAAGGAAAAGAATGGGCCTTTCTTGATTTCTTCTTCCTATTTGCTGGAATGGAAATACAATGACTGATTTGATCAGTCACTTTAAATCATAGTCAATATGATAAAGATGGTAAACACAAGAGAGAAAGAATATATGTTTCTTTTGAAAATGCAGCTCAGCTTTGGATGAATTCACTGGAGACATGTTTGAATAGGAGAAAAATAAATGTCTATTTTATTTAAGTCACTTTTGAGGCTGGGGTAAGTGGTTCGGTGTTTGTTACTAGCAGCTTCACCTAGGTTTAGCTAATATGATAGAAAGTAGTAGTATTATTTTAACATCTACTTAAAATTTAACCTTAAGGATAACTGTATAGACCCATATTTGAAATTTCAGGATTAAGGATCTTGCCCTTTTGTCAGTCTCCCTAGCTAAATTTCATGGGAATTTGCATAATCTTTTGGAACAGTTGATCAATATACAAGCCTCACATCCAGATGGGTATGTTGTCTTCTTTCTAACCTATCATATTTCTCAACTTTATTTTTATAAATTTTACTCTAAAACTAATACCATTAATTAAAAAGAGCCTGTCAAATGCTAACTATGGTACACAGATTAGTTTTTAGTTCTTAATTTTACTTTGTTCTTAATACAGCTATACATTTATTTTTATTATATTTTAGTTATGATATTTATTTAATTCATTAAATTATCAATACATAATTAGTTAATTTTAAAGATTTATGCAAATTTTCTCTGAGCTAGGCACTGGGTAAGGTGCTACAGATACAATGATGAACATTACAGTCCAATTCTACAGGATAAGCTCACAGTTTAATGGAGGAGATGGGCACATAAACGTTTAGCGTACGTTGTTACCATATGCTATTGTTAAGATACTAAAGTACTAAGTGAAGGATCACATCCTACTAATAGCTTATTAACTTTCAGGGCTTTCACCCTGACTTTCAGGGCTTTTTAAAAATTTCTTAAATTCATGCCTATCTAGTTCTCTCACAACTATATATAGGCTGGTACTGATCTCTACATATGCTACCATTTTTGATGAACAATTTGTAGTTAGTGTTTTAAAAATATCAAAGTTATAAATTCTATTCTTACCTTTCTCTAGATTTTTGGTCATATGAAAGCTTGTCTCTAATACCCAGGTAAAATAACATTTTAAAGTAACATTGAGCCCTGACTGGTGTGACTCAGTTGGTTGGGCATTGTTCCGGAAAGCAAAAAGTCGTTGGTTCCATTCCCAGTCAGGGTACGTGCCTGGGTTGCGAGCTTGGTCCCTAGTTGGGATGCATGCAAAGGGCAACCAATCGATGTTTCTCTTTCACACCGATGTTTCTCTCCTTTTTTTCCTCCCTCATTTCCCCTCTTTCTAAAAATAAATAAATAAAACATTTTAAAAAGTACATTGATAATTATCAAACATTATCCATTTTCTACTCATTGATTGCATTAAAGCAAGTCCTCTAGCTTAGCTAAAAATAATTGCCTTTATAAAAATAATTCACTTTATCTATATCTTGTAAACAGTGAACTCACATTTTAGAATCATGCCTGTTCTTTTTTTAAAATTTTATTTATTTCTATTTTTAGCCATAGGGAGAGAGAAAGAGAGGGAGAGAAATATCAGTGTGTGGCTGCCTCTCACATGCCCCCTGCTGGGGACCTGGCCTGCAATCCAAACATGTGCCCTGACTGGGAATGGAACCTACAACCCTTCAGTTCACAGGCCAATGCTCAATCCACTGAACTATAGCAGCCAGGACTAGAATCATGCTTTTTAAGCCATTAACCTTTAGTTTGTGAATGAAAATATGATATGAGGCAGAATCCAATGTTCCTGAAACATTGAAAACAATGTTTACATCCATTGTTTCCTCTTTATTTGCAAAGATTATCACTTCATTGTTTACAAAATAACTTTTCATATGCATTTGATGGTTTGAGTAGTATATTATAGTATAGTGGAGGGAATAAAGTCTTTAATCTTAGAATCAACATCAAGCCTTTTTTTTTTTAATGCACTGTAACATTAATAATCACATAACAATTAGGAAATTTGGCAGGCCATTATGAGAATTAACACAGTATTGAAGAAGCTGAGTACCTCAGTAAGACTTAGTGTGTGAGCACAGTCATGCCTGACTACAGAGCCATATATCTCTTATTCAATAAGCCAGGAAGATGCATTATAGTTTTAAGGCCAGATGCTTGGGGGCAAAACAAATGGCTAGCATGAAAAGACTAAGCCAGCAGATACAATCACATAATGAAAAAAGTTTAGGGGAAGAAATGGAATGTGAATTGTGTTGCTATCAATAAAAGCATAATATTGACATACTCCTTCTTTGGAAGCCAGCGAGGGGATATCAGAAGGGGTGGTATTCTGAGAAAGCCTGGGTCTCAGGAGACACAAAGCAGCATGCTAAATGCATCGAAGTTGATGAAGTATACCCTTGGGTAACCTAGCAAATAATGAGTCACAATCATCTAATGAAGGCTGAAAATAAGGAATCAACCTAATTTCCCCTTCTTTTCCATTGAGCCTAATGTTGACCGCATTCTGCAAAAAGAAAAGAACTGCACTACTTAGAATACCTATCAGTTCACAAAAAATTCTACTATAATAGGTCTTAAATATTTGTGTGACTTTAAATATTATTGAAATAGTCATTACATGTGTTAAGAGTTTAAAACTAAGCAGTGTTAGCCAACAATATTGAAAGAAAAAATATAAGACACTGTCAATAATTTTTCTGCTAATTCACCTGGAAGATTTGGAATAGAGTATTTCTATTCCTAGCCAACACCATTTATGAACATAACATGATAAGCACTCATTATATATACTATTTATGTAGTTGGGTTTACTTAAAATAAACATTCATTCAACATACATTCATTGAATTCTTACATCAGATACTATGCTATGTTCTGTAGAGGAATGAAGTTGTGAGAGACATTAGCCCTGTACTAAGGAAGCTTATTGTATAATGCAAGAGATTATATGACTAATAAGACTATAATGTAAAATATGATAAATTTCATTAGAATTATATAGTAAAAGTGTTATGGTGGATCAGGTAGTGAAGAAAGGAAGAAAAACATTTATTCATTAATTCAACAAATATCTTTGAGAATTCTCCGAGGCATTGGGGGTAGATTAGTAAATAAGATAAATAAGGACTAAGCCCTTCTGTGTTTTTACTAAGTTTATACTCATGAGAATATGGTAAGGCAAGTATTGTTTAAAAGGAGTGACTGTTTTAATGTTTGGAGTACAAATAATGGCCTCCCAGTAGTGTTGAAAGCCCAGGGCTTAGATTAGCAGGAAATTCAGTCTCCCTACTCCCGCCCTCCCTAGAATGCAGCCCAAAGTGCTCACATGTATCAAAGGACCAGCCCTATTCATTTCCACTTTTTGGCTGGGGATAAAATTTAAAAACTCCCAGTCAAGGAGAGAGGCCTCTAGGGCTGATCGCAGACATTACTACATAGCATTCTTCCATAGCACTGCATCCTCAAGATGATGGAGTAAGCCAGGGATGGATTTAACAGCGGTTTACCTTAACAACAAGAACCAACAAAAAGCAGTAAAACAATCTCCCGGATAAATCCTGAGTGTCTCAGTATTTTAGTTTTCAATAAACAATACTTATATTGCAATACAATGAAAAGGTTTGGTTCTGAATGATAATACTGTGGTACTGAAATTATCAAAATAGGTTTCTGTGCTCAATACTAAATTTTTTAAGAGAGGAAACACTGTCAAGTTTTAAGAATTTTTCAGCAATGAGAATTAAAACAAAATTTATTTTCTGGCTAGTCCAGGGAAGTAAGTTAATTAGAATACTTAATTTTATGATCATTCTGGATAAACCAGTAGCATTTTATAAATTTAAAGGACTGTTAATAGTGGCAATAATACTATGTTTTTCCAAATCACTCAAATCCTTTAAGATTTAGAGTATCTTCCTTATGAGATCTCTTTAGGGGCACAAATATTAACAAAGGATATTTGGTATTATTGCTGCTTATCACAGTAACTTTAGAATGTTATTTTCAGTTTAAAGATAAGGAAACTGATGATTCTCAAACAATAACTCAAATAAAGGTAATGAGAAACCTTTTGTATGTTAATAAGTCTCAATTCAAACTATGCTTCAGAATCAGCTGTGGGCTTTCCACAAATACACATACCCAGTACCACGCTGGGAACTGTGTACGGGAGTGCCTGTGACAGAGTCTCCATTGTTACATTTTAAAATCTCTAGTGGTAAATCTGACCTTAGTGGAGTAAAACCTGTCAAACAGCAAATTAAATGCAAGATGCGCCGGTATCTGAATTGAAATGGAAGTTAAAAAATAACGGGAAGAAGAAAAGTGGAAGGAACGTCTATTTTTCTCAGTCTCAAAGAAATAATGAGAGAAGTACTGTTCCTGGTTTGCATGACTGGGCTTTAGGTTGTGACCAGTGCAACTCTCCCTGATGCCAGTCCTTCCAAGGTGAACGTGGTGAGATTACTGGTCTTTTCTAATTCAGAGCAAGTGGACGCAAAAGGAGGGAAATGCTATCTCCTTAATCCCAAATTCTGGTTTGTTTCTTTGGCTAGATGAAGGGCCAAGTCCTGGGTCAGTGCATCAGTGACACTCGTGCTGCTCCCAGGCCTAGGCCCTGGCCAGACAGACACCGCAGGTAGATTGGTGCAGCAAGCACGTATGTACCCTAGTCACTCTTCCTGAAACCTACCAGTCAGACCTGGCACAGAAGGTGAAATTTACTTGGCCTTCCAGATCATTCGTTCATTCATGTACTCATTTATTGAGCAAATACTGAATATCCATTATCGTTTTGACAATAATGCTTGATACTGGAAATACAATGATGGACAAGTTATATACCCTGAACACAGTAAATGGCAGAAGAACCCCTTATATTTCATGTAAGAAATAATGATCATTGCTGCCTTTCATTATTTCTTAGGACAAACCTATAAAGTAATTACTATTATTATGTTACAAAGAAGGGAACTGAGATTTAGCGAGGATAAGTATATTGCTAAAGGTCACCCAGATAGCAAGTTATAGAATATAATCTTGAACCTAGGTTCATCTGACTTCAAAACTCATGTTTTTAAGCACTAAATTCACTTTGACTTATTAGAGGGTAAGAATATTAACATCTGTCTAAGACTTTCAGAGCCCTACAGAGAAGCTTTCATCTAGTCCTACCTTATCTTCATAAAGTAATAATATTGTTTTGTCAGTAAAGTAGAGGAAGGAAGGAAGAAAGGAAGGAAGGAGGGGTGGGTGGGAGGGAGGGAGGGAAGAAGGAAGGGAAGGAGGGAGAGAGGGAAGAAGGAGAGCTAGAAGGAAGGAGGATATGAATATAAGGAAATGAAGGTTAGGAGTTCTCTACAAAGACCACTAGAAGTTCACATCCCCACATACCTCCATTCATGTGAAATGTCAGCCTCACTCACTTGCCAATATATTAAGGAATTATCAAATTTCTCATTACTGATCTGCAAAATCTGATTATAAGAAGGGCTTTGTTATCTATCTTCTCCAATCCACTGTCTCTTCAGACCCCTGCCATGCATCGACCATGATGTCATCTCCAGTTTGGTCTCTGGACTCCTTAAATTAATTTGTTTGTTGATTTGCATTCTAAATGTGATTGGTTAATTTAATTTTTCTCTCTGTTAAATAAAACTGAAATAGGCATTTTGTGGCCTCCAGTGGCCTAAGAAGGCCATGGTTAAGGTAAACTCTGCTATAGTCGTTGTCAATTCTAAAAAAAAAAAAATAGACTGGAGATAATAACATATTTAAGTAGACCATGTTTATGTTTGTGAGTAAGGTTGCTTCTTTGTATTTAGCCAAATAAGAATTCTTAGCAAAGGTTCTAAGGAGAGCAGTAGGAACAATGTAAAAGGCAGTGGTAAGAAAGATAAGTACAGTCCGTTGTAGCGCTGAGCACCATGAAAGACAAAGCAAATGAAAATGAAACTTAAAAACTTACAAAGCTGACTTCAGATTTGTTGTCAGTGGTGAGAATCAAACTTATTTACTTTTGTCAAAAGTGAAAATATGTTTATGCCAAAAAATTTTTCAGTTAAAAAGAGAGAAAAGGAAGTTGCATCCTGGTATGGTCATAAGAGGAAAAAAGTTTTGACTCTTAACTCAGCATAAAGCAAAATTAAGTTGTGGGGGTTTTTGCTAAGAGTTCTGAGAATAGTGCCTAGAACATTGTGGGTGTGCAGTACCTATTTTTAAAACAAATAAATAAATTTTTAAAATGTCAGGAAAGCATATTGACTTGTGTCTTAAAATATAAGAAATGACAACAGAATTTCTCAGAATTCATTTCATTATGCTTCATTTGAATTAAAAATATATGATCTTTGGAAAAGGAAATACTTATGTGTAACACGAAATCATCAATAGTAAATTTAGTCCAATTTTTTAAATACAACTAATTTATAATGTGAGCGGCTGAGAATATGAGATTCCACCCCCAACATAAATAACAAAATATCTTTACCTAATTCCACTTATTTATCTCAAAAGGTCTTCTTTACCTACTGAATAGTCATTTTTTTCAAAACACTAGAAAGAAACTCATTGAACCTTAATCAATTATTTAGAGTAGCTATTCTCTTCAATTCTGGCTTTGTAATTACCAATTACATTATTTTTTCTCAAGAAGAAGAAACACTTCTGGACTTATTTTGATTGATTTTTATCAGGCAGTTCTCTTGCATCTTTAAGGAGTATTTTATAATGGAGTTTCAGTTTTGCTCAGTTTATGTTAATAATAACAGTTAAATTTTACCTATTAATAGATTCAGATGTCTTATTCATGTTTGAAAACAAGGTCATAACTTTTAAAAAGAGGAAAAAATTAATTCTGCTTTTGTGCAGTTTGAAAACTAGATCTTAGTTAAACAACGTTTGCAAGAAAAGTGAATATTATTCAGAGCTAAAATTGCCTCTGCTGGTTTAACTTAGTTTTCCACATTACAAACAATAAATATTTGTGTTTTTCTTCAGTAAATCCTGTTGTTTCCTTATTCTGTGCATGATAAAACAAGAAAAATGTGGCATTGGTTTATTTCCTTATGTCTGAAGAAAAATGAAAAATCTACCCTTCATTGGAGAAAGGTAGAATGTGCTTCTTCAGTGGTATACCCAGTTGTGGTGTTGTTTGTGGAGTAATCAGGGTTCCTGTAGCATGCCCAGGAAAGGAGGAATAGGGTGGGAGAGGGCGTGTGGAGAGAGCACACCAGGAGGTGAGTCTTCCAAGTGGTCCCCTGAAGTGCAGTGTATCCAAGTCAGGGTTTGGAAAGGGTGACAAAGGAGAGGTAGCTGATTTTTCTCTTCAATGAGAAATACATGTGAATCCAAGAATAATCTTGGAAAATCAGCATGCCAAATCATGCAGCCCTTCCTAAAGAGTGCTGGTTAGTTGAAGCACCAATGACCTTTTGAAAGTAGTTCTTCCCTAGGCACTACAATCTTTACTTAGCGGCCACCTGGGTTCCTCAACTGTCAGACCATTTCTTAACCCTAGTACTTTAGAAATTGTTGAATTGCAGGCCTATAGCAGGGGTTTCTCGACCATGGGAACACATGACAAAATCTCCTGAGAAATGTTTTGTCAAACTACACATACTTGCCCAATGCCGTATGCGCCACCTCAAGATTCTGAGACAGCTCCGTCGGGCATGTTTGCGAGCCACATGCAGAGAATGCACAAGGGGAAAGAATGGGGTACGTAACCTAGTAACACTAGTAATTGTACTCCCTCCCTTTCTTTTTTTTTTTTT
Organism: Mormoops blainvillei; assembly: GCA_004026545.1. Taxonomy (NCBI): domain Eukaryota; kingdom Metazoa; phylum Chordata; class Mammalia; order Chiroptera; family Mormoopidae; genus Mormoops; species Mormoops blainvillei. The sequence continues at coordinate 462,460 of PVJD01000185.1, read as the reverse complement.
TTTACTTTTTATTTATAGATTTTTAGAGAGAGAAGAAGATGAGGAGAGGGAGACGCGGAGAGAAATTGAGAGAGAGAGAGAGATTTGTTGTTCCATGTACTTACGCATTCATCGGTTCATTCTTGCATGTGCCTTGACCGGGGATTGAGTCCCCAGCCTTGGCATATTGGGAGGACACTCTAACCAACTAAGCTATCCAGCTAGTAGGTTATTTCTCAATAATTGAATTTACTTCTTAAGGTTGGACTTTGTTTTTGGTTCCTGAGAACAGACCCTTAGCATCTTTTCTTTGTGGTACATTAGGTCACATGGCTTCAGAGTCATTATCTTCACATGCGATAGTCCTAGTAATCAGAGGGACTTTCCCCAGTTCTATAACCACTGGTCAACAGTTCCACGGGCCATGTCTTCTTTCGCTCTTACTGAGTGGCCACCTGGTCTCACAGTGGTGACCTTACCCTTACTATTTCCTCTTTCCAATGTGGAATATCTCCAGGATAGCAATAATCCCTAAAACTTCCCCATAATACTCATGCCTAGGTCTCCCCTTTTCCCCTGTATTTTTGTCATGTGTTCCCTGCAACTTTTTCACCTCACTGTCTTGTATTGATCCTTAAATTCTTAGCCATCTCCAATATTAATTCTTCATCTGCCTCTCTCTTAAGGGGGCCTAATCCAAGTTACCTAGCTGCCTGGTGTATTAGTAACCCAAACACCATACCAGACAATACAGCAACATGCTCTGACACATGAAAACTTTCCCCAAATCAAACTCGTTCTCTTTCTCAATTTTCTTCATTCTTGTTCCTCTATTTGCATTCCTCTCTGAATTTTCATATCATTGTCTACCTAGAGTCACAGACACAGTGTCAGATCCTCTGCCTCACTCACTCCTCACAGTGTCCTATTAATGTTACCTACATTTTCTTCACTCTTCACTGTCAAGTTTCATTAACAGACTAGAATCTTATCTTCTTTCTAATGACACCAGTGAGCTCCTTTACCCCGTGCCTCCCAGATTCTGGACTACACTTGTCGCTCTAGCTAGGGTTGATACCTACACCTTCTCTAGTCCAGCTCTTTTTGATGAGGTTTTATGGTAGGATTATTTGTGCTATAATCCTGTCCATCTTATTATCTAACTTCCTCCTTCTTAGGAAGTATAGGTTTCTGTAGGAGGAAGTGTTGTGAGAACTGTTTCGAGGACAACTTCTTGTTGTAACAGAACAACTCCTCGTTGCACCAGAACAACTCCACCTTTAGGCCTGCTGCTGAACCCACACCTCAGCTTACACTTATGAGCTGTTTCTGCCAAGGATCTGGGTGATCACATTTCTCGAGAGTCTACTCCTCCTCCAGGCATGAGTCATCCCCTCTCCTTTCCCCCATCCTGAAGTTCCATGGCATCTCTGGGTCTATAAGCTGTAGATGTAATGAATTTTAATTGTAAATGAGTCTATGAACTTTCTCATGCAGCTCCTGAGACCCAAACGAATGAAGGATGTAGCTGTACATCTGTTTGTGTCCCTAAGCATCCTATCCCAGTTAAGGAGACAGTCTGCCCAGGGCAGCTGGAGGTTTTCCAGCAGGGTGTTTCCCAATTGCGCTTGCTGGCACACCAGGAAGATACCTCCAGTCCAGCTCAGACCCACACTGTCTCGCAAAAATTCCCTAAAGCTCTGGGATAAAAAAAGTAACATTAATTTAGCAACCTGATTCACAGGTCATAGTTGACTCATCTTTAGTTGGCGGCCTTTGAAACACTTGCCCTCTTTAGGAGACAAAGGACCCACAGAGGCATAAACTAACCCCAAGGACAACAGTGTTAGAATCCAGAGCTACACAAGAGAAGCATAACATCTCTCTAAGACATTAACACATTACGTAATCACAGTTCCCTCCCAAAGTGCCCTCTGGCTGCAGGATAAAGTCCAAATTCCCAGGCAAGGCAAGAAACAGCCTTTTCCAATTGACAATAACCAGATGTTCTGGTCCCATAACCACCTCCCCACCTGACGCTCTCTCCAGGTTTCCCCACTTCATACTGCATCCTGCGGAACACCAAGCACGCACGCTTTCTGACTCGCCACCCGAATTCATGCCGCCTCTGATACTTGAGGAGCCCTGCCACAGTCTTCTTATGACAGGAAAATACGTGTCCTTTCTTCTTTCCACTTCTCTCGACGAAGTTTTCTCTTTGTTTTCTCGGCTTCCATACCCCTTTAAGGAGTCCCAGGTAGTAGCTATTAAATTAAGTTTTAATTATTAGTATGCATTACTAGATTCTACCTGGTTTGCAGCTAATATCAATTGTTTTATGAATAAATGATTGAATCTTTCTTGTGTCTTCCCCACAAGATTCCAATATTTCCTTCGATGCTAACTCTCTGGCCCAGAAAGTTGCTGATTATTCTGTCCTGATGGTTTGAGGCTCGAAGAACAAGAATGGTAAAAGCCGGGCAAAAAGTGCTCTTACCCTGGTCCATGGCAGACATCACAAATCAATTACAACATTCATTTCCTGTACCGAGCGTTGTGGGCCGGGTTCTCTGGAAGCAGACACTGAGACAGACAAAGTGCGAGCACAGGATACTGATTAAGGATTAACACTGTGGAAGGCAGGGGGTGCAAACAGAGTCAGGCAGAGGGTGAAATGGAATGTGATGCAGGCCTGACAAAGCCTCCGACAATGCCCTCGCAAACTCTGAGTGTATGCCCGTCAGAGTTGTTCTCCTATAGGGCGAAAATGCCTGGACCCTCGTATCCTCTCCACGATTACTCATTGGATGTAGGCTGCCTTGGGAAGGGCATGACCTTGCTTGAAATGATTCTTTCTGCAGCTGAGACAGATTCGGAAGCAGCTAAATGTTGAAGGCTGTCAGCTGACTGCTCTCCACAATCTTGGGCCAAAAAAAAAATCCTTCCTAAAAGAATTATCTGGGAGGCGTATCTTGTCAATATCACACCCAGAAGCAGCACTGGGCTTTTTCTCCTGACAGCACCCTGACTAGGGCAAGTGATGAGAGTTGGTAGGTGAAATGAAATCATTTTGCTATATCCCGCCCTCAACATTTTAGACCCCAATCTCTGAGGTATTTTCCTATTTGAACTTTAAAAAATGTACCCCTTTTCCAAAATTTTTGAACGAGGGACAAAATGATTATATTTAAAATTCTGAAGTGCCTTAACTTTGAAACAGCTCCTCTGCTGATAAAACAGCACTTTCAGCAGTTTTAAATTTTTTAATTCTTTTTTACCAGGCAGGATCTAAGACAGTTCCTCTTTCCTCTATATCCAGGGGATTTTAGGAGAAATTAACTGATGTTCTCTAATGTAAGTACCACTTTCTCTTTTCTTGCTCCACACCTCTCTCTCCTTTCTTCTCCCCTCCCCTCATCTATCTTGCCCTTTCTCAGGCCTCATCACTCCTTCTTCCCTCTCCTTCTCATTTGCTCTTCTTTCCTTTTTTCTCTCTCCGTTTGTAGTTTTGGTCAAAATTAATCAACTTGACCATTGAGGGATTGATGTCTTGATCCATATCTTTGCCCTAGAAAATACTCTGAAAAAATAATTTCAGATTAAAATTTTATGAGGGAAGCTAGGAGCAAACGAAAACAGTGAAAGGAGAGCCTGATTTTATCCTTGTTCATTTTATTTGGATTTTAGACTGGAAAATTTATTCCACAGTCTGAAATACCACAAGCACATCAAGTAGCTCTAGGTACCAAGGGATACGTTATAAACTGTCCCTGAAAAACGATAACCAATTCCATCCTGGTCGGTGATGAGATTCGGTTAATGGGCTTCCTTATCCCTCTAAAGGGAATTACAGAGTTTGGTGAGTACGTTTATCTGAACAAGTGCAGATGTGTGTAACCTAATAGTGCTTTGCTGAAGTTGTCACAGTGAACTCCCAGTTTAAATGTCAGTAACTACTGAAATGGAGTTGAAACTATTTGCAGTGCTGAATTACACTTAAAAATTTCTGGTTTTGTGGTTGCATTTAACTATAATACTTCCATTAGTGGATTGTTTCTTCTTGCCTCCATGACGGGGGTTGGGGGGAACTCAGTTCAGCCTTCTGTTTATTTCTATCTGTATGAAACATTACTTTTTAAAAAGGTTTAGTTTTAATACACAATATTGCTTTTAAGGTTTTTCTTAGAGCATTAAGTGGTGGTATTACTGGCATGAGTAAACAATGTTGTGCTGGCGCTGGCTGGTGTGGTTCAGTGGATTGAGCACCAGCCTGCTAACCAAAGGGTCGCAGGTTCGATTCCCAGTCAGAGCACATGCCTAGGTTGTAGGCCAGGTCCCCAGTGGGGGATTTGTGAGAGGCAACCACACATTGATGTTTCTCTCCTTCTCTTTCTCCCTCCCTTTCTCTAAAAATAAATAATGTGTGCTGAGTAAATGATAAATATGTACATTTCTCATGTACCTGACCTTCTGAGAGGGCAGGTCCCTTTTATCCTTCAAAGATGAAAGATAAAAAGTGGAAGAAAACATAATAAGGGAGTAAATGGTTTCACAAAACAAATAACTTATTAACAAATAATTTAGAACGGGATGACTGTCTTTATAAGAAAGACAAATAAATGTGACTATATTCACATTTAAATTATTGTGGCAAAAATTTGGTTACCAGAGGGAAGGGGGTTGGGGGATAGTACAGGGGAAAGGGGGCCAAATACATGATGTTTTGATTTGATTTTGGGGGGTAGGCACACAATGCAATATACAGATCATATACTATGGAAATATGCACTGGTAACCTTTATGATCCTATTGGCCAGTGTAACCCAATAAATTTAATTTAAAAAATAAAAATATTGTAGAAAAGATACTGCAAACAAAGTCAAATGAATTATGTTAAATTTAGAAAAATTCAAAACATGGGATGATGACAAAAATGACTATCTATGCTATAAAAGGAACTGTTTCAAAATGACAAGAAATGACAAAAATCCATAAAGCAATTCAACAATTAGTATGAATAGTCAAAAATATGATGAGATATTAAAAATCATTATTATTCAGGGAAATGCAAAGCATAATAACAAGTTATATGCACCTGACTGCCAAACATTCCAAAGAGCAGTGATGCTTATTGCTGGGCATAATGAAGAGAAGGGGAGGGAAGAGTACTGTCATGTGTAATTGATGGAAATGGGAGCTGGCACAGTTTTTCTGGAGAACAATTTATAAAAATATACTCAAATTTTCCACTGAACTCCCATATAAACCAGACATGCTACTTCAGTTGGGTGGTACGGAGATCAGATCTTAATCTATATATACAGACTATTTAGCTCAGCATTGTTTTTAGAGGTTAAACATTTTGACATAAAACAAATTCCCACTAACTTGTCAATAGTTTAATACCCTATGTTAATACCAGAAACTGCTAGGTAGCCATCCAAGAGAATGAATTAGTGTGATTTGAAATGTCCAGGAAAGAACTGTGAAATGAAAAGAGCAATATAAATAAAAATATCTATATCATATTTTATTATTATTAAAAAATAACAAAACCTCCATTTTAAGGATGCATGTACATCAGTATATAATTTTGTGAAAATTATTGAAGGCTGCATGGTAGCTTCAATGGAACAGAACTTAGAAACAGATTGGTACATATGGGAAATCATATTATAGAATATAATTACTGATGACTTGGGAAAGAAAAGATAATTCAATAAGTGGTTCTGAGACAACTGGCTATACATATGGAAGAAAATTAGATTACTGTTTTATGCTTATCTAAAAATAAATTTTATGTTGATTTAAAAGCTAAATATAAAAAATCAAAGCTTTAAACATTTAAAAGAACATGTAGGCAAATATGTTCATGATATCAGAGAAGAATTTTCTAATCAAAGCACAAAAAAAGCACAACAGATAAAGAAAAAGATAAATTTTAAATACATTAAAATTGACTTCTGTATATTGAGAGACATAAACAAAATAAAACTATAAGCCACAACTGGGAGAATATGTTTGCAATGGAAATTAGCATTAAAGGATTATCTGGAATATATAAAGAACAAATAATAAACAAAAATTTTTAAAAACTCAAAGTTGAAGTGGACAAATGATAAGAACAAGGAATTTAGAGAAGCCACTTGAGCAACCAATAATCAAAAAGTCCTCAACATTCCTGATAACCAATGGAATGCAAATTAAAGCTATGGTTATATATTGCTTCACAATTATAAAATTGTCAAAAATTTAAAAAGCTGATAAACTCAAGAGCTGACAAGGATGTGAGGATAGCAGAACACTGTTGTAAATAAGTTGCAGATCTATTCTCTTAGGCTCAATTGTTCCACGTGTAGGTACATGCCCTAGATAGACCCTCATAAGTGAGCATGAGGAGACATGTATAAGAATATTGGGCCAGGGACTGGCTAGCACCTCCCTAAACCTATTTCCTCATTTTCCTGGGCATACAGGTAGACTAACTGCCCTCACCTTCTTATCATTAGATGTGGCCCTACAACTAAACTCTAATAAATAATAAGTGAGTGGAATTAATGTACAGCATATCCAGACCTGCCTCATAAAGCACCAACCAGTCACACATAATCCCCTTGTCCTTTCTTGTCCCACTGCCTTGAAGCAAACAAGCAAAGACTTTGAGAGCTATGTGATGAAAATAGTGGAAACACCTGGGACCTTTTACTTGGAGGAAAGCCTCCACTAATCCACAATATACATTTTGTTCTGTAGGTGACCCAGTAATAAAGTTCTTTCATGTTTAAGCCATGATACATTTGGGGATTTGTAATCAGAGTTGCTAATGTGTCCTAACTAACATAGATGCTTATTGTATCATTGTTAATAAGAAACATTGGAAAAGCTCATCAGTTGAGATTTGGTAAATTTTGGGATGTTCATGTTGTCATGGGTGATGTAATTCTATTCAAGGGTTAAATTAATGTACTTATCCATGTGTATCAATATAGGTAGACCTCAATGTTAGCATTAATTTAAAATGTACCTATATAGTTTTATATTATGTATGCACATATATAAAAACATCAAATATTTGAGGGAAGTCATCTAATTTTCTGTCTCAGTTTCAGCATCTATGCTATTTTTTATCAAATCTGAGATATCATTGATTATAAGATGTATTATTATTTTATGTACCAATAAGAAAATAAAAACACTACCAATTAAACTATGAGAAAATACTTCATCACTTTGAAAAAATTTAATATGATGGAAAGAGTTCTCAGACTTAATTGTGCATAACTTTTTATCATTTATGATATGCCTACGTCAAAAGGAAATTTTAAGCAATCAAAATTGGTTCAAGTCCTTCTAAGTTATCTTCACTTTCATACTCCAACTTTTCTGAATTATTTTTTGACTCAGTCTTTTAATGTCCATTTTTTCCCACACTATAACATCTTGTGTGCCATCAAAATTATTGTTGGTGCTGCACTCAAAGGAAAAAATTGCTAAGAGAGCTAAAGTTTTAGTGTTGGGCTTTTAAACAGGCTTGATTATTATGGAGGACTATTTTACTTGGGAAACTCTCTTCAGGAATGTTATTATATCCGAATCCAAAAATCTTGTGGAAAATCAATAGAGAAAACAGGAAAAGTGTTATAATTCCTCAGTGAAAATTAAAGCTTAACAGTCGATGGAGAGTTTGCCAGATCAAGCAGTCTTATGTGAGTTTGTGGTCCTTTCCGCAGCTAACTGTGAGCTATTCTTGCAAATAAAATAATTACTAGGGAGTTTATAAGCATAGTACATTTACACAAATTCTATAAATCTTGTCCGAAGAATTAACAAATTTTAAATCCTTAAATCAGCAATTTTGACATGTAAATCTATGTAGTACTTTTTATCTTGTTAGGAGATCCAAATGTTGTTAAAATACTACTTAGTAACACTTATTGACATTTTGTAGTGTTTGGATATTTGATATAGGTACAATTTCCTATAAATAGATTAACAAAAGAAATGCAACAAAAAAAGATGTGGGCATTGTTGTATAACAATAAAATTTGAAATTAAAACTATAATCTAAAATTATAAATAGCAAAAGCAATATTAATTTCAACATCAAATTCAAGACCAACTAAAAAATTATTTTGCTTTTTTTAAAAGAGCTTATGAAAAACAGCATATACCTTAACAACAAATTTGACAAAGTTGAAGTTGCTTTAAACATACTCTTAACTCAATCATCATCGATGCAATATGAAATTACTTGACTTCTAGAATATTTGTTAAGAAAACAAAGATCAAGATGATCATTTGTGTTTTATCAAGATAATAATGCTTTATGTTTTAAAATTTTGGTTTAAGAATAATAACTTCAATATTAAATATTTAGTAAATATTTGCATATCTTAATTAATATTTATTTAGCTTCATATATGTCCTGTCATGAAATGTCTATATCAGGTAGAGATTTATGTATTATTATAATATATTGATACATGATGTCAACAAATCATGCACTTTACTATTGCTTTTAAAAAGGAAACCTCTGAAATGCTCAGTATAATCTTACCACATAAAAATGACTCACTGATTATTAATATGGTCACTGATAATCTTTTAAAACACATAGTGTATTATGAAAAATGAAGAATAACATAATTAAGGCAATTCCTAAAATTTCCAAGAAATTCTGATATTTTTCATTCATGAATTCCAAAGATGAATATCTATTAAAATTTGGAAATATTAGCCAAAAGCAATAATAAAATACTTTTGATTATAAGATGTATCTCAGATTTAGTGATGTTAACATGTAGAAAAAAAAATTGATCTCAGAGCATTAAATGAAGACATCATAATTAAAAGATAATATCTCTTCCTATCCCTCTAGGTCTAAAATATTCAGTGAGCTTATGGTTTAGAATTTTATAGAAAGTAGAACACATTAATAATTGCCCAGGATATTAACTAGTCATGTCTCTCTCTTTTCTTCTGTCTTCGTTCTGCATTGTTATCCTAACCAATAGATTTTCTGTTTTTATATCTATCTTTTTTTAATCTTTTTTTAAAATCCTCACCCAAAGACATTTCTTTATTACTTTTAGAGAGAGAGGAAAGGAGAAAAAGAGAGAGAGAGAGACAGAAAATGAAAAAGAGAGAGAGAGAAAGAGAGGTGAAAGAGAAACATCAATTGGTTGCCTTCTCATACGCACTCCAGCGGGGATCAAACCCACAACATGGGTATGTGCCCTGACTGGGAATCGAAACTGCTATCCTTTGGTCTAAGGGACGGTGTTCCAACCAGCTGAGCCACATTAGCCAGGGCTATATTTCCATCTTAAAGTTTTATAAGTATATACTATAATCAGAATTAAAATACATTAATCTAATTTTAATAAAAAATTTAAAGTAAAATGTAAATATATTATGTGGAATGTAAATAATTTGAAAAATATACTTTTCTGGTTCTAATCTTTTTTTCTCAAAACAGCATATGACACAAAACCAATCATCCAAGAACTGCGTTTTTAACTACTTTTTAAAATACTATGGTAATGTTAGAAATAAAAACATACAAAGAATAACAGGGATAATGCTTAGCTTATTTGATAACCACAAAATCTATATTTCCCTTCCCTGGAATGTCCTTAATAACAATATTCTCGGAGAAGAGCTGCTTTTCAAGTATTTTCTGAGGGTTGAGTAGTGAGTGAGCTTTGGGATCACTCTAGATTGTAATAACATTTAAACACCTTATCATTACTTCAGAGTTTTTGTTAGATTCATTACTTTTTAACCTCCCTCTTAGGAATTGGGGGAACATAAACCTACCTGGCAGAAGCAAAGTATGAATACACTTAACTAAATAGCCTTTAATATCTTCATGTCTTTATATTCCACTCCTCATTAGGGAATCAAAATCCAAAATGGCTTTGCTAATACAAGAGTGTTGGTTTTAGTAGCTGCTGGTCCCAGAATCTTAATCCCAGCCTTGTCCCTCACTTGTCTTTGTAGTTATAGGACAAGTCTCTTATGCTTAGTTGTTCCCTCTAGAAGAAGGAAGATAACTACATCTCAGAGGAGTTGTGTGAGATTTCCTGGTTAATATTTGCAAAGTACTTTTGTGATTAAAGGAATTGTCAAATTTACAATTACTATCATAGAGACCAGCACAGTTAAGGGGTCTAATGGAAAGATTGGCACCTGCATAATTTTAGGTTGGTTGCAAGAGTTCTTATTATTAGAGAATGGCTGCTTTCAGAAAAGTATATTTAAATATTAATAACACTTGGGGAGAAAAATACTCCCAGAGATAAACATATGCTTTGAATCCACAATTAATTATGTATCTTCCCTGTGCTTCCTCTATGTCTGTATTTTTAAAATTCTGCAGGTGAAAGACTAGAGTTCAGTCTCAAGGTCACTGAGGCGGCTGTGATTTTATTAATCTGCTCATTGAATGTGCTATGGAAATGTAATTTAAGGCATTAATATGTGCACACTAAATAAAACCATACAGGCTGTAGGAAAAATTATTTATGATGCTGGAATTTTACCACTTATGGAAGTAAATAACATAACATGTATCTCGTGAAACAATGTAAACTCAGCTTATTCAACAGAAGCAGTAAAAGAAATCCAAACAATTCTGTAATTCTATGAGGAGGGTAATTTCACTGATGACAGCTTTCCATAATTTTACTCCTCTAGATAGCAAATAATTTTTTTATTCTTTATTTTATTACTATTTTGAATTGCATTCCTTGTTAGAGTTTCACCTGTTACTAATAATTCTTCAGGAAATGTATTTTCACTGTTTTTCATATGGCAGCTACTGCTGGCAGTACCTAGTTGAAACCAACAGAATTACAACTCTCTTCAATATCCCTACATGACATGGGTAATATTTCAGTTTAATCCAGTGGCATGAATTGAGCCAGCAGCAACCATTTCAATTTCTACTGCAGTTTGTTTAGGCTTAACATGGACTAGCTACCATACCCTCTCTCGGTGAACCATATTAAATTGCTTACAGAGACCTGCTCAGAAAGCAAAAGACATGGTTTCACTATTTTCATGACGTGCTTTTGCCTAATAATCATGAAAGATATAAAAAGAAATCCTCTCCAAATGCCCTCAAAAAGCTCCTTACTGCCACCCAAAAACCAAATTCTGGGAAGAGAGTTAAATAGCTATTAAGATTATATTACTTTTATGTAATATTATGTTCAGTACTATATCCTTAAAAAGAGAAAATCTCATCTGTAGTGATAGACCAGTTCTGCTTCCCTGTAGCTCTGTCCATAGTAACATGAGTCTGCTAGACACTTACCATGTAAAAGACTGAATGTGCAATGGTTCATCCATATTCTCTATAGTTCTGGGATTAAGAGCATTGGAATACAAAGGACTGTCTGAGGATAAAGGAATTGTTTATAGCCAAAAATAAAACAGGTAGATACCAAATGCAAGGATTTTCAGTAAAACAAGGGCTTGTGCTTTATAAAGCCTATTTCCCCTTAAAACATATGGACACGCCTTTTTGTATCCAAAACTCATCATTGTTGAGGAAATCATCAGTGAACTGAAACAATAGATTTTTCTGAGACTAACACATAGTAGGAATACAATAAATGTTGGTCTAGTGAAGGAATGAAATATACAGTTATGACTTATTCCTTCTAGTTGGAAGGAATACATACATACCGCTATACACAAAGTGAAGAATTATATAAATCGTCATGATAAAAAAAAAAAAACTTAAGGCTTCAAAGTGCTATTTTGGTAAATTATCAGAATAGCTGTTACATCTATTGCTCAATAACTGGCTTGTTTTTGGCAGTGTGGTGAGTAGAAAAACCAGGATAAGTGAACCAAAAAAGGAGAGGCCAGAATTCTAGTCCTGGCTTCCCCACTGTTAGCTTTGGGAACTGGACAAAAGACTTCAGCAATCCATGCACTAGGCTCCCCATGCATAATGAGGAGCTATGGGTTAGTTGATATTATAACCTCTTTTAACATGCTGCAGGTCTATATAGGGAGCGTGATTCCCTAACTGTCACAATATAGAAAAAGATATTTGATTAGTTCTTGTTACTCCTTTCATAGCAGCTTAAAGCTATCAATTAATACTTAGTCATTATTGACCAGGTTTGAGGCATTAATCTTTTATTTATTTAGCAGATGTTTATTACTACTTACAATGTGACAAAGTACTAGCTTGTTAGCTACTCCTTTGGCTTAATTTATAAAAATGCCTAGTCCTGAGTCCTCCTATGCTTTCATTTTCTTATGCCAAACCCTGCTCGGCCATGTGTACAGTAGGCAGGAAAAGAAAATTTGCTTTATTTTTGTCCCTGATGCCATAGCCATGGAAAAAATAAAATGAAGAAATCATCAGTCATTACTCAGTAATGCTGTACAATGTTGAGAAATTATACTATTTGTTATATTGAAATGCGTGTGGCTTTCGAAGAAGTCAAGCTCTTTTGAAATTATTGAGGCTTGGCTATCTTCACTCCTCTCAATATCCAATTCTGTGGCACAGATCGATGCTCTGAAGCTTCATGATTCCCTGAAGGGTTTTTTGTACATTGGTAATGTCACTTTTCTGTACTCAAAACCTCTTGGGGAAAAACTGCTACATGTATCATCTGCTTAGTTCCCCTCTCTTCCCTTCTTAAACCACTGATCTCTGCTCCCAATTTTGCTTCACTGGGAATATCTTTTAAACAGATGTCTTCTTCATTTTCTGTTATTCTAATAATAACCAAAGACACTCCTTAGGTGTTTTGCACTTAACAGACTGGCAAGTCTTTAAGCCTACATTAAATTTGTTCTAAACAAACCTTTCCTTATGAGTCTATAGAATCAGTTTTTAAGACACTGCTCTAATTTTTTAAAAATACAAAAAAAAAATGAAAACAAATACCCAGATTACCTATATAGTAAGAAAATTAAGGATGGTTTCAGATTTATAATGTTTTGGTTTGGGATTTAATTTGGTGAGGTTGTGCATAATAGTATTAACCACAGATAGCTTTCTATTTTGTAGTGGCCAGTATTTACGTAAGTTTATATTTCCCAACACTTGTTAACTAGAAGTTACTCTATGTGACTTGGGAATTGAATTAAAATCAATAGATTTTATTGAGCTCTTAATAAATGTAAAGTCTCTCATGAAGAATTAACTAGAACTTTCTGTTTTCTAGATTCTTGTAGTCTAGTAGGAAAAATAATCCAAGTTCCCACACAACTTGACCAGAGTCAAGAAAGGACCAGAAGTATAAATACTGTGCTCAAGGGAGAGACAGAACTTCAGGGAACAGCCTCAGGAAGTTAAGAGCCTCAGGAAAGGTGGCTTTTAAGGTTGACTTTGTAAAATGAAAAGGATTATAACAATGAGAATGAATCGTTCTAAGAGGAGGAAATACACAAAACAAAAGCACAAAGGCTAAAATGTGTAAAGCATGTTTGGAGAACAACAAGCTGATAGTTTGGTTGGACTGCACAGGGGGTTTATCTAGACAAGGAATGGGAACTAAAACTGAAAGTTACATAGAGCCAAATGTCTTTTTAATGATTTAAATGTCATTATGTGATGTGGTATTATCCTGTTATATAGTAATCTATATTTATACGTCAAAAATTTACCAGATCCACAGTAACATGAGCCAATGTTAGGTATACTATTTATAATTTCCTGGATAATATTCCTTCTAATATAATTAATTCTAAAAATATATGTATTGATGCACTAAGGATGGAAGTTTTGCACAATTAATAATAAGAAGTTCTCCAGGGCTTAGGACCTTAAAGTCATATTAAACAAAGCTTAAAGTAACATAGCAGACTTTAAATTAAATATGAAACATTGAACCTGTACATGTAGCCTCACACCATCATGAAACACTACTAAAATGATTATAAAGGAAGAAAAAAAGTATAAAATCAAAATGATAAAGTGCATAGAAGAAACCAACAATAACCAGTAAGAAATGTCAATATTTCAAAAGACAGGACATAGCTAGGTGTCTAGTAACTGAATATGATTTGAGTTTTCTATGGCCTATTAAGTGACTGGTAGAGGAAAGCAACAAAAGCAGGTGCAAGAAACCAGAAGAAGCAAGCTGACTCATGCCGCTAGCACCATAAGGCTTAGGAATTAGAGATCCTAGGGATCTCAGAAGGTGGGGGAGTAAGGATTAGGTCAAGTAGTAGGACCCTAGACCTTTTCCCGCAGGCCCACGGCCAGATCAGGGTTTCTTCCCAGCAGAATAAATTAGTGAGATTCCATCCATCCATCTATTCATCTTCTATCTTATCTATCAATCTATGTATCCATCATCCATGCATCCATCTACCCAACTGTTACAGGCTAAATTGTAGCTCCTCAAAATCCATGTGTTGAAGTCCTAACTCTCAGTCCCTCATAATGCATCTGTATGTGAATGCCTTTAAAGAAGTAATTAAGGTAAAGTGAGGTTCTACGGGTGAGCCAATATGACTAACCCAATATGACTCACGTGAAGAACTGAGGACACAGACACAAACAGAGAAAAGACCATAGGAGGATGTAGTAAGAAGGCAGCTATCCTCAAGTCAAAAAGAGAAGCCTCCAAAGAAACTAAACCTGCCAACACCTTGATCTTGGACTTCTAGCCTCCAGAACTGTAAGAAAATAAATGTATGTTGTTTAAGCCATTCAGTCTTTGGTACTGGGTATAACAACCCTAGAAGACTAATACATTATCTTTCTGTCTGTCTGTCTATCTGGTTTATTCTGACTCCCAAGAAGTACTATAAGGCAAGTAAACAAGAATAAGTGTTTTGCCATTAGCATAGAAGTGGGTTTGAGAGACGATCCCTTTCATTAAGGTGATTAGGGATAACCTCATCTAGGAAATGAAATGTAGAGTAAAACCTGAAAGTGAGAAGAAACACATCATGAAAATATTTGGAGGAGAATTTTTCAGACAAAAAGAAGTTCAAGCACAAAAATACTTAGGTACTCTATAAAGCAGCATGACAGGCTGGGGGTTAATCAGCATGGCTAAAGTACAGCGAGGAAGAAAGGAAGGTGGTAGAACGAGGTAGATTTGGAGATATAAGTAAGGAAATGAGTACCATTTTATCCTTATGATGAATTTTTCATTTCTGCCTAAGTATAGTGAGTCTTAATCTTCTTAGTCAGGAAACTATGAGAAATATCAAATTTTAGTTCTATCTCTAAGTACACTTAAATCTGTCTCCCAGCTCTTAGTCTACCATACTGGCTGGAATTTTATCTCATTTTTTTTCCCCACTCTCACATCCACCCCAAGTATTATGAAAAAGTTCTAGCGTCTTGGGCAACACCAATGGCTCAGTAAGTCTCCTTCAGTAATTGGTCATTGTCATGAGGGGTCACTCCTGAAACACATTAGCTCAGTCCTTAGGGTTTCTTAGGATTTGGAGGCTCAGCTATTTTTATGCTGCATTTAGAGTGTATGAAACTTTAGTGAAGCTAAAGGATCTTGTGACTAGTCTCCAGCAATACCTTCTGAGGTTTTGCCTCTTCTGATATCACTGTCATGTAAGTCCCATACCTCTCACCAGATTGAGAGAGGAAAAGAGCTCTTGCTCTAGCTCTCACCTTCACCATCTCCCTTCCCTCTTCTCCTCTCATTCTCTCTTCAAAGAGGTTAGGCTTTCAGAAAAGATAGAAAGAAGTTTGCTTTCAAGCAGCTTCTGATTTAGGTGCCACCAATGACCCTGAAGATATGAAATAAAAAGAGCCTGGTTATCTATTTGAAATAAGGAAAGAAAGAAGTTAAAGAAGAACAACCAAAAATTAATATCACAATAAATTATTTTGTCTTGCTCGCTTCCATGAGTTTTTATTACTTGCAAACAATAATAACACTTAACAAATGGAAACATAAAGCACTCTCCTGTACGCTTATAGTGTTTATAAAATTTACTACTTTGGCTTAGCATCTATAATCACTTCTTTCTCCCCATTCCCTCTGCTCTGACATATGCTGGTTTTCTTGGTAATAGATCTTTCGGCCTGTCTGGATGCTTTAGTGTAGTACTCTGCTGATTTACTCACCCATCCTTTCTCTTGGGAATTGGAAGCTATTGGAGCCAACTAAATCAAACCATTGCTGACTCTTCCCAAATATTTTAGATGTTTGCTAAGTGTCTTTTCAAGAAGTAGAACACATGAGCTGTACAAAATCAAGAACTTCAAACCACTGAAGGGTTAACAGGATGGAACACTGTAAAAGAAAATTATTCTAATTAGGAAATGCATCCCCCATGAAATATGTTGTATTCTTCTTTCAGTAATCATAAATAGGTCTTCATGCAGAGTTTGCAGAAGACATATTCTCCAGACAGTCCTTGATATGGGAAAAGTTTTTATTTTAAGACTAAAAAAGATGAACTCTCTAAATTGTCATAGGCTATGGTTTAGCAGCTGTATTCTGAATGGTCCCTACACAGCTTATTCTTCTAATTATGCTGTGACAGCTTCCCCAGTGGATTAAAATCCACACTCAGAGTTCTCTTATCTTTAACCTTTTATCCCCATGACTCCCTACTCCACAGAGGCCTCTCCTAATGCCTAGTTCTAAGTATGGGGACTTATTAGATGAGTACTTGCACAACAATAAAAGAAAAAGGCAATTGTAGTCTTTCTCTGATCTTTAATGTCTAATTTCTACATACATATTAAACACAGAAAAATGAAAAAGTAATCTATTTTACCATAAAAATGTTATCTGGTTCTTCATTCAGCTTTTAGAAAGTGATAAACCTTTGATGATTCTATGCAGGGCAAGTTACTTAAAAGAAAAGGCAGGCTTTGCTCTACTGTAATATGTCCTTTGAATGGTATAAAAGAAGGCCAAAGTGACCCAGAGTAGATAATTATTCACACAATGGAGGCTTACCTCTTACTAAGTCAAGTTTTTAACAATTTTTTTAATTCAAAATCTTTCAGGAGGTATCCAACCTCCTTATCCAGAAGATGCTGAAAACAATTCAATATTCCTTTATTCAAGATAATAGTACACATCAATGCCAGCAAGGAAATATAGCTTGGTTCATTTTGGATCTCCATCTTCCTTGACATTTCTCCACAAAATCCAAGCTTGGCTGTAAGGTTGTGTGTATTTTTGTATTGTTCCCATCCTCCTTATCCCCCTGCAACACTCTCAGTTATGATGACCTGCTAAGGATAGGGAGGTCAGATACACCAGCCTGTTAAGAACTCTATGATAAATGTAGCCGAGCTCCTTAATTTTTTAAGCAGCTCTTTAAAAATTGGTCTTCCTTTAATCAGGCATGGGCATTGTCCTGAAGAGTAACATTCATCAAAGTCAATTATGGTATGGTTTTCTAGCACCTAATATGATCAAATGGTTTGTATGTGTGTTTTTAAAGTAAATCAAGTTCCCTGGATTTAGGATGACAAATTGGGAATCTGGAAGGTTTCCCTGAGGGAAAGAGGTGAGAGGTCTTTAAAAAAGTTCTCACTCCATGTAGTCATCTGAAAAATAAATTATTTTCTCTGAGAAAAATGGAGGAAGAGAGATAAATTCCAAGGAGGTCAGTGGTATAGAAAGATAGACGTACTACAGAGAATATAGACCCTAGGCAGAGGCTGAAGTTTCTTATCTGAACTCTCCCAGACTCCAGAGACCTTTAGAAGGTCAGGATGAGAGAGTAAGAGCAGGTGGGGAGGAGAGAGCTGCAGGCCTCCTGAACCCAAGAGAAGAAAAGGCATGGATCCATTGACACATGAATTAAGTACTAACCATGAATCAGGCAACATATCATGGGTACCAATCCTTGGACTTTTACTGTCTGAGCCATCTTTGCCTTTCTCCTGTTCTCTCTGTAACGTGGGGGAATTGAATCCAGCAGGCTGCTGCATTTCTCAGGCTAGCTTCCATGTCTGGTGGCTTCTGTTGTGTTGAGCTGTTAGGAAGCAAGTGATGGAGACTGGAGGATAGAAGAAAGGAGCAGCAGGGTATTTCTCCTCTCTCGGTTTCTGAGAGCATCGCTGTCAGTGCATTCTCCATGGAGGCAAGTCAGCTGCAATTCTGGCATGCCAAGCCCAGTGTAATCCCTGAGTTTCAATAGCACTGTCCACTTTCCCTAGCCTCTCAGCACAGGAGTGTAATTCGCTTCCTGCTGTGACTAACCCCCAAGTTGCCTAACCATTTCTTGTTTAGCTTTTCAGTAATTCCATTACATTTGTTACATGTTCCCTGTATTCAGCTCCAGTACACTCATGGTTTTTATGGCTGTTATACACTACACTGCAGTTTTGATTTTCTATTTAGACTTTAATGATTAAAAAAAAAAACATTTTATGTCTTATTTAATCCTTGCAAGTTCTCTGCAAGGCAATAATCATTACTTCTATTTTACAGATGAGGACAAGCAAATGTCAGCAAATTTAAGGTCTCTTCTCAAAGTCACAGCTCTAGTAAGTGGTGGAGCTATGATTCAAATCCAGTTCCAAAGTTACTCTTAAATTGCTCTGCCTCCCAAAGGCAACAGCGAAACCAGGGAAGCAGGAAAAAATTTCTTTTAAAAAAACTAAGCCTGAAAGCAGCCATTAAACCTGAAGTGTAGCTATTCTAGGCCAGCAGAGTATCACTATTGAGATATTTACCCCCACAGAGCACCGAGGGATCTGATAGGACAGATGTCTTAGCTCCACAGCAAACGACCCTGCTCCAAAGGAGTGATGTTGTCTCTACTCTAGACCAAATGAGCCTGTTCATTCCAAGAACAGCAGAATCAGAGCTGGTAGACACAAGATGAGAGTCTTTATATGTCTGAGCATAACTCTTCCGGTACTCTACTTTCCCACTTTGCCATTTTAAAAGATTTTACACCATTGTCATGTTCTATCTGGCTTGTAAAAATATTTATGAATTATACATTATGTTATTTTAATAATAATCATTAGCCCAATGTATTCACTCTTTCAATTGACTTGTATTACTTATAAAATATTACACCAAAGGTAGTCCTGTTCAGCTAGTGAATTCTGTATGCTGATTTTTTTTTTTTAGCAACAAATTAAGACAGTAAAAGATAGTTGAAAATCCATGGAATTTCCAGTCAAGATGGTTGTGTAGGCAGACATGGCTCACCTCTTCACACAACAATATCAAAATTACAACTAAAATATAGAAAAACCATCACTCAGATCCATCAGACATTGAGTTGAATAGAAGTCAGACAACTACAGAATTAAAGAAACCGCATCTATCCAACTAGAAGGAGGAGTGCAGATGTGGAATGGCCTTGTCCCACACCCACATATGGTAGATAAAAATCCGGGAGGGATATCTCCAGAGTGAGGAGTTTCAGCCCCACACCAGCACCCCTGCCTCAGCCCAGGGTTCCAGTGACAGGAAGATAAGTCCCCACAAATTCTGGCTACAAAATCCAGCAGGGATTGAGTCAATGGAAGAAACTGCTGGAGCCCCACGCAGTTCCTCTTAAAGAACCCACACATGGACTTATTCAGATACACTTCCTCGGAGCTATAGTAACAGGGTAGCAGCTTGAAAGACACCAATGGTATACAGGGAGAAACTGAAGTGTATGGTATCAAGAGGAGCAAAAGCCATTGTGTCTTTTCTAAACCCTTCCCCCTGCCCCCAGAGCCACAGAGCCAGCAAGCTGGCGCCATATCTGAAATTCCACCAACCTCACTAACACTGTTTGACGCATCCTGAAGATACCCTGAGACTCCGTCACACCTGACATACAGGCCTACTGAAGCTGCTTTTCCACATAAATAGATCATCTTGACTCCTGGTAAACCACTCCCTAAATCCTCTAATAAGCAATAGATGGCCTCATTGAGCCACAGGACCAGCACTAGCAGCAACCAGCCTAGATTCACAGCTTGGTTTTGCCTGGGAATCTCCAAGCTCAGCACAAGTAGCAGCCATCTCAGATTGCTTTATAGCTCAGGCAGGGTGGCCCCATGCAAAACACAGGAGGGGGCTGACTTTGGCCTGCACCACTCAGGAAAACTCAGGGTCATTGCACCCAGTGGAGAGCTACAGACCACAAAGGAACACCACCACCCTGCCCCTGCAGAGCTGATCCTCTAAGAGACTGGAGAGGTTGCTGGTCAGTGGTCACAGCCAATCCTTGCAGCAGACTGACTTGGGTAAATCCCTCCCATTCATCTGCCAACAGCGACCAAGGCTCAACTACAACAGGAGGGTGTACTCAGCCCAAATAAGGGGGCACCTCGAGTATGCAGCTTGAGTGAGAGGGGAGGCCGTGTCACTGGGCTCTACAAGACACCTACTACATTAGGTCACACTACGAAGACATGGAGTCAAAGCAGCTCTTCCTAATACATAGAAGCAAACACAGGGAGGCTGCCAAAATGAGGAGACAAAGAAACATGGCCCAAATGAAAGAATAGATCAAAAGTCCAGAAAAAGAGCTAAATGATATGGAGGTAAGCAATCTATCAGATACAGAGCTCAAAACACTGGTTATAAGCATGCTTAAGGAGCTTAGTGAGGTCCTCAGTGGCATAAAAAATACCCAGTCAGAAATGAAGGATTGAATAATTGAAATAAAGAACAATTTACAGGGAAACAACAGTAGAGTGGATGAAGCCGAGAATCAAATCAATGAATTGGAACATAGGGAAGCAAAAAAACAACCAATTGGAGCAACACGTAGAAAACCGAATCCAAAAAAATGAGAATAGTATGAGCAGCCTCTGGGACAACTTCAAGAGGTCTAACGTTTGCATCATAGCGGTGCCAGAAGAAGGGAAAGAGCAAGAAACTGGAACTCTATCTGAAAAAAATAATGAAAGAAAACATCCCTAATTTGGTGAAGGAAATAGACATGCAAGTAAAGGGGGAAAAATCGGGACAACTGTAATAGCATAATCAATAAAATATAATTTTAAAAAATGATGCAGGTCTTTCTTTAATCACCTACAAGAGAATATAACTATCTAAATCTTAAGCTCTTATTTGTATTATTAGGGAGACATATCTTTTAATTGGAACGCTTTTGGCTATAACTGATTTCTGAAACCCTAATGGTTTATATAGAAAGAATACTGACTCATGTAACAAAATCCAGGGTAGGACCTAGTTTGGAAATGGTTTAAACAGGGTTTAATTGATGTTGCCAGGGGTTAATTTTCCTTATTTTATAGTTTTGCCCTTTACTCTTGTTTCAAGTTTATTCTCAAAAGATTAGAAGATGGCAGCATCAATTCAAGAAATCAAATCCTCTGATTTCCAGTGATACAGGGAGAGCTTTGACAGTAAAACCAATGTTCTTAATTTGGCTCCCATTGGCTTAGTTTGGATCATGTGTCCATCCCTAAACAACGTGTGGCATAAGAGAGGTGGCTCCTCAGCGGAACTTGGGGTACTACTGGGAGGAAGGAATAGAAAATATCAAGCTAAAATGCAACAACTATCTAGTACATAAAGGAATGTTTTCTGTCATATTTTATTTATTTTTTAAAAGATTTTATATTTATTTTATTCTCAGAGAGAAGGGAAGGGAGGGAGAAAGAGAGGGAGAGAAGCATCAATGTGTTATTGCCTCTCACGCACCCCCTGCAACCCAAGCATGTGCCCTAGACTGGTAATCGAACTGGCGACCATTTGCTTTGCAGGCCAACACTCAATCCACTGAGCAACACTAGCCAGGGCTCTGTCATATTTTAAAGCATGTATGTGTGGGTTAAATACATTTAAAAAATAGATTATATTTCGAGGTACATTCTACTTCCTGCTTCAAGAATATAAGAACCTTTGATTATTACTGTGTCCCTAGGGCTTAAAATATACATGATATGAAGTAGTACTCCATAATGTTAGTTGAATGATGAGTAAACACAAAACATCACTTAACCTTAGACAAATCTTTGCTGAACTTCTCTATTGACTTGTATGATAAAGAAAATCAGAATTTCTATGCATGTGTATAAATAGTTTCAAAAGATTAGTGTCCTGAAAAGAGTTTACAAATGGAGATTTTGGCCTGCATTTTAAAATTTGGGTTCTTTTTGATCTCTGTCACCTTTGGGGTAGAAAATAAATACCATATTTCCTATGGCATTTCAGAGAACTGAACTTGATAATTCTGGCAGTGCTATTTTGCTCTTTCCAGACATTCAACAGCAAGAACATGTGTGTCTGACTAAATGTCACTGTGCTTAAGATTTCTATAATTTGGATTTGGAAGCTGACAGAGGGAGAAGGAAGATAGAACTTTTTAGTTTCTTATTAGTCTGTCCCACAACGTTTCTTTGTTCATTTGATTTTAATGATTCCAACAGGAGTTGAAACAAAAGCTAGAGGATTGGCCTACCACGGGTTAATTACTTAGTGCAAGGGCTATGCTGGGGAATGGGTCAGAAAAGACCAATTAGAGAAGCTTCAAGTTCTAGGGAAATGCTAGTGGAACAGGTGAAAATAAACTGGTGATAATTAAGGGGCTAATTATTCTCCACCTAGCAATTGGCCACCAGGTGTTCTGTAGCACATAAAAGAAGGGACTGGCAGAGAAACAGAGACTGTTTTGTTCAGAGAAAGGAGAGTTGGGGGAAAAAAGCAAAAAGCCACCAGAAGATTTAAAATCCACAAAATGGTGTTTCTTATATTTTTCACTTGTTCTTTCATATTGCACTGGGTAGAAACTGGACAAAGCATATATGCTGGTGTTTCACTTTATTTCTTTATTTTTAAAGAACTTGTGTCCCTTTTTAGTTTTTATAATCATGACTTTTTTGTGTATTGGATATATATACACATATATCTTTGTAATTGAGTTTATCAATTAACTCTTGTCATTTAACAATCTATATGGTGCATTTGTTAGATAGAGGGTATATTGACGTTTAGAAAGGTCAGGATTAATAACAATGAAAACCGACCAGTCTGAATTATTATGAGGTCATTTCATAATGACCAACCTTTCTCTTATTCATGCTCTATCAGAATATAATGAGTTATCAGAATATCACTAGTGGTAACAAGATATCTCATAAAGGATTTTTGTTTATTTTTTCTTTTTTAATATATTTTATTGATTATGCTATTACAGTTGTCCCAATTTTTCCCCCTTAACCCCCTCCATCCAACACACCCCACTCCCTCAGGCAATCCCCACACCATTGTTCTTATCCATGGGTCATGTGTTTAAGTCCTTTGGCTACTCCGTTTCTTATACAGTACCTTATATCCTCCTGGTTATTCTGTAACTACCTGTTTGTACTTCTTAATCCCCTTATTTCTTCACCCATTCCCCCACATCCCCTTCCCATTTTGGAAACCATCAAACCCCTCTCCGTATCCATGATTCTTTCTCTGTACTTGTTTGCTTAGCTTGTTTATTAGATTCAATGGTGGACAGGTATGTATTTTTGTCATTTTATTGTTCATAGTTTTGATCTTCTTTTTCTTAAATAAGCCCCTTTAACAACTCCTCTAGTTTTTTCTTGCCTGGGAAGCTGTTTATTGACTTCTGATTCTGAATGATGTCTTTGCTGGGTAGAGCAATCTTGGCTGTAGGTCCCTGCTTTTCATGACTTTGAATATTTCTTGCCAATC
This sequence comes from Mormoops blainvillei, assembly GCA_004026545.1. Lineage (NCBI taxonomy): Eukaryota > Metazoa > Chordata > Mammalia > Chiroptera > Mormoopidae > Mormoops > Mormoops blainvillei. Next base: position 438,872 of record PVJD01000185.1, on the reverse strand, counting down.
CTTCCTAGCCTACAAAGTTTCTTTTGATAAATCACCTGACAGTCTTCTGGGAGCCCCCCTGTAGGTAATTAACTTCTTTTCTCTTGCTGTTTTTAAGATTCTCTCTTTATCTTTAACCTTTGGCATTTTAATTATGGCATGTCTTGGAGTGGACCTCTTTGCATCCATCTTGTTTGGGACTCTCTGTGCTTCCTGGACTTGCATGTCTATTTCCTTCACCAAATTAGGGATGTTTTCTTTCATTATTTTTTTCAGATAGAGTTCCAGTTTCTTGCTCTTTCCCTTCTTCTTCTGGCACCGCTATGATGCAAACGTTAGACCTCTTGAAGTTGTCCCAGAGGCTGCTCATACTATTCTCATTTTTTTGGATTAGGTTTTCTACGTGTTGCTCCAATTGGTTGTTTTTTGCTTCCCTATGTTCCAATTCATTGATTTGATTCTCGGCTTCATCCACTCTACTGTTGTTTCCCTGTAAATTGTTCTTTATTTCAATTATTCAATCCTTCATTTCTGACTGGGTATTTTTTATGCCACTGAGGACCTCACTAAGCACCTTAAGCATGCTTATAACCAGTGTTTTGAGCTCTGTATCTGATAGATTGCTTACCTCCATATCATTTAGCTCTTTTTCTGGACTTTTGATCTATTCTTTCTCCTCATTTTGGCAGCCTCCCTGTGTTTGTTTCTATGTATTAGGAAGAGCTGCTTTGACTCCATGTCTTCGTAGTATGATCTAATGTAGTAGGTGTCTTGTAGAGCCCAGTGACACGGCCTCCCCTCTCACTCAAGCTGCATACTCGAGGTGCCCCCTTATTTGGGCTGAGTACACCCTCCTGTTGTAGTTGAGCCTTGGTCGCTGTTGGCAGATGAATGGGAGGGATTTACCCAAGTCAGTCTGCTGCAAGGATTGGCTGTGACCACTGACCAGCAACCTCTCCAGTCTCTTAGAGGATCAGCTCTGCAGGGGCAGGGTGGTGGTGTTCCTTTGTGGTCTGTAGCTCTCCACTGGGTGCAATGACCCTGAGTTTCCCTGAGTGGTGCAGGCCAAAGTCAGCCCCCACCTGTGTTTTGCATGGGGCCACCCTGCCTGAGCTATAAAGCAATCTGAGATGGCTGCTACTTGTGCTGAGCTTGGAGATTCCCAGGTAAAACCAAGCTGTGAATCTAGGCTGGCTGCTGCTAGTGTTGTGCCTGGGGCCACTTAACAGGAAGTACTCGGGCTGGGGGCTCACTGAGTTGGCTATTGCTTGCTTGAGAAGTTTTAGGATGTTGTGCAACATGAGCCAAAATTAGCCATTCATATGAAAAAAAATCTCAACAGTTTGGGTGGACCTGTAAGTTGGGTAGGCCAGAGTTTCAGGGTATCTCAAGATGAGTCAAACAGTGTTAACCAGGTTCATGGAGTCTCAGATATGGCACCCACCTGTTGGCTCTGTAGCTCTGTGGGGACAGAGTTCAGAGAAGAGACAATGGCCTTTTGTGCAGAGGTAAGTTGTCCCTTAGCTCTTGCCTTGATGTCAGACCCTTCACTTTCTCCCTGTGTGCCACTCTGCCTTCTAAGCTGCTATCTCAGTGCTGGAGCTCAAAGTAGGTAAGTCCACGTGCTGGTTCTTTAAGAGGAACTGCATGGGACTGCAAAAGTTTCTTCCACCAACTGAGCCCCTGCTGGATTTTGCAGCCAGAAGTTATGGGGACTTACCTTCCTGTCACTGGAACCCTGGGTTTGGGGACCTGGTGTGGAGCTGGGACTCCTTGCTCCTGAGATATCCATTCCAAATTTTTATCCACCACAAGTGGGTGTGGGGCCAGCCTGTTCTGTGTCTGTGCCCCTCCTACCAGCCTGGATGGATGTGGTTTCTCTAATCATGTACTTGTTAGACTTCCATTTAACTCAGTTTCTGACAATTCTAAGTGATGATTTTTCTATAATTTAGTTGTAATTTTGACGTGGCTGTGTGAGGAGGTATGCCATGCTTACCTATATTGCCACCACTATAACATGAAAGAGCTTCATGTTATCTATTTTTGAAATTAAAATATTGATTTAAGAAGATATCTATGATCAATCCATAAGTATGTTTTATGTGTGTTTGCTCTTCATGTGCAGATATTCTGGTTTTGTTTTGTTCTTTTCCTTACCAGAGGACATTTTTCCCATTGCTTTTAGAGCTGAAGGGAAGAACAAAGAGAGAGAGAGAGAGAGAGGGAAAGGGAGAGAAAGAGAGTAACGTCAATGTGAGAGAAGTAGTGATTGGTTGCCCCTATTGGGGGTCTAAACTGCAACCTGGGTATGTGCCTTAACCAGGATTCAAATCTGGATAGGATTTTGGCCTATGAGATGATGCTCCAACCGACTGAACCACACCGGACAGAGTCTGTTTTTTTCTACACTACAGATTTCACTGTGTGGATCTGGTGAATCATATCATTGAATAAAGTGTGTTCTAAGAAATTATATTCTTTATTCTTATATCATACCACATGTCCCATAAATCTTTTTTGTAACACAGCAGCTATTATTCTATCAAGCTGAATAATTTTAGGGTTATCTCCAAGTCTTCCATTAATCCCACAAATAGTTACTGAGCAATAACTATGTGATGGTATAGGTGATCCAAAGGGAAATAAGGGTCACAGTTTTCAAAGCATTTCCAGGCTCTTTAGGAGAGCATAAAGTGATTTAAAGGGATGGCTAAATATTGCATGACAATTGCTCTATAGGTTTCAATCTCTCAAGGCCTAAACGTAACAACGTGCTATTTTTTTCACTTCCCACATCCAACCTCTCAGAAAGTTCTATTGGTACTACTCCCCAAATCTAACCATTTCTCATAGCTCCATATTTAAAATGCTCATCCAAGTCACCATTATTTCTCACTTCAGTTATTGCAATGGTCTCCAACTAATCTCCTTGCCTCAACTCTTGTAGCTTTACCATCTCCAGCCCATTCTCTATTCAACAGCCAAAATGATCTTCTGAAAGCATAAATCAGATCAATCCACTCTGCTGTTTAAAAACCTCCATGTCTTTTCATCACATTTAGAAAAAAAAATTAAATGCCTTTCCATATCCAACCAGACCTTATATGCCCTGACTCCTACCTACCTCTTCAACATCAGGTGCTACCATGTTCCAATGTTATCCACCTCATCCCAGCTATACTAGCCTTCATTTCATGCCTCAGAGATACTAAACTCATTCCCATCTCAGGGTCTTTGAACTCGATGCTCTTCTACCTATAATATTCTTCCTTTCTCATCGTTTAGGTCTCACCTCTTCTGGGAAGCCTTCCCCAACCATCTTGGTTGACATAATTGCCCTGTACCACCACTCCAACAAGTCCTTATCCCATTGTCATATTTTAGTTTCTCCATAGTATGTATCACTATTTTAAATCATATTGTCTATTTGCTTACACCATAATCATTGGCCTTTCTCCATTCTCCACTAAAATGCAACCTCCAAGAAATCAGGGCACTATGTTTTATTCATTGCTTTCTCCTCTGTGCCAAGAATGCCTGACAGATATCAGGCATTCTGTACAAATTTGCCGATGAAGTAAATACAAGACTACAGATGAGATACATCCAACTCAAACTGGAAAACCAGGGAAACAAAAAAGAAAGTTAGGGAAGATGAAATTGTGGATAAATGGGGGAACTACTAAATTAATACAATATGGAATATATGAGTTAATGGGAAATTTAAAGAAAGTACAATAATTTGAGGAATTCTTTCAAATGTGCTTTATGCTGTATTAGTCTACAAAGCAAACTGACCAGCAGACCACAGAGGAGCATAACGATGAAAAGGAATAAGTTAATTGTAGGAATGTTCTAAGTACTATTTCTAGGTTTGTTGTGATGTTGTGCTTATTTAACATTGTTATTAATGAGCTGGAAAAGAAACTATGTGTTGAATTAATGGAACTGTAGATAATCCTAAATTGAGTTTTGTTGCAAATATTAGTAAGGACCCAATTCTCAAGTAATGCCAATTACCTCAAAAAACAAAGCTGAGAATTGAACACTGTTAAAAATACAAATATCTGTGTAAAATTCATGTGAATCTAATTCTTATCTGTCACCAAATAGGAGAAAGCTGAGAAACTAAAAAGAACCAGTGTTAGATACTGGGCAGAAAATTAGATACCACTTGACAATTCAAAAGAATAATTTTTGTTTGTTTATTTTTTTTTCTTTTTTAGTTTTCTGGATAGATGGGAAATCTATTTTCCACTATATACAAAGAACTTTACCTATAATTTATTTTATCTTCAGCCTAACTCCTAAAGAGTTTAGCATTTCTATTTTACATGCAAGGTGAACAAAAGTAGGTTTACAGTTGTGAATATGCAAAACACAGTTTATTCTTGTATTATTGTTTATTGGTTATTGCATTATTTATTTGTATTGCATCTGAAAGCCTACTTTTGCCTACTCCTGTATAAGAAAATTGGTAGAAGTGAGAATCAAACCTTGACAAACCTATTTCTAAAGTTCTTTTTCATCATTAACATTTTCATATTGCAAGCTCTGAGATGCACAACATTGCACAGAGCTCATCAGAAAATACCATTACAGTTCACTTAAGATTGGCCAACACATTCAGTGAAAGCTATTAGGAAGAAAACAAAAGTAAGAAAACCTAAAAAAAATCTGAACAAAAAAAAAAGTGTTTTTCTAGACCATAGTGAAGAAAACAATAGTATGATAAAAATCAAAAAATATTGACCTATAACAAAAAAGAATATTTATAATCTGAAATTAAGTAAAGATTAATTGATACAAATGGCAAAGGGAAAAGCCAACAAACTTGTAAACAGTGTCTTCCATCCATTGTGACTTTTAGAAGCAGATAAATGAATGAATGAATGAATGAATGAGTAGAAATATTTTAGCCTATATTGTTGGAATAACCCTCAACTGGTGGAGTAGGGGCTGGGAGGAAAAATTCAGAGATGCATTTAGTATCATCATTTTTTTTCTTTTCTGTGCCAAAAATTTTGTGTTTCTCAAGTTCTCAAGTGATTCTTTGTTACCTTTTCAACAAAGTGAAGGTGGTTTTAATTAGTTCCCTTTCTTGAACTAAATGATAGTCCCAAGAATCACTTAGTGGGAACATCTTTACCAGAATTTTATGTAACCTTGAGCATTACATCTGTAGTGTTTTCAGCCTTCACATTTTAAATTTTTGTCAGGCAGCACTATAACAAGATCTCCTAAGTCAATGTGTGACCAGAGTGGGAGAAAACTTAAATAAAGGAAGTATCCATATAAAGTAAACAAGTTAGAAAGACTCATTTTTCATTTGTTAACTAGCCTCCGCAAGGTTGCTGGCTGTGACAACAAATGATTTAATGAGTCCAATTTAAAATGGTGTTGTCTGTATAAGATAGATGTCTTGGAAAATACTTTAAAAATTCTCACAGATATAGCGAAGGCTGCTTCAACATACCCTGAGAAAAATCTGCACTGCAGTTCCACTTTTTCCCTAAATTTCTAACATGCCAGATAAGGTTGTAATAGCAAGAAGCATAATATATATCCCCGTTGTATCTGTGAACATTTCCTTATGATAACTGTTAATAAGATGTTTCAGGAATACCAGCTCAAAAACCATAAAGATTTATCAACTGTATGGAAAAGTGATTAGTCAACAAGAGCCTTTCTGACTACATGTCAATCATTTAAATGTCCCTTTAGAATGATGCTTTGTCAGAAAAGGATGGTGATAAAGAACATGATGCATATACTGACCAATGACAAGAAAAGGGACTCATCGCTAAGGATGAGCACTACTTATTGATAGTTTTGGCGTTTGATTTTACAGAGTTTGTAAATGTATTAGATTAAGGATATAAAACTTTCTGAAATCCATTTCTTGAGTTCACAAATACATGTCTTTTTCCTCACATGCATTTCTTACGTAGCTTTTAAGAGTGATGAGCAAGTAAGAAGTGTTATCTCTGAATTTACATGATGCTTCCCTTCATATAAAGAAAAATTACATTTTTTGATAATCTTTTGGCAACAGGTAAAACATTATATAGCTCTGAGAGAGTCAGGTAGATCCAATTTTGTTGAATAACCTGACTCAGCTCAAAAGTAAGTATCTTGTTTTGCTCTTGAAACATGAATAAGCCTAAATTTGATCAGTCTAAATGTATATCTTTACTTTTTTTAATACCTAGGTGGAATGATTATCCAGATCTAACCATCAAAAATGAGACGGACTAAAGTCACCTCCATAAAGATATTCTAATTTGCTAAAAATGTTTTAAGATCCCAGAAACAAAAAAACATGTGCACCAATATGGAAGGCTGTATAAAAGGCTAGAAGCCCAAAGAGCAGATGTGATTTAGAGCCAGTTTCATGATAAAATTCTTCAAGAAGTCAAAGAAGTGAGAAAAAGCAATGTCAAAATATTTTCACATTAAAAAGGTAATTAACATACACTGAGTAAATTATAGATATGTAAACATACAGACCTAGCCATAATACAAATGCCTTTTCCAGACAAGTCTTGGTTTAGATAAACCTAGCTCATGGAAGAAGAAAAAAATGAGCAAGCCATTTCTCAAAGCTATACATGTGTGTCTTCCCTGACTTTTATAGCCACACCAAGGAAACCAGCAAGGACGGAAGTGGGTGGAACAAACAATACCAAGAAGAGAGAGTAAATTGCTATGTGTCTAGTCTGTACAGGGTATTAACCTCACCACACTATCCTTTATTTGCGGTCCAGATCTCAGACCAGCATTGTTGTAAGCTATTCTTTATATGGAACAAAACAAATTGTAAAATGTCAAATGTTGCATGTCATTTTCACACTCCACACTTGTTTCTTCCATCTTGGGTGGTTGTAAAAAAATGAATTTAACCTACTGAAAAAACAACTATTTTTGGTAACTGTAACAATCTCCTCAATCAAATGATACATATGATACACAAGCCCCAAAGCTATTTCATCATGTTTGAAATGGAAATACAATTAGAGATTCGCCCCTGAATTGTCTGCATCTATTTATTGTAACACAAATACATCATAACAATGATACTTTCTAAGTTTTAGTCCAGCATCTTTAGTAGTTCTAGATGATATTATTTTGATCCTTACTTCATTTCCTTTAACATACAACCTTTATTCTAATCTCATTCTACTTTTCTGTCATATCTTTGAATTGTGGTTTATTTAATAATATTCTTAAGTTGTTTTATAGCATGAATCTTTCTATTTCTTGGGTTTTTGTTTCTCCAAAGCTGTGTTTTGTGTTTTGCAGTGTAATTTTTTTTTTAATTTAGGTCGTTTAGATAGCTGTGCCAACCCATTTTCTTTGAGCGATTGTATCCCAATTGTCTTACTTTATCATTTCCTTTTCTCTAGTGTAAGAGACCTTCTGATTCCTTCATTTAATATCAGAAACAAGTTTGTCTTCTCTTCCAAGCTACCTGAAGTCTGATGTATTATAGTTTTTCATGTTCTGTACACATTTTCCATAATCTGAGGGCGTGGAAGAAAGGGTAAGGTGAAGAGATCAAAGTTGATATAATGAACTAATCTTCATTCTTCTATAATCCATGAGTCTGGCTCTTCTAGAATTTGTTAAATCTTCCCCTCCCCGCCTCAGTGGGGCTCAAGAAGAATCTAGGAGCTCAACAAGCTTTATTCCAAGAATGCAAAACAATCCCCTGATCATGTAGGATATATTAATATCATAGAAATATCTAAATGTCTATGGAAATCGGAAGCTCATTTGATCCCTTCAGTTTTTATAGCCTCTTTGAATCATTAAACAAGGACAGTAACATCAGAGAATACATTTTGAATACTAGTAATTCTTTTTTTTTTTTTTGGTATATTTTATTGAGTATGTCGTTAAAGTTGTCCCATTTTCCCCCCTATATCCCCTCTGCCCTGCACCCCATTTCATAATCCCCACACCTCTTAGTCCATGTCCATGTGTTAAATCTTTATGCTGAAGCTAAATTCCTCTAATTGTGGAAGTATACCCTTCAGTCTAGGTAACGGTCTCAGACATCAAGTTGTTCCTTAAAATCAGTGTCAGGATTGCCGCTCTCCAATACCAATTTTCTTTTTTATAGTAATAGAAATCCTGATATTAAGCTATGCTCACTGCTAATCAAAACAAAAACCTCCCTTGGAGTTGAGTGAAGCCATTAATTTCTGGCTAATGTGATGCAAGGAAAGTATGTGAAAGCTTTCAGGAGCCTTCCTTAAGAGACAGCGTGCTTGTCCTTTCCTACATCCCACTGCTTGGAATGTGAATGTCATTATCTTTCACAGGAGCTCAAAACAGAGAGTTGGAGCACCAAGGGAGAAGATGCCTCAGGTCACCCATAATACACAGCATCTTCACCCAGCCCAGGGCCACCTTCTGGGACAGTTATGGAGAAAGAAATAATGCATATCTTAATTAGCTACTATTTTCAGTTCTCTGTCATTTACAGCCTAATTTTGACCTAAATAATACAACTTCTTTCAGAGAAAATCAGCACTTGTTCATTTTTATGGTTTCATAGTGTCACCCAACAAGTTTGAGTAAGGAAAACATGTGTATGTTCCTCATTTGATTCTCTCTAGACTTGAAAGAATTAAAGAGAATTCCCAGATCTTTGTTAACATTCCCAAGTGGTTTTTCAGTATTGGGAACGACACTGATCTACTCCAGGAAGTTCTGTTTCATTCCATAGTTGTTGCCTGTTCTGAAGTGTTTGATAGTGTTCCATTCTCTTCTTATTAGTTTTTGTTGGTGACTATATTTTTCACCTGAGTCTTTGGTTGTTTTTTTCCAGTTTTGATTTATTATATTAGAGATTCTATAGTATAAGCCTATTTTACATTTTTAATCCAAAGAACAAGATTCGATTTTTGTAGTTTTGGGGGGCTTGTTTACTCCTATTCAGGTCTAGAGCTATTTAGTAGGTAAACAAATGTTTGAGGCTGGGAATCAGGACATATTATCACTGTGGTGTATCAATTTGATGGAACCATGGGATACCCAGATATTTGGTTATTATTACACCCATTGTTCCAGGTGTAATAAGGTAAGGGGTATTTTGTTGTTGTTTTTTTTGGGGGGGGGGGGATTGGTTTGGTTTGATTTTTCATAAGGGTGTTTTTGGATGACATTAACATTTAAATCTGTAGACTGAGTAAAGCAGATTGCCCTCCCCAATGTGAGTGGGCCTCATCCAATCAGTTGAAGGCCTGAATAGCATAAAACATCTGACCCTCTTTTGAGTAGGGGTAACTCTTCCTGACTGACTGCCTTCAAGCTGGGACACCAGTTTTTTTCTGCAGACTTGAACTGAAACATTGGCTCTTCTCGGGTCTTGAGTCTGCTGATATTTGGACTGGAACTATACCAACAGCTCTCCTGGGTCTCCAGCTTACTGAATGTACTGTAGATCTTGGGATAACTTGGACTCTATAATTGCATGAGCCAATGTCTTATAATAAATTTTATATTTACATATTTATTATATCATATATATTATACACGCACACACAAACACACGCACACGTATTTTCTATTGGTTCTTCCTCTGGAGAACCCTAATACAATCCACAAATACTTGTTTCCACTTCTAAAGAGAAGGAAGATTCTAGTGAATAAGTGCGTATTTATAACCTTCAGAGAAGTCCTGACTATTAACAGACATATCTGGGGATTTAGGAACCAAATAGATTACAGTATATTACATGATGAGGTCACAGATGGGCCAAGGCTCAAAGTCAGACATGGCTGTCATATGGAGTTAGATGGCATCTTACACATTATTTGTATGCACTAATTACATAGGAGTTGATTCACAACATAGTAAGAGAAATTCAGATTCATATGCATATTTTTTTGGGAAAGAATTGGAAGAGAGAGAAAGAGAAGGGTTGCCAGATGGCAGAGAAAGATGGCAAAGCTCCTAAGAAAGAATATATACCAAAGGAAGACGGAATCTGAAATGACGATTTCACAACAGGGCTTGAGGATTAGATGACAGCAAAGATATAGTGAGGTGGCAGATATTGAAATCCCACCCTAGTTTGGCTTCCATTGTGTCAGTGTATACTCCCAGGACAAAAAGGCCATCATTGTAAACAGAAAGTGATTCCCTCAAGTAGTTTAACATTTAAGGGCTCAAACAACCACCACACCATACAACTGAGCATTACATACGTATTTTTTTGCCTTCATTGATGACTGCCAAATTTATAGAGCCATGAAAATTAAGAGCATCAAGACTGGGTTGAATCAGCAGGGGCCTGAGTGATTACAGCCAAAATACAAATGAGATAACATGATAAGAGTTTATGTGAATTTATAAAATTTTGTAAGAAACTTCTATTTCCCAAAATGCCTGTGGAAAGGTGGGACTTTAAACAGTACTAAAACTCCTTTATTCTCTTAGAAATGAAAAGCTTGAGTATCAGTATAATGGGCTTCATTCAAATCCATACACTGATGAGATTTTGGAGTGTTCGGATGGTATTTCTACTCCTAGGCTTCTCAAAGTAGGGTCCTACACACAGGGCCTGCAGATAACATAGGTTTTTGTTCCCATCTTTAAGATAGTAGTATGAGGGACTAAGCTCCAAGAGAAATTTGTACTTCATGTCTTAGTCTAGTTGATTATACTCTTATAAATAAAATTATAACTAAAATAGAACACATTTTCAAGATTCAGGGAGCCTTTCCTCAAATTTAACTTCTGCTATGCATTCCTAACTGCTGAACCTTTTAAGAAACTAACAGGCATGTAGTAAAAGCCTTTGAGAAAATTTCCTGTTTTTTCTTATCTGAGCCTATTGTCTTCTGCCTGCTATTGGCAATGCCCTTGTTGATCTACTTAAGTTATGGCATACAATAGTAAAAAATGAATGGGATTTGAGTTTTTCAAAGGAATAATGCACAATAATATTATACTTCTTTCCTCCTTTAGTATTTAAGTCCAAAAATGCCTAATTTGTTTCAGTTTTGCTAGTTGGCATTAGTCATTCAATAAATATTTCTTGGACTCCTCTATGCTTAGCACTGGGACAGATTCTGGGCACCCTGTGGTAAACTAGACAGATCCAGTCACTGTTCTCATAGAGCCTGCAAACTGATGAAGGATGAAGACACATAAGAACAGGTCCACAGAAAACTACAATGCTATGTGCAGGAGAGACAGTATTATATAGTATAGTATAATATAGTATAATGTAGTATAGTATAGTATAGTATAGTATGGTATAGTACAGTGCAGTACAGTATAGTAGTTAAGAACCTAGGAGCCAGAATCAGACTGCTTTTGTTTAAACCTCAACTCTACTAAGTATCTGCTTATTATCTTTTCAGTTTGTGTGAGTAGATAAAAGAGTGATAGTAAAAACATTCATTAGGTGCTAAATAATTCTTAACTACCATTTTCTTAGCTCTTCATTTTCTCTGATACTGTCTGTTTTTGTACTGCCACCTGTGTATGTCGTCAGTCCTGTATATTGTTGTGGTAATAACAATTATTATTAGTTTTTATTATAAAAACTACCACCACCACCCTAAAGTGTCTTCTTCCAATGGCACACATTTATTTTTGTAGGATTTTTCTTTTAAGCTTCTTGTTAAAGTTCTAAGGCAGAGAGATTCTCTAAAATTTTACTCAGAGGAAGTCTATTGCCTGATAATCTAAAGGGGCAAAGAGGTGCTGATCTTGTTCCTTTTAAAAGTTTTACAGTTGTAACCAGTACCTCTCCAACCAGGCACAGTTCACTCCTCTTTCTGTTTTCCTATCAGGGGCCTCTTATGTCCTCAGGGAGGTTCAGTGGTAAATTCTTTGCTGCTTTTAACAAGTTTGGTGAGAGTATTGCCAGAGGGCTAACTGTCATTAGCGTCTTATCAAACTCCATGGGCATTATTTGATCTTCGAATTGTGTATCTACAAAATCAACAAGCTAAATATATTCACAGATACTCTACCAGAACCATTCTTAGCAGTACATAGCTCTACATAACACTAAGATTGTGCTTTATATATTTCTTCATTTTTAAATAAAATTAATGTCCTTATTTCAACCTTTGCTGGTGCAAATCTCTGTTGCAGGAAATGAACCAACAAGAAAAAATGATCATGTTCCTCTCTCACTGCTTGGCAGTGGTAGTAGGCCCAAGCAGCTATTCTGATGGGAAGAGTAACTGCCTTGCTGTATCTATAATTCATCAACATGGAAACATTATGGTTCTAATCATAAAATTTGAAAGGCCAGTCTTATCTCCACAACTGTGCTCTGCGAATTTTCTAATAGGAGGAAATGTATTTCCTAAGAATAAAAATGCAATTACTGAAAGTTGGTGAGGGGAGAGGGGATGCTGATATAGAACATTCTGTGAAGATAAATGTGTAACCCATAGAGCTGAGGAGAGTTATTACAGGGCAAGGGCAGAGGAAGAAGTAAAGAGGAGAGTCAAGGCCCAAAATGTCTACATTGGAGAGAATTCGGAGCAGCAAAGCAGTTGGAGGAAGAAATGTTAGAGGACTGGTCTTGAAGCTACAATAATATAGCAGGGACATGTCTTCATTTAAAAGGAATTTGATTTGGGGCAATATTGGAGAGGCTTTCAGGAGATTATGGGAAAGATAAACCTCATAAAATCCTTTTTGATGTGAGCACTAGGGATGAGGGGGAAGGTCGTGAAAGTATAAACATGATCTACTCCAGGATATGTTATCAGTTCAGTAGCGATGATGGGGCCGATGATAAAGTCAGCAAATGTAAAACAAAGCCATCTCCTGGACTGGACAGCAGGCCATTACCTGCAAAGGGAACAGAATGTTAAGTCTACTTAGAAGGATTGGAACGAAGGCTCCACCCTTCATTCTTGAGGGGTGCTTATGCTTAGGCAGTGTTCTTTCAGAACAATCAAGTAAAAATAGCAGTTCAGTAAATATTTCCTGAACAAATCTACATGTTTCCATATCACAAAAGCCCCATTCATGCAGCACTTAGTATAATTATAATTGGCCTCTACATACCTGTATCTTCCTGTGGGGATTATAAATTTCACAAAAGCATGGACTGTTTTTCTATCTTCATATAATTAGTAATAATAATAACAAGTATCATTCATCACTTATGGTTTTGCCAGGTAATACATGCATTTAATCTTCTCAGCAACATATAAAATGTTTATTCTTTCACAGATGCATACAATTTTATCTTTTGATCATTCGCTTGGGTTGAGTAGCATGCCCAACACTGGAACTAGGTTGCAAACAACACACGCACTCATGCAGCCTTGACAACACTTGCCTTCTAGGAGAGGAAATAGGCTGTCCACAACCAATCAGACCTCAAAAACCCAAAATAAGTAAATAAAATAATTATAGCAAATAATGTATTTGTCAGGACAAGTAAGCTCAGAAAGAATATATCGATGATGAGGTGGAAGCAGAGTGCTACTTAAGATAAGGTGATCAGTAAAGAATCTATGAAGTGACATTTGATAAACATGAAAACAAGGCTGCCACATGACAGTATGAAGGACCAAAGTGGAAAGGTGCTTGGCTTGTCTGAAAATCAGAAAACGAACCACCCTGAAATAAGCAAATAAGAGGTTGGAATGAGTTCAGATGGATGGGGAGGAGTCAGATAAGTTAGGCTTCAGACAATTGTAAGTAGCTTGAATTTTATTCTATGAGCAATAAAAGGCAGTGACATGTTTATCTTCATTTCATCAGCTAATAATTGAAATTAACATGTTTAAGGTTACTCAACTAGTAGACAATGAACCTGGAATGTGAACCCCTATCAATCTGATTCCAAAGACATTAGTTCTTGACCCTAATTCTTAATAGAGTGCCCAGTACACTGTATATTATCCATCATCATCATCATCACCACCATGACAATTACCACTGTCATCATTATTTTAAAGATGATGAAGTCAAGACCTTTAGATTCTAAGGAACTTGCTAATGTCACAACCAGTAAGAGGAAGAGGTGGCATTTGAACCCAGGTTCTCTAATTCCAGAGCCAAGGTGTTTGACCCCCAAACCTATACGACTTCTTGTTAAATAAATAAACCAGTAAGTATGTAATACTATATTTGGCTATGAGGTGAACTGAAAAATGAGTAAGATAGAGGCTTTACCTTTAAGGTGTTTAAAAATTAAGATAAAGTAGGTAGGGGTTACAGATTAGTCAAATGCATAGGTAGATATGCTACGAAGCAGAATTTTTTTTTAGCACACATATATTTTTTCTCCTGATATCTCTATCCCCATATAAAACCTAAGGGAATTAAGTGCTTTTTAAAATATCACATATCACATCTGTTTTGGTGACTCAAAAATTCTTCAGTGAAGGGCCATGAAAACAGAAGAGAATTTTGACATAAAATTTTGAGAGCCTTTTTGAAAATTTTTGACTATTTACTGACCACCTCATCTAAAGTTGCCCTCTGCTCTCATTCTCCCTTATCATCTAGACATTGTATTGGAATTTTGACTCTGAGAAGGAACAATCTAGACAATGATAACGGTATAAAGGAGGCACATAAGTGGAAGAGTTTAAATGTGGTTCACAAAATAGTCAATGGTTCAATTTGATTTTTAAAAAAAGAAAATGCATGTGGGGAATAAAAAGACAAAAATCTTGGGGAAAAATTTGCAGCTACATTTTGAAGAAATATGTTATGTAGTAAGCATATCTGTTCTTCATAGAACATTGCCTGATAAACTTCAGCTGAACTTTGAACAAAGAGTTAAAGAATAAGAGAGTCCAGGTATCTGATAAGTTCTACATTTGTAAGAGGTTTATCTTTGAAGCATGGAAGAGTATTAAGTGTTCAAGATTCCCTTCTGTTTTATATTATCTCCATGAGAGAAGGGAAGATAATGTCTTATATACCATGTGAATAATACAGCACTTAGAACAGAGCCTTACTCAGGAAGAATTTGTTTCTGCCATAAAGCTCATGTTTGTTTGTTAGAAATGATATTTTAACCTCCTCACCAAGTGTGACTCTCAAGACAGCAGTATCATCCACAAGGAGTGTTTTTAAAATTGTGGAAGTGTTTTTGGTAACCATAACATATAAGAGACGCTAATGGTATTTAATGAACAGAGAACAAAATGCGTAGGACCGTCTTGTATAATATAGAACTGACCCACATCCCACGGTACTTCTGAATGTCACATCAAATATAATTATGAGTTTTATGCCAAACTTCATTTTACAAACAAACACAAATAAGTTGTTCACAGTTTTATTATAATCTGAGGGAGCTTTGGAGTAGATTCTTTCCCAGTCGCGTATCTGCTAACTCAGGCCTAGTCAAAACCTTAATTTACAGCCTTATGAGACATCCTAACCAGAAGATCCAACAATGCCGTGCCAAGATCCTGGACCCACAAAAGCAGAGCAATAATAAATTAGTGTTTTTTGAAGCCACTAAGTTTGTAGTAATTGTTATGTAGCAAGAGAACACTCATACAGATAGGTTACATAATTTCCCTGATTTGTACAAGTACAAAGTGATGGATGTAAAAAAATCAAACACAGTTCTGTTTCCAATGCCATTGCTTTTTCAATGATCAGAAACTTTAAGTTTGGGAGAAGGGAGGTTAACCTAAGCTCATGTTGTATAGCTTCAAGGTACTAATTAAGAGAGGAGTCAATATGCCCAGAGTGATACAGGACACGTGGGCGTGGTGCCCAGTAAAACGGTCTAGACTGCAGCTACGGGTTTGGGAGTCTCCACTGCAGGTGGTTACAGAAAGCCAAGAGCATGAACAAAATCACTGAGAATGGTAAAACTGTGGAGAAGGTGCAGAATAAATAGTTAAGGGGTCAACGGGAGTGAAATCAAGGAAGAAGAAGGAATATTCACATCATTAAAAGGGAAACTAGAATAATGGTACCTTGGAAATCAAAGAAAGAAACAGGTAGAAGTCAGTATTATGTGCCAGGGAGGCAGCACATAGGATAGAGTTGAAAATGTCTTGTTAGATTTAACTATTAGGAAGCACTTGCTAAAGCAATTTGACTGAAAGCTTGTAAGTCGACAAGTTGGTCCCAGAAATCTTCACACACCTTTGATCAGTGCACTGAGCAGGGTTTAGAATGATGCAGTGCGTGCACTGCTGTGACACTCCACACAGACTAACATAGATCAATTCATTTCAATTTAGCTCCACAAACATTTACTGAACATCTATAAGTCAAATAGACTATCTGAGTACAGTTGTGCAGATTCACTTAACTACAACTCATTCCACTCACATTTTTCCAGCTTAGTGACAACAATATGGAAGCACTTTATCAAATCTTTTGCTGAATTCAAGACAAAATATGTGTACATATTTCCCCTGATCTATAGTTCTGCAGCTGGTCTCTCCCATGTGGATTCCAAGAGTCTGCTGAAGTTTCACATGTGAAATCCTAATTACTTCTCCTACCTGAGTACACCCACAATACAAAGAAATTAGCAGAGTTATCTCAATTGTGAAACTGTCCATTTTGCTAATTTCATGGTAGTCCCTGTTTTTGGTTTTTTGGTTTTTCCTCCTCTCAGATGCATGCCCTGGTTTCCAAAAATCTGAAGAAAACTGTTTCATTAACAGCAATGCAAGTTTTATAATTGACAATAGCCATGTTATTTCTGCCTCTGTATTTTTTTTAACCTGATTTGGAAAATTGCTGTTTTACAGACTGCCCTGTTAGGAGCCTGAAGCAATGTATGAACCAACAGTTTTTTTAGAAGTTTTGCCTGGAGGCCGATAGTCCACTAACCTGAAAGTAATGGTCACTGATAAGAAAGAGAGCATTAGACGAAAATGGTTATGCAGAGGCGGATTTAACAGCGGGTGTACCGGGGGCGCACACTGGGCCCCAGAGGCGGATTAAGGTTGGTTGAGGCCCCGGGGGCAGAAGAAAATATTTAAACATACTATCAGGTTTTACAGCCTACTGTAAGCTTGTACGTAATTAAAATTGCACATATGAAACCAAACTTGGTGTCATTAGAATAAAAGTGTAAAGTTGGGGTTTTGTGGGGCCCTTCAAAAGTTGGGGCCCAGAGCACGCCCCTGGGGTGCCCGTTGTTAAATCCGCCTCTGTGGTTATGAAATCTAAGAAAAATTTAAAGTATATCCATACCTGAAAACTGACCTCAAACACAGAAGAAGTTACTGCCAACTACTGGCATATCTACTCATATTAGAAATGTTTCAGTTAAAAGTCAATATGAGAATTAACATCAATGTACGACTTAATACCAAGGTAGTAAGAATGTAAATGTGAGGAATTACAAACTCAGCAAAGATTTTAAAAAGTACTTAAAACAACACTGGCTGAGTGGCTCAGCTGGTTGGAGCACAGTCCTCTGCACCAAAAGGTTGCAGGTTCAATTCCTGGTCAGGGCACATATGGAAGGAAACGAATCAATGTTTCTCTATCACATTGAGTGTTTTTCTCCTTCTCCTTCTCCTTCTCCTTCTCCTCCTTCTCCTTCTCCTTCTCCTTCCCCTTCCCCTTCCCCTTCTCCTTCTCCTCATTCCCATTCTTCTCCTCTTTCTCTCTCTCTCTCTCTCTGAAAATCAATAAATATACTTTCGGTTAAAGATAACAGAAAAGCACTTAAAATACATTAACCAAATATGTGCCAAATAAAAACTGCATTTGCAGCATTTTGTTTTATTCACTGCTGTGCCTCAGTCACCTAGAACTACGTCTGGCACATAATACATGTTTGAAAAGTTTAACAACAAACATGGTGCTGACAGCTCATAAGAAATGAGAGTTGTGGGAAGGAGCATACACTGCTGAGGAGGATCGTCCAAGTGAATAACTCAGAAGGGTATAAAAAGTTTCCACTTTCTCACTGCGTGCTGGAGAAGGCGTCCCAGAGAAAAAAGGGGGCACTGTATTCAGGGAATCAGATGATGCAGCTAAAACAGTTGCCCATGGGATTGGCACATAATCAAGACTCAATCATACTGGTTATCATTTTTGTTTTATTAGTGGGGGTAGCTTGAGGACAATTCATTCCTTGTGAGGGACCTTTTAGCCAAAGGGCAGCTAAAAGGCCAAGAAAGGGTCATGTCTTAGCTCATTCCAGCTGCTATAACAAGATACCACAGGCCGGATGGCTTAAACAGAAATTTGTTTCTCATAATCCTGAGGCTGAGAAGCCCAAGACTAGGGTGCCAGTAGATCAAGTGTCTGGTGAAAGCCCCTTCCCGGTCTACAAATGGCTACTTTCTCCTTGTATCATCATATGGTGAAGAGCAGACAGAGGAAGCAAGCTCTCTCCTGTCTCTTTTCATAAAGACACGAATGCCATCATGAAGGCTCTAGCTTCGTGATTCAATTACCCCCCAAATGTCCCATCCCCAAACTGCATCATAGTGAAGACTAGGATTTCAATACATGAACTTGTTGGGGGAGGGAGGTGTACTCAAACATTCAGTTCATAACAGGGCTAGTAATGTGGCCTCCTTAATAGGCTACCAGTGCAGTGTCCCATTTCCAAAAAGTTGCTGGGTAGCCTCTGGACTGATGACTGACTACCAGTGCTTCCTCCCACGTTTGATGGAATGTGGAGGAAAGTCTGACTTTCCTCTGAGGATAATGAAGAAGTTTCATCACTGTGTAGTCATTCTGGTATGCAAAGGAGAGAATTCACGTGAAAAGGACAGCTATGTGATGAAAAGTTCAAGAATCAGAAGACTTAGAGACAGAAATGACAGTACTCACCACCACCTGAGTCTTAGAGGCTTTGTCAGACCAGGAGTGATCAATGCCCTTAAGGCTGAATTTGAATGAGGAATTCCATGAATATAGGGTTTCAGTTTAAGAACACTTCTTCCTCCAATTCTTTTTTCACTGGCCTCTTATCATAACATTCTCCTTGGTTCACATTCCTTCTATAGTTCTGCCTTCCTGAATTTTTGCTATATCCTGCACCCTGATGTTTGTATTTATTATTTGTCTTTCAATCGTTAAAATATATATATAATCTTCATTGTATTTGATTCTCACAACAGCTAAAAGAGGTAAATATATCACCATCTTTATTTGCAGAAGTAAAAGACAAAGCTTAGAGTTGCTCAAGTTGGTATAGCTCTTAAGTGGTAGAGTTATAGATTCAGGAGGTCTGATTCCAGAAACCAAGCTCTTAGTACAGAGGATTGTTGCAAATCATTATAAGGAATACTTGGATCAGTGAGCTAGGTAGGATTGATATGTTTTAATGAAAATCTAAGTTGCATGTGCTTTTAAAATACCCCATTGTTGAAAATTATCTATGATGAAACTATAAAGAAAACTTTGCTGTTGAAGATACTACTTTATTTTTCTTGTTGCTATAGTAAATGAGATTTTTTCCCTGGTTTATGATTCTGATATTTCTTTGTTGGTGTACAAAAATGCCTTCAATTTCTGAATATTGACATTGTATCCTGCTGTTTTGCCAAATTCACATATTAGGTCGAGTAGTTTTTCAGAGCAGCACAATTTACAATAGCCAAGAATTGGAAGGAACCTAAGTGCCCAACAGTAAATGAGTGGATCAAAAAACTGTGGTACATTTACACAATGGAATATTACACAGCAGAAAGAAAGAAGGAGCTACTATCCTTCACGACAGCATGGATGGAACTAGAGAGCATTATGCTAAGTGAAATAAGCCAGGTAGCGAAAGACAAATACCATATGGTCTCACCTATAAGTGGAACCTAATCAACAAAACAAACAAGCAAGCAAAATATAACCAGCAACATCGAAATAAAAAACAAACTGACAACAACCAGAGGGGAGGAGGAAGGGGGTTAATAGGGGAAAGGGAGGGGAGGGGTCTCAAGGAATATGCATAAAGGACCCATCGACAAAGGCAAATGGGGGAAGGATGGAGGGTGGGAGGTGGGGGTGGATAGGGCTGGGGAAAGTGGTGGCGGGAAAATGTTGACATGGAGATAATGGGATAGGGCAGAAAGGATTAAAGGGAGAAAATAATGAGACAACTGTAATAGCATAATCAATAAAATATACAAGTTAAAAAAGAAGATACTAAAGTAGTCAACAACTTCAGTTACTGTCACAGCAGCTTTTTGTCTGACAAGATTAAGGAAATGAGCTGGTATGGCACATATTCTGCTTATTAAAGTTTTTAAAGAGAGTCTGCACCTTTTATCTTCACTTTTCATAGTGGCTGCATCATCATACAATTTGCTGCTAATGTTTTTCAATTGTTAGTTTCCATTTTGCATACTTGTTTCATATTTTTAAAATTTAAAGTCCCAATATCTAAAAGGTTTTCAGTGAGGAAAAAAAAATTACGAATAACTCATTGAGGTTTTTTTGTTGTTGTTGTTACAGTAAGGCACAATAATCACTAATTAATTGGTGTTTTCACAGTTTAAAAATTAGAAAAATTATTATTTGGTGTCTTTTTTTTTCCAGTTTTGTTTACCACTTCATTTCATACATATGGTCATAGTATCACAGTGAGTTCTTAAAGTGTTTCAGATATGTTACATTTAATTTTGTTATTTTGACATTTTTCCTGACTGTTCATGTAAAAATAGATCAAATTTATAAATTAAAAGAAACGCAGTCTTTACTATGATCTCTGAAGGGCAAATGTCTTTCACTTAAAAATTTAATACTCCTAATTACTCCTATTATGCTCCTTTAAATAATACCAAATGTTCTTTCTTCCTTATCGGTTATTAAAGATATTCGTGTAGAGGCATTTATAATTGACTTACTTATAATCCAAGTAAATATAGATTTTTTGTTCTCTGAGAGTATTGACTCTCATGACTTGCAAGGGTTCTCATTATACATCTCTGGCCTGGATACTCATCTGTTGTCAGTAATGACTGTCTTGTTAAAAACATCTTAAACAAAACAATGGATACAACCTTTTTGTCTTGGAATAGACAAGCCAGAATCTAAAATAGTTTAATCACTTTATTGTATTTTCAGAATATCTGCTCGAGTCACATTATTTTCTATTTTATGTTCTGTTTAATTATCTGTAAAATTACTTGAAACAACTTCAAAACAAGCAATTTTTATTAAAGTGTTGAATAAAATTATTTTCAGTGAAGCAGTCCATAATGAAAGATCACAATATTTACTGAAATCAATGACTTCATCAAGACAAGTTACTGCTGGCCTTTGTGATCATAGAACTCTTAGTCTTTAGCCTTATTCCCTGCCCTCGGACTTACGTCAGTCTCCTAGATCACTCCCTTCCTTTTCTGAGGTAACCCATGTAAGTCTCCACTCGTTTTTACAATCTTCTATTGACTCTATACAAGGTGAACCAAGGAGGAGCCTTTGGCCTATGGGTCTCAAAAAAACACACCAGGGCATGTGCAAACTCTACTAAGTAGGATCTTACCACTAAAAACAGGAAGAATGCTTGTCGGAACCAACTATATATATTGCAAGAAAAAAATTCATTCTCAGTGATAGTACAGAATAAATCCTTAAAGAAGACCGCTTACCTTCCCTTGAATTATGCAAATTACATAAATATGTGGAGTTGAGCATATTCCTCTCAAAGGCTCTCTTAGTTTAAAAAAAAAAAATGCTTTGTGGTCAGAATTCTAATAGAAACCTTGTGAAATTTTTAGCCATGGGATCCTTACTCTCCAGAAGGGCAACTACCATCTAATTTAATCATCACAGCTATTCAAAGCATATATAATTTTTATCTTTACCTTTTATTTAAAAAAACTAAGGCTCAAAAAATAACTATAAACTTTACATAGCCACACAGTTTGTAAGGAGCAGAGCAAGTAATAAAATTCAGAACTATCTAACTTTAAACTTTGTACTTTTATCCACTGATGTATGAGAGATAGTTTGTACTAACTCATGAACACCAGTTGTTAAATTATTAGAACTTTTTTGATCAGTTGTTTAAAAACCCATTAGTAAAAACAAATTATATAAATTTGCACTTAAATTATTTAAAAACAAAGGTAATAAGTAGTCAAAACACATTACTTCTTCATTATTGAACTACTTTATTATCAATGTTCTTGAGTTTATGTATGTCTTGTTATATCTGCATAGTAGAAACACTATATAATGGTGGGCTACTGCATAGTTTTTTCCAACTCCATGTTAAGTCAAGTCATGGTCCTAATTTGAAAGTGGCCAAGATGGAATTATTTACAGCGTGGAAAGTAGCAGCACTCAGATCAGGGCTTCCCTCCACTCCCCAATCCCACCAGGGCTGGTTGTTAAATATTAACCACTCCACTATTATCTTAATTTTTTACACTGTTCTACCCTTAAACAGTGATGTTACAACACAATCTATGTGTCAGAGCATTGGTCTTATCACTGCCATGTAATTCTGTACCCCTTTGCTCTAAAGATGTCACATATCCTTAAATATTCCACACGTTGTGGACCTGAGTAGGTAAATAAAGGTTCTACATCCCACAATAATAGAAAAAATGAAAAAATCCAATATCCTCAGACTTCTAGATGCCCAATACATTAAATGTATCACTTATTTAACAAGTATCAGTGAAATGATAGATTGTTGTCCCTCTTAAATGACCTTTCTGAGTGAGGAAGAAATCATATTTGGAAAAGAAAATGAAAAATACAAAAGATAGAACTTCTTGTTTAGACTACAGCCAGCAAAAGAGACAGATAAAAGAATTTTAAATCAATTCTCTGCCTGCAGAAAGTTTAGATTTTAAGTAAGAAATAACAAGTAGAATTTTAAACCTAGTCATAAAAGTCTGAAGGGCCAAAATCTTTATTCTCAATTCCCATTTGAACTTAACAGAATTTATTCTGCATAGTTAAGTCATGCTAATATATGCCTAGTGAAATAAAAATGAATTATCCTCTTCTATTAATGCTACACAGTACTGTTGTTTAAAGATATTTATGAAATTATTATAAATTTTAAGGACTTGATATATATGAAATACTGCAACAGCCAAGCATTTAAGAACATATTTGTTTTCTTATAAATCACAAGTTTCCAGCAAACCACATGTAAATATGAAGAGCAAAAGATAATATAAAATTAGAAAATTGCTTCATTAAGAGTAAATCTTTGACACAGTTCCTTATTCTCCAATAAAGAGTAGCTACAAAGCATAAAATAACAACTCTGAAACTGTAATTTTAGCTAAGGTTGTTTTTTTAAATTGGCCTTATTGGATGACAGGTCCAATTCTGAAAGTTTCACAGAACCATAAAATTAGGAATACTGTCAGGAGGAATCATTTAGCTTACCTCATTAGGCAGGAATACATCTATACTAGCATTTCCCAGAGTTCCACAAGATGGTAATAAATATTATGTGAAAAAAGGATTAGTCAAAAAGACTGGATTTTTTTTTTCTTTACAATCCCTCTTGATATAGGAACCCTCTCTAGCTTTGGGGAGCCACTTTCTCCCCTGGATCCTTTAGGTCATAGAAAGGTAAAACCCAGTTGTGGCTAGCCATGGGGTATTATATTACCTTTACTGGTGCTCCTAAAGCTGTCACAACCTTAATAAAGGTAATTAAACTCTTCTAAAATGATCTAGTTAAATATATCAGCTTTTTTCTGCAAGGTACCTGACTGATAGACATATCTTCACCATTTTCTCACTAAGCACAAGGAGCCACACTCTTTAGTTTTGGTTAAAAAAATACCCTAGGCCATGAAAGTGAGGCTAATACACTGGATAATTTAAAAGTTAAACAAAATCTCAAGGCTTCGACCCTTCTGAAAGATAAACAAGCAAGCTGATTGTAGTCAATGGGAAGAAAAGAACTGCTAACTGCTTCTCAATCCAGGCAATGTTATACTGTGCATTGGAATGGGGACTTGGACAATGTCCAGAAATAGCCTCAGCTTCTGGCGTCTCCCCGGGAATAACAGAGAGTTCTGACTCGCAAAGACCTTGGTCATTTCTTGTGGCTGACGTCACACCAGTCCGCATAATCTCCCTTTGCCCCTATCCCATTGCATACAATCCTATCTAGTATACGGACGGGAAAATAATGTATCTGTCCAAAGGTTTTCTATTTACAAATGGGTTTTTTAACCTAAAATCAAGAATTGCTTCTTAAGAGTCTCTCATTTTAATCACTCCGGGACCGATAGGAAGGATCCCAAAACATAGGAGAAAAAATGTAATGACACGTAAAATGAAAAGAAACCTATCAGTATATCCCCAAATTCATTTTCTTGTCACATAAATGTTTATTTAATATATTCTATTTCAGATTGGTGAAACTAGTACATATGTTTACTTCTCCTTTCCTCCCAAAAATCCTCTTGAAATAATACCATAAAATTATAAAAGGAACAAATTTATAAAGGCACTGAGAATATGATGGTAAGCTAAAGAATTAACAGATACCTGCAAAACCAAAGGCAAGTAAAATTAAATCATTAAAGAAACTATAACTGAGGAATCCAGAACTCAGGATGTGCACAGGAGAACATTGCAACAAAGCTAAGAACTCTTCTCACAACAAGCCAAAACCTCTCTGGATTTATAGGTAGAGATTCTAAGAGTAAGAAGAAAAAAAAAAAGCTACCAGAAAAAGTCAACAAACTGGCTAAGGCAAGAGATACACTTCAGGAAAGCCTGAAGCCTTAACCTACCAACAGGGTGGGAAGCCCAAATTTTACCTTTAATCTCTCCAGTCTTGCAATGGCACTGAGGACTGCTTTGGGAATGTACCACCTATAGTAATTTCAAATTCTGGGCAGATAGGCACACAGCACAAATCTCTAAAGAGGATCGTAAAGGATCAACAAGGTATAAAAACCACTGAGGGTGTCAAGGCTAGAGCCCTGAAGAGTCATCACCCAAACCAAGTAGTATTATCAGTAGTCGGACAACTTCTTGGGAACTTAAGAGCAAGAGGGTCTTGAGTAAGACCCTCTTCTCCATTCAAGTGTTGCTGTGTTTGCTGCGCTGTATAGCCAGTTTGTGTGCAGTAACTGTGGCCTTTACATGCTTAAGGGAATTATATATTTTGACTTGTGTGTGAACAATGTTCTGTCAATCACATCACCATCCCCTTTTGACTAGTTGTAGACTGATATCAAGAATGGGATTCACACATACACACACACACATGCCCCTAAAATAAAAAAATATATAACAGATCAAACTCAGAGGCAGTATGTATAGTTCTCATGAGAACAAGCCCTAGTCCCCAACTGCCTTAGTACAAACCATATCTCTTACACTTGCAAGATATGTGATATTAACCTTTTATACTTTGGTTTTCTTACCTATAAAGTGGGGACAATACTTTAATTATAAATCTACTTAAGATCCTTATGAAATTTCAATGAGTTAATACATATAAAATTCCAGGTGCCTGTCACATAAAAAATATTTTTTCATTGTTGTTTGATTACCATTAATGTGGAAACTATAATTGAAAAATATTTTAAATTATGAATTTACTAAAGCTATTTTAAAACAGGGTCTGTAAACTTTTTCTGCAAAAGCTTAACTAGTACATATTTGAAGCCAGACATGATCCCTGTTGTATATCCTTCTGTGAGTGTGTGTGTTTACATCTCTAAAAATGTAAAAAACATTTTTAGCTCACAGGCCATACAAAACCAGGGGGCATGCCAAATTTGGCTCACTGTCTATAATTTGCTAACCCCTGTTTTAAATCATTCTTTCATTTACTCTTTTAGGAATGAACATCCACCCCTTTTTTATTAAGAAATGGCAACCTTACACTGAAAGTCTAAATCACCTATTTAAAAATGGATGAAAAGATAAAGGAAATTTATTTCCCCAAATTTGTAAACTGAGAGAAAGTAAGTGCAATGTCAGTCTCTTCCCCTCTTTATCTAAGTAGGACCCAGTCTAAGAGAGTTATCTCTTTTGAACAAAATTATGTCTGTGAGAATAAATTATTTATCCTCTTTGATAAATTATGTTAATATTACAATTCAGTATTGTTATGAGCCATGTATCACCCTGGAAATGAACTAATAGATGTCAATTTTTCAGACATATCTATCTAAATATTTTCTTACTTAGAATGACTAGAGGGCTTATCAAATGGATCATATTGAGAAGAGGAAAATATACAAGGGAATGAAAAGATGGATCATCGTTAACGAAATAGCAGGGATGCCAGCACTGGGAACGTGGGAGAGAGCGAGCAGGGGAACAGCCACATGCTGAGAGCGGGCGCCACGGAACAGCAGTTGCCCCAGAAGACTGGGAGAAAGGCCAGGAGCCTTCCGTGAAAGCGACGTTTGAGCAAACCAGGTGTAGGACCTCACACGGCCCTCAGAAGGCCGCATCTCCTTAAGGGAGCTCTGATGCTAACTGAACACACGAAAGGAAAGGTTCTGGTTTTATAGGGTCTCTGGTGGGTGATAGTCAACTGGAAGCACTGACTTTCCTAGGATTTTTTTTTTTTTTTGGTGGTGAAGAATCTAAAATAAACCACAGAATGTTAAGAACAAATTTCTGATCATAGCCAACAGCGGGAAGCTCAATGCCTAGTCAGCCTGTCAAGATTTTGGCAAAGCCATTTTCTACATTTGTGGATCAGGCTAAATTTACAAAATTGTAAGAATAAGGTATGGGTGTTTATCTTGGGAAGATCATTTGATAAATACAAATGACCAGTCTGGGAGTGCAGGCATACTGTGTATTGACCTATATTTAAATATATCTTTCATACACTCATAGATCATATATATGAATTGAAACTTCCTATTGCTAAAAGTTGATAAATTCTACTTTTATCTTAGGTGAAAGTGAAAAGTATTAGAAATGGACCAAAAATTTCTGGAATTATTAGTAAAACAATGACAAATATTTAAATATAATTTAAATATAACATGGAATATGAACTACATTACAATGCAACATGCTGTTGTCTACTGTGAGCAGAGGCGTGTGGAGCTGGGCAATGGCGCCTGCAGAGATTGTGCCGCCTGAACTCCTGAGGTTTGAAAACATTCTAATTCTTGGCATTTATTTAGATAGAGTATCTAACATTCTCTAACTGAATAATTAAACTGATACAAGTGAGCTAATAAATATTTGTATATATCTACCCTATTATAATAACAGAGTTATCCGAGATAAAGGTTATATATTGACTAAAGTACCCAGGGAAATAAAATGTTAAAGATTATTTTTAGGTAAAAATCTCAAAGACATCTTTTATTGCTAGTTTCTTCTAATTGTATAGCACTCCACTTGAAATATTAGATATCTTCTGCCTATATGTTATTATTTCTGAGGAAAGAGGATAGAGATTCTTTTACTTCTCAGACAGTTTGTCCTCTAAAATGCTAACAAGGGGATTTGTTTGGGTAGCCATTTCTAGGGTACTTGAGGCAGGGGATAACAATAAAATAAGACTTCTAAATATAGGTGACAAAATGTTACTTGTTATAACAATAAGTCACCTCAAAACTACTGGAAAAAGAAGAAATTAAACTTAAAAGTTTCACCTTAGGGCTAAAATAGAAACTTAGTTATAACATCATGAAATAATCTTTTCTTTAAAACAAAAAGAAATTATATTTTCTTCTGTGTAACTCAAGTGGCTTCATTGGCATGCTACATTCCCAATTCTCATATAAAACACTAAAATCTCTACTTTTAGCCCCTAGATTTTATCTTTATTGCTATTTTTAGTAAAAGGAACTAGAACCCTTTGGGTAGTGTGGCATATTAAAAGTAGTATCAACCGGGATACGACTGAAAAATCTTACTGAAATTAGAAAGAAAAGACTTTTTTTGTTTCTTTTTGTATCTTCCTGTCTATTACCATGTATGCATATATGTGTATAATTATAAATAAGTAAATAAAACAAAATGTAACTATTACTTATCATATAAATCAAGTCCACATTACCTACTAACGGGGGGTGGGGAGCGCTGGCACTCATACACCATGCCTTCTCACGGACCTGCAGTAAGGATCTTATTAACAGAAAACACCATGGCAAGTATTGTCAGTGGTTAGCATATGGAGTGAATATACTCTTTCCCCGAATGACTAATATCCACTCATCTAATTGTCCTTTGGCTTATTACTGATGATTGAAGAAGTGGAGGGTGTGCTCTCTGGGCATCATCGGCATGCTGTTCTTTTCTATTCTTTTTGTCTCCACAAGCTCCCTGCTTTTCTAGGGCGCATGCACAATTTTGCAGTCTCTGGTATGTCCTCGAATATGTCACTGCTTCCCTCAGATACTCTTAAAGCTAACAAAGAGAATGCTCATAAATTTGCCCACAAAAACAGTGAAAAACTCTTGAAGTTATTATTTCCATGGTGGGCTGGTAAAGCAGCTCTCTGGGGGGGTTTTTGGGGGGTGTCATTATTTTCTTTAATTTATATTATTATTTTTAATCCTCACCTAAAGACATTTTTTCATTGCTTTTAAAGAGAGAGGAAGGGAGAAAGAGAAACATTGATTGGTTGCCTCCCTTATGTGCCTGGACCAGGAATCATATGTGCCCCAACCAGGAATTGAACCCCCAACCCTTAGACCATGAGACAACACTCCAGCCAACTGAGCCACACTGACCAGGGTGGGTTTGTCATCATTTGTGGCATTCATGTGATATAAATGTTTCTACCATGGCTAATTTCAAGCTACCAACAGCTTAACATCTGGCTTACAGAATTTTTAAAGGATCTAAGGAATGTGAGCTAGCTTCAATGTGCTACTGGCCCTGCTTTCTTCATTTTGCCTTATTCCAGCCTTCCTCTACGGATATTTACCTGCAACAACAAAAAAGCCACCTGCGGTTGCCTTTGGGAACATGAATCTCTGTAAATTCACAGGTTCCACTCTCTTTGCCACTCCCTAAGTTCTATTGTTTGTTTCTATACCCAGTATTGGTAACAGAGACTGAAATCATCAACCTGGTATAGCCTACTTGTTTATAAAATTTTTACACATTAAGTATGCAAGTATGGATAGAAAGGAAATGAAAAGAGAGGAAAAAAGAAGACAAAGGAAAAGGAAAGAAGAAGAGAGAAAAGGAAGTATTATGCTCCCCTATCTTTCACAAACCTGTTGTTTACCTTGTGTTATAGTCATTGTTGCACGTATACTATTATTTTTCCCAAGTTAAAAACACCTTAAATGCTTAACCTGTGTATTACTCATTCCCATATCTCCCACAACATCCAGCTCAATGTTTAGCTCACAATGAGCCTTCCTTCAATAAATATTTGTTGGGAAAAACAGTGGAATAAATGAGTAAAACAACTAACAAGAAAATGGTTAACTTCCAATGAAAACCTTTTTTTTTGACACCAAGTCACATACATAAGTAGTGGACATTCTCATTTCTGAATTTCATTTTGTTTGCCATCAATTCACCAGTGTCCAGTTGGTATGGCCAGCCCATCATTAACGTGCTCTTGCAGTAGACCTACCTGCTGCCTGCACATCTTCTTCCTGCAATGGAGAACATATAACTGACTGCTGTCTTCTGTTTAAGATCGTTTTTTGGGCTTCACTGAGATAATCACTCTTTACCTATCGCAGCTCAACTCCGTAGGAAGGGTGGCGCTCAGTGTTACTCTTTTCTTCCAAATGAAGAGGGCAACCCCACAGACTTGCTCAGCATGACATCACATCAGAATGGATTACAAAACTGGATTTTATTTATTGCTGCAGTTCCCTCTTATCTGCAGGGGACACATCCCAAGATCCCCTGATGATGCTTGAAATGCAGTTAATACCAAAACCTGTACGTTCTATGTTTTTTCATATACATACTTATGATAAAGTTTAATTTATAAATTAGGCACAGTGAGAGGTTAACAATAATAACTAATAATAAAATAGAACAATTATAACGATGTATTGTAACAAAAGTTATGTGAATGTGGTCTCTATCTCTCAAAATAACTTAGAGTAGTATACTCGTCTTTTCACTTGAAGGGAGCACTTTATGACTTCTCTTTGGCCTGTCTGAATTGCCAGCGTCACTACTCTTGCACTTGGGGCCTTTATTAAGTGAAAAAAGGGTTACGTGAGCACAAGCCCTGCAATACGGAGACAGTCGATCTGATAAACAAGACAGCTGCTAAGTGACTAACATACACCATGGATATCATGTCAGATGAAAGGATGATTCATATCCAGGATGGGACAAGCTCAATGTTGGGAGATTTCGCCATGCTACCCAGAATGATGTGCAACTTAAAACTTACAAATGGTCTATTTCTGAAATTTTCTATTTAATATTTTTGGATCATGATTGACTTCAGGTAACTGAAACCATAGGAAGTAAAATCATGGATGAGAGAGATTACCATACGCTTATCATCAGCATAGCATTAAGCTCTGTCTACTAAAGATAGCATCAGTTAGTTCAGTGTAGATAGTTCAGTGCTTAGCTCTTTGAAATACTTTGTGCATTAAACTTAGAAATTTAAAATTTGTTAAGTAAAAATGAACTATCCTTAAAATAGGAAAAGAAGACTAGTATAGATTATTTTTTTAATTTTCATTGTTCCCTTGCTTGCGGTAGTATGTATAAATCTTAACCA
This sequence comes from Mormoops blainvillei, assembly GCA_004026545.1. Classification (NCBI taxonomy): domain Eukaryota; kingdom Metazoa; phylum Chordata; class Mammalia; order Chiroptera; family Mormoopidae; genus Mormoops; species Mormoops blainvillei. Next base: position 408,312 of record PVJD01000185.1, on the reverse strand, counting down.
GATGAGCAAGAAAAATCATATTTTATTATTATCTGTAAATCATTTAATTTCTACTCTGAGCACCAAGTCCCACAGTGTTAGTGAGAACTTCACCCTCCGTTATTTCCAGCTCTCTTCCACCCCCGGGTTTATGTTGAGGTTCTGACATCTTAATCCAGGTCCAAACAGTAGAACATGGATCACTAGGCTCTTGTCCACATTGGTGACAGCTGGATTTTGCTATAGTCACATGACCTCATCAAATCTGCCAGTGCGCCAGGTTTCTGTGCCAGGTTTAGGGCAGGGACAGGCTAGGACCCTAAGTTTTGTATCTTACCTACATAGTTCACCACCTGGAGATTTCCCCCGAAGTCCTGCTTCCAGGTAGGAGCTAAATGCCCCTCTCTTCACAAACCAGCAGACCTGTCTCCTTCATATCCAGAGAAAGTTCTTCCCACTCCCACCCCCCAAACCCCCGGGCTTAGGGAACCTTCTGTCTTTCTTGGCTTCACACAGTGATACCACTTTCCTCTCTCTTCAAAGTCCATTATCCTCAGTGAGCAAACAGAAGCCAAGAAACCCTGCCAAAAATCTTTCATGTGGCAAGGAAGTATGGAACTTGTTATCTGCTCAAATGGAGGACAGAAAAGGGGAAAAATTTCAGGAGAAAAGTGAACATTTTAAAATTTCAATGAATATCTCAAAAAATTCATGTTAACAAAATATCTATCAAACACCTTCCTTCTGCTTAGGAACATCTATATTTAAGGATTTCATTTATGCAATGTAGGTGGCCTAGCTTTCCTCCCATCCACTCTCTTCCCTCAAAATGCTAGTTTAGGGGCATTTCAGTCCTGTCTATCGACTTGCTTTTTGCCCAACAAACATTCTATTTAAGTAAAACATAAACACCTAAGCAATGTAGTTTAAGGGATACTAGGAAGGCCAAACCCCAGTCAAAGATGCTTGCTTCTCTTTTACTGGTCACTTGGATGCTACCTCTAGAGAAATCAATGCTTTGGATTAAGGAATAGCTACAAAGTACCTAAAAATAACCCATTGATCAACTATTCATTCAACAAATAGGCTATGAAAGGAAACTGAGTAGCTGTGAGAGTATGCAACCAAAGAACTTTCCTAATGAAGCAAACTTTAGGCCAAAGCTTAAAAAGTGAGTGAAGAGAAGAGGGCTCTAAAGTAAAGCATTGGACACAGCATGTCTGCAGGCCTTAAAATAGGAAGAATATTGTTTAGAATTAAAAAAAAAAAAGACAATGGTGGCTGAACCGTAGGTATGGGAGAGAGTGTCTCAAAGTGAGACCAACAGAAGGTGAGCAGGGGCTCATGTCTGCAGAGCTGTGTAACACGTAACAAAGATTTTGATCTTTATCAAAAATACCCTGAAGTGTTCTAAGCAAAGCAATGAATGATCAGTTTTCTCTTTAAGAATTCTGGCTGCTGTACAGAGAATAAATTGGAGGGAGGCAAAAATTGAATATGTAAAACATTATGCCATTATCAGCGATGAGCATCCTAGTCTCTCAAATTCTTTCCAAGTAGCTGTTGATACAAGAGTGTGACACTTAGAGCCCCTCGAACTGGACTCCAGTCTAGGGGATGGGGCTTTGTTATCTGCCAACAGGTTCACCTGACAATGCCATCTGTAGTACTTCCGCTTACCCTATTGCAAGATACAGCCTAGCTCTACTTCTCGCCATTCTTACTTCAGCCTTGTAATTCAACCTACTGTGATCTTTTACCTCAATATTTTAAACATTCTACTGATGTATCTTCTGTTATCAAGTCTTTCTTCCCTCCAATGCCTTGGATCACACTGCAGCAAGAAAGAGCTTTGTAAACCAAAAAAAAAAAAAAAAAAAAAAAAAGTGCTGTGTCATTTCACTGCTTAAAGCCCTCCAATAGTTTCACATTTCTTATGGACAAACTGTCAGTTCCCTACTTACTTTTTTAGTCTTGCTTCATACACCTTCTGCTTTGTACTTTATGCACTAGTCACCCAAACTATTGAAAAGTTTTCTAGGGGCTGGACCAGCTGCAGTGCTCACCTCACTGGAGCACATTAGAAATATTATGCTTGCCAACTTGGGCCTCCAGCTCTTTGGTTAACTAACAAAATTTATACTGATGTTGCTCCTGGCAACTAAAGACAGTCTCCTTGTCCTCCAGACAGAAATAAGCAAATACTTAATAAGTATGTCTGCTAAACGTATTTAGAGTAACAGCTGAAAGTTGGCAGCAAGTTGAATTTATAAAAACAAATAATATGTGGCATAGTGCTATTTATTAGGGATGAGTAGTTTATTTTATTATCTAAATTTTGCATTTTTAATATAGCTCCCTAGAAGGTCTCTGGTTCAAAACACACACACATGCACAAACTGAAGAAAGAGAAGAAATAGGGAACATTTCATTGAATAATTTCACAATATCAACCCTGCCTTGACCCACTCACTAATTTGCTTAGTGAATTACTAAGTAAATAAGTTTTTCATATAATTTTTGTAATAAAAAAATCAATTTCTCCTTGGCCCCCAAGAAATAAATACTGAACAAATAGTTTTTTAAATGTCTGTTTTAAGGTTTGACAAAGTGTCAGCCTGCCTAATGGGCCCTGATTTCAGCATATTCCTGCAAGGGGCTGTACTTTTTCATATAGTATATCCATCCCCTGAAACAAACTTCATGCCCCCATGCTACTGTCTCCTCAGTATAAATCACACTCCTTAAATTGGCCTTTTTGGTCCATCATCTAAGGAAGATCCCTCTTTATGCTCTTTAATTTTCACATATTTCTCTTATCATTTTGTTGTGTATCCATTCTATTTTGAGTATCTTTCTTCCAGATCTTAAGCCTCTGAAACAGGACATCCTGTCTTTGTTTTGTTAACATATATCCAAAGCAACTAGACCAGTCCCTAGAACATAAAGAGCCCCAGTAAATATTGAATAAACAAATGAACCCATAAATGAAAAAATACATGAGTAAAGGAGTACTCTGTGTTACAACTCCCTGATTCCTTGAACTGCCCCTGTCATTTACCCCATGGACACCCTCCATGTTCTACTTGAAGCTGTGCCCATGAATTGAATTAATGACAAACTTAGAATTAACTGTAGATTCTGCCACACACACCCAGGCACATGACAGCTTTAAACAATGGATAAAGGAAAAGTAAATGCTAAGACACTAAACACCATGAATTACCTCCTTCATAATTTTGTTTATAACTGAACCTTCTCACGTATCTCCTGGTTTTCATAGGGAAACCTCCAGTCATTTACACATAGTGAAATTAATGAAGCCCCAGCTCAGCAACCCCCAAAGGACTGTAGCTAGGGCGGCTCCAGTGAATTCAAAGCTATAGAGGCTGTTAGACCAAGGTGGCTTCCTGGAAAATTATTGATGGGCTGTGAAATAAGCAAAGCTGTCTCCTGGCTGGCTCAGTCACTCCAGAGTGGCAACACACACTTACTATATACCAGGACATTGCATTACCTTCCATAAATGTTATTTAATTTTAAAAACATGAAAGCCTTACAAAGCAGGTACAGTTATATTACACCCATTCTGCAGGGTCTGGCAGAAGTAACCCCTGCTTGAGTGTGGTTGGTAGGATAATAATACGGGTGTAATGTGTTATAGTTTTAATTTGAATCTTTCACCTAAAATGTCACGTGGTGTGCTTGAGTGTGATGTTGTTATGTCACAGAACTACATGCTTGTGATTTTGTAATAAACAGGGATGTTATTTGTGCTGGACCCTGTACCTATGAGAAAACTGAAGTCCTGAGAATTTAAATAAATTGTCCAAGGTCATCCAGGTAGGAAATGGCAGAGCCAGAATTCTTACTGATTGAACCTATCTGATCCCAGTATACAGACATATAACTTATATTGTTCCACTCTTGCACACACCTCAGTCAACTTACAGAAGAGATGAAAGCTAGATCAAAAACCAAAACAAGTTAATAAGAAAAACAATTAATCTTTCTGTTATGATGTTATAATTCTTCATCTTGGGTTACTTTCTACCAGCTGCTGCATGGTCTACTTTTGTTGTAAATAATATGTCTTGAAACAGAAAAGATGTCTCTTTATGTTTACATCTAAAATTAATTCTAAATCATTGGGAAACATTCTGAAAAAAAAAACTAAGCAAAGATTTTGAATGTTTTCTATTAAGTATATGAAATAAAAACAGTGAAAGATCTTGCCACTATTTTAGAATGAAATACACAAAAAATTGCCCAAATTATTATCATTCATTATAGATTTATTAAATAATTTTTATGCTATGGTTAAGCACAAAGAGTTCATGAACTATGGGAGATTCCATGAGGAAAGAGTTCAGCATATTGGTTAAAGGAGAAAATAAATTCAGAAGATGATGAAAATAGCAATGACAAGCAGAAAGAAGTGTTTTGATGGTGGAGAGGAGAGAAAAAGATTGTGGCTGCCCCCCCCGCCCCCACCAAATGAATTAGGATGATGCTTCCTCCTTGAGAACTTGGAGAAGAATGTAAGGGCATGTGTGTTTGGAAAGGACTGAGAGTGAAACACGTTCTATATTGACACAACAACCTAAGACGTGAGAAGCAAAGCCAGTGAAGGCGACGTTGATAAAGCCAACATTTACTGATCATTTAGTACATACCAGGGTCTATGTGAGACTCCTCACATGGTTCTACAGATTTAAAAAGAAGGTAATTCAAAAATAAAAGAAAAGCAGTTTGGGGGATCAAAGACGTTTTCATTTGAATTAAAGGGGAAAAAACAATTGTTAAAAATCATTTAGACCTTTGCAACCAATAAATAAGAAATTTGTTTGACTTATTATATCTCCAATGCTTCACTAAAGATCATAAGAAGTTTTTAAAAAAAATACAATCTGACATCAGAGGACCATATAATCTATGAAGGAGTTAAATCTGACAAATAAACATAAAGTATAGTAATAGTTCAGAAAAATAATAAATTTATATGGCTCATAGGGTCAAATGAGGTGGGCAGGACTTAATTTATACCTTACGGATAGTACAGGAATTAGATGAACGGTGGCAAAGGAGAGAGACCTCTACACCAAAGGTATCACATGACCAAAGCAACACAGATGAAGTTCAATGTGACTTATTAAACACCATAAGATTTGCCTGCTTGAAATTAAGGCCAGGTTCTGGAGACAAATGGGAAAGAGTTATACCTGTAAATTAGAATGAAATTAAGGCAAACCTTAAAACATTTTAATTAATTAAAATATAAGGTACTTTAACACCAGTTAATCTACAGGGTCACCTTGTCACTCCACCCATCTCGCCAAAACCCAAGCGTGTAACTGCCCACCCAGACACTGACTCCGTAGCTTTCTGTCTATATTCACTCCCAGTTCCCAGTAGCTCCATGTGCAATACTGTTCACCAACCCCAGCTGGGATGTGAAACAGGTGCAAGCAGTTCCATATCCCTCAAGCGGACAAAAAAAGTTGTTGCCCTAAACAACTTTTCCTAATAACAGCATCCCTCTGCATGCTGACACACCCATCCATGCCCCGCAGCAGCTTCCCCGCCCTCCATGCCTGCATCCTAGGGGAAGACATGGGCTTTGCCTGGAGAAAGCCCAGGCTCCTTAACTTGAACCCTGGGTTTCATCAGACTAGGCTCTTAGGTATGGCCCGGTGAGTACAGTTCACCCATAAATGCAGCCTATGGCTGTCCTGATCTTCTCGGAGTCTCCATAAATAGAGGTCTTGTACAGGCAAAGCAGTTTTCTCTCTCCCATTTAGTAGGGGGTAGAGGGCACGTTTCCCAAAGACAAGGATGTGAACGTGAAAGCAGGATGCCGGTATGACTCGGTGCCCTTCCTGCTATCACAGCAAGCCGCCTCTGTCAAATGTGCTGAGTCTCACGTCGACAGTGGCAATTATGTGGGAAAAGGCATTCCTTGTAGCCCCTGAGGGTTGTCATAGTAAAAAGATACTGGAAACTTGAGCACTGTTAGATGGTGCATTTGTCACTCTAAGTAGGACAATGCCTAATAGTGATAAAGAAAATGAAACAAACACCTGACATTAAATCTCTTTTATGGTATTTTCATAGAAATTGGAGGACACCTATATAATCCCTAAGCTCAGAAAGGAACATAAAAAGAAAAATATGGTCCTTAGTGATAATGGACTTGCACAGCTGGCCTGGATGTTCAGGACCATCATAACAGCGGTTCCCTTTCCAGGTGAAGAAACTCAGAGCTAGACAACTTAAGAGATTTGACCCAAGCTCCCCTAGCTTTCAGAGGTAGAGCATAGCTATTTGGACAATGTCCCAAATGCCTGGCAACAAAGATTTGCAGTCCACAAAACAATAGAACATATACGCTTGATCTTTGCTGCAACTCTGTGAGGGTAGTGTTATCATTCCCTTTTCACAGATTCAAAACTTGAGACTCAGAAAAAAATCAACTGACATCTCTGAAGAGCTCATGGAGAAGGTAGGGCTCGCATCTTCATCTTCTGCCCAAGAGGCCAAATCAGTTCCCAGTCCCATGCTGCATGCATTGCGGCTAAAAGACCACAGAAAATTCCTCTCCATTTCCCCATTGGAACTTTACAGAAGAGTGTTATCTATGAAAAGGAGGCAATTGTTCATCAATCGCTTCATTCAGCACATAGGTATTGAGTACCTACTGTATACCAGGCAATTATCTAGGTCACAAAGATGGAGCAGTAAAAACAATAGACAAAGTCACTGCCTTCGTGAAGATAGACAATAAACAAAAACAATGTATGTGCAGGTGGAAAAATAACATATAAAAGAAAATATAAAGGAAGGTAAGAGTATATATGGAGAGAGACAGGGTCTTAGAGGTAGCAATTACCAATCCCTGGCGTCTCTGTGCCAGCCTCAGCAAATCAGCAAATCTGATCTACAGTGACCTGTAAGCAGCAGTAACAAGCTCAAGTTCCTAGGTCCTTAGGGGTCGAAAAAAATAATAAGAGCATAAGTTGAATATTTACTAAGAGAAAACTGTGGAAACTATTTTTTCACTTATAGATTACATCGACTCTGTGGAAGCACAGGCTACCTAGACAATTCTGAATCCTAACTGACAGATAAACATGTCATACACATGGGGACCTGAGTCACTCTTTAATAAATGACCTTTTTCTGGTAGGAAAAAAAAATGAACCCTTCCAAAAATTAGAGATTTTACAAAGTAGTCCCTTCCGCTGATATGGTCAGAATTCACCATGCACTCTAAGGCAAAGAGGGGATCTCTGCCCTGGTATTTTTTGGTGATAAGCTATGTCCTTTCAGCCTCAGGGCAGATTACTCTGAAAGAAACCCAGGCCTGTCATTATTGTAGCTGGTAATGCTGGCCTGGGGCATACCTGAGTATTCAGCAAAATACATATACCATTTGCCACCTTCTAGAACCTTCCTCATTCAGGTGAGCATTCACTCTTCCCATTCCACTGTTTCTCCAGGAGCCTCACTACCTCATGCAGTGCTCGATGCCCACGGCCTGCAACTGCAGCATCTTCTTAAGGCTGCTCTCTTCATTCTCAAAATCTTTCTCAATGAAACAACACTAAGTACCACATTAAGGGCTTTATACATGTTGCATATTATGTTATTTACTCCTCAAACACAACCTGATGAAGCAAGCACAGGTAGTTTCATTTTACAAGTGAAGACATTGATGTTTGTGAAGGTTACGTATCACACCTGTAGTCACACCTTCCAATGTAACATGCTATGCGACCAGCTAAAGTACGAAGTGAATGGTAAGATCTAGACTTTTACATAATATTTCAATACCTTTAAGACAGTAATAGTCAGAATGCATATAAGCATTGCAAATAATTTCATTGTTTACAAATTTTTTGCACAATTAATATCACAGTGAGGAGTCAACAAAGTAAAGAAAATAGGAGCCCTCGCCATCCTCAAAAAGAAATTTAGTTTCCTGTGTACAGCCTTTAAAATTTTTAAGTTTATAATTTTTTAACTTTGGTTAGCATGAAGAAAAAAGGAGGCCTCATTTGCGATTCTTTTTTTGAGAATATTGTTATGTTTATCTTTTCCCTAAAATAGAAGCACAAGCATGTTTTTCCTTAAATAATGAAAAAATAAAGTTTGTATTTAAAATATACAATAGGTGAGAGATAATTAGAGGCTAGTCAACATGATCTGGCTAGAGAAATATTTTGATTTCTAGTATTGCCTAGAAATCTCCCTAAGCCGTTTAATAATACTTCAGCTAACTCAATTTTAGACCTCATTTAATCCTTACAACAACTACAAGATGAGAATTATGATCTTCATTTTACAAGCGAGGTAACTTGAGCTCAGAGAAGTAAAATAAATTCCCAAGTGACAGAGTCATCATTTGGACTCCGGTAGATCTCTTCCCAAGGTTTGTGCTCTTAAACACTCCAGGGCGTTTTATGTGCCTTGCTCTTACACCCAAAGCCCAAGCCTTACACAGGATCTAACTTTATACATCTCTGAGCAGGACCGGGGGTATTCAAGACTAGACACAGCAGCTTCTCCTACAAATGAACAATAATATCGACCATTTGGCAACAGGCACTCTCAGAAGAGATAAATACTTACACCATCACTTTGAAAAACCAAAAACATTTTTAGTGTTAAATGCTTCCCGCCAATCATAACAATGAAGATGAATCATAGTCCTGATACTATATTAAAGCTAAATATCCTTTGCTCCATGATTGGATCCAAAATTAATGTGCCGATGATTTACAACCTCTTGTAATATTGTCTTTGGCTTACCGTTTTTCATCACTGTATTATAATAAAAACCGTGTCTTTTGGTTAAATAATGCTCATCTGGAGGAATTTTATTATGGTCTGCACAAGTAGCACTCAGTTATTTTTGAAGAATTATTTCTCCATCTGTTCAAATTTATTCTGCATGCGTTACCCTGAAACAGGTAACATTACCTACCAGAAATCCTGGCTTTAAAAATCTTATTTAAACCCTACCCTGACCCTTGATTAAATGATCTGGATCTGTTTTACTTATTTAACAAGTTTTGCCTGACTCTTATTTTAGTCATGCAAAAAATTATAACCCAAGATTTTTTAAAATGTTGTACAGATTGCACATGGAGAGGCTGGCAGTCTTTCACACAGTGTTCATTCTCTGCGGCACAAATTGTCACCACCATAGAGAGCCTAAAACAAAAGCCAAATACTGCACAAGGAGTTCTTTCTCTCCTGAAAAAAAAAAAATTCCAACATTGGGGTGCATAGTTTCCTCTGGATGCACACGCATAATTTCCATTATTGTTAATGGGAGCTATACATGCATAACACCCATTACTGCTAATGGGAGCTAAGTGCTCACACAAGAGTAGAATACAGTGAAATCTGTCTTAGAAAATCACCCAAGAGACTAGCAAAAATCAGTTGCCTGGTAGAGAATGGTTTTAAATTAAAAGCAGAACAGAAGTGAACTTAAAACCACAGGGGAACTATTTAAACTTCAGAGAGCAATGGGAATTGGCTTCCCTCTTTCTTGCTCTATTCCAGTATCTCATTGTCCTCATCCACGTTCTTGATGAGAACCAATGACCTTGTGATCTCCTAAAGAGGTGATCTGGAAATGAATTTCACACCTTCATTGATTCAAATGGTAGACTTGGGGACCCTTTGGTTGAGGAAAGAATACGGTTTCTGGATGTTGACATGCAAAATATAAGTCACGTGGTATCTTTAATGGCAGTTAATGAACCAGGCTGAAAACAGTAAAGCAATATTATTATGGTGATTTATATCAATCATTCATCAAAAACATCTGTTCTATTAGAATGTTATTGTAAAAGTCAATGAAGTCAATGAAAGATGAACCAGAAAGTGATTTCCATCTACCCAAGTAGATGGCTTCCACATTTCCTTCAGCATTCCAGGGCTTTGGAAAGAGAGACTGTTCCTATAGTATAAAATCATAGGATCCTGTCCTAGTTCAGTCTCTTCACTTTGCACATAAGAAAACTGCAGAGAATTCAAGTGTCCCCTTCCCTAAGGCCACAGAGCACTAAAGGCAAATCTTGGACACAGAATCCAGACTTGTCCTGACCCCAGGTCTAGTAGTTTTAATGTTCAAAAACCTAAAGACTCTCAAGGTCTTTTACCTTTCTTGGCTTTGCATTGGTCTTTGGGGACAAATGCACAGATGGGTAGATGAGTTGCAAGTTCCAAAAGGGACAATTTTAGAGCTCTGGAGAGATGGGGACTAAATGCTCAGTATGTTACCCAAGTGATTGCATGCTCCAATTATTTCCAAAAATAGTTTCAAATACAAACCTCAACAAGTGCTTTCTTTTAAAGAGATATTAACAAAATAGGCAAAGGAAATGGGAGGTTCACTGTTTCATTTTTAGAAAAGAAGAATAGAAATACTGTGCTTACGATGAATTTTCTGCTCCATCTCCCACTTCCTAAGTATCCCTGTAATTGCAGAGCACAGCGATAAATGCATTCTTGCCTCTTCTGTGTCACAGGTCTGCATATATACTTTTTGTTATACTTCAGACACAGATGGACCTAGTGGGCCTTGTTTTGCTCTGATTCTCCCCAAAATGGGCGGGAGCAGACAGAAAACAACACTGGGGCTGTCTGCAAGAGCTGCCAGTTTACAAACGCCCACGTTACTTCTCTCTTGCCCTTTTCTCATGGAAAGTGCTCCTTCCTGCCTTGGCTGCCAGGCTTCTGCCCGTCGTAGGCTTGGATATTAGGACGAAGGGAGATAAACTTCTCAGTAGAAGGACCAGAGCTGACTGAAATTCCATTCCAACCCACAGAGTCTACATATCCCGATTTATTTATAATTTATAAATATACGGCTTCCTAAATACTTCTTTGAAATTGACAACCCTGCTGATTCAAACCACTAAAGCGGGGACAGTTTGATCAAGGAGACCTTCCCTCAACTAGCCATCATCAGTCTAGTTATAAAATATAAAAGAATATAAAAGAGGGCAGAAGAGGTGAGAGGAGGAATAAAAGGACAGGGAAGGGAAGACAAAGAATGGGAAATGGAAAATGGAGTGAAGAAGAGGCAGGAAGAGAAGGGATAAAGGGAAGGAGAGGAGAGAAGAAGAAAAGGAGAGCGAAGGCACCATAATGTTTAGGGTGGCAACGCATGAAGTTGGTGTGCCAGCGTAAAGAGAGCAAAGATTTTGGAACCTGAATAACTGGGCTTTGCTTTCAACTCGACCTTCATTCTACATGTGATGTCTAACTAAATAAACTTGCTATCTCTCACTTCCCAATCTGACAGAGGAGGATAAAACACTGCCTACATTATTTTGTGGGGTTCTTGTATGATGAGGGGACCCATGAAAATGCTTTATAAACCATAAAGAGCCATGATATTGGACTCTTATGATTCGGACTATCTAACAAATCTGATGGTCAGAGAAAAAAGTTCTACTGAAGGAATCACTTTGTCCAAATATCAGAACACATCTTGATGGCTTCTGCATATCAGCCTAACTTTCTATCTGCATATTCAGTCCTACTCCAAGTTCATTCTATGAGAAAAGCAAGGCAGTAGAAAAAAACAAAAAAAAAAAACGTGGTGCCCCTCATTAAAGTCCATCTCCCCTACTATGCCCATGCCATAGAATTTGACAGAGCTCATTCACAAGTCATATAAAAAAGGACAAGTCATCTCTGCTGACCCTACAGAAAACAAACTTCGGCTCCAAAAAGATATGATGCCAAGCAGGGAAATACCCAAAATGTCATGGCTCAGTCCAGTGGTTGACTCTGTTCTGAAGGTACAAAATTTTCACTGACTTTCCTCATGTCTTTATAGAAAAAGGAGGGAAATAAGTCTGACTTTTGTTGTTGCTGCTAATCTCAAGGTCTTAGTACAGCACAAGGTATATAGTAGGAGCTCAAAAAATATTTAACTGATTATTTTTATATGTATTTATTTGCCTATCTTCCAGTAAATTAAAAAATCATGTAGATATAAGCCATTTTATGTAGGCACTAGCCAGCACATAGTTTACATATTAAAATGATTATATAACTGACTGCATAATTAATTAACTCATCTGAGTATAAACAAGTACCTACAAAGCCAACTAGAAAGAATAGTTTATTTTATAACAGTTATGAAATCCTGACAAACAGTGTCAGAACATCTAATAATCAAGTCCTTAAAACCTACCTTGTTGTAGCTCTTAAAAAAGATAAACAGTGGTTTGGACTTCAGACATATATTTGGGGATGATATCGTCTCTAAAGAAATGTTGAGATAATTGTTTTGTTTCTAAGAAACATTGTTTGTTATAGCCCTGTTTAATGGTTCATTTTCTTTGATTTGGAGTTGGCCATTTTCGTCTCATTAATATTAACATTGCATAAACTTGGTGACTGCTATTTATTCATCTACTTCAGAGACATTAAAAATAAATTTTTTCTTCGTGTAGGAGGATGGCACTATTACGTCAGCCTCAGTTTAACAGTATATAGTGGAAGAAATACTGGTTAACAATCAAAAGACTTGGGCTTGGGTTCCAGCTTTAATGTTTATCAACTTGTGACTTGGCAGGTTGCTAATTTTGCTAATCATGCTGACCTTCCACTTCTTATCTATAAAATGTTTTTTTTTTATTTTAATGCAAGAATTAAATGAGAGAATGTCTGATGTGAATGTTGTCGGTACAGTTGAAAGCACCATAATAAATTTCATTGGTAATAGTTACAACAATAGGTACCACTTGTTTTTAGATAGATAGATAGATGATAGATAGATAGATGTAGATACATATATACAGAGAAGTGTTTGATCTTCTTGATGTATTGTCCCCTTTATCATTATAAAATATCCATCTTTGTCTCTTGTTATCTTGAAATTATTTTTTTTAGATATAAATATGACTATACCTGTTTTTCTGTGAATGTTATTTGATTGGAGAGTAATTTCTGCCCTTTCACTTTGAGTCTGTCCCTTAGATGTGTCTCCTGAAGGCATTGTATGGTTAAGTGCTATTTTTTTATCTAAACTGTTACTCTGTGACTTTGTTTTGGTGAATTCAATTTACTTGAATTTAAGGTAACTATTGATGTATGAGGATTTCCTATAGCCATTTTATCTTCTATTTTCTGGTAGCTCTGTGCCTCCATTGATTCTTTCCCTTTGTCTTTCTGTCTGTGGTGTTTTCTTTGGTGGTATTCCATACTTTTTTCCTCTGTTTCCTCTTTTTTTAAGTTATGTGTCTCAGTTTTGGGTTTTTTGTGTCGTTACCATTAAGTTTATGAAAAAGAAAGTTTCATATATACAGTAACCCTTTTTCTTTTGAATGCATCTAATCTCCAGCCCTCTTTGCAAATTCAAACTTTTCCTCCTTGCTCTTTTATCTTTTTGTTGCCACAGTTTATCCCTATTTACTCCCTGAGCTTGTTGGTGATCTTCTTCATAGTTTTGAGACCTTTTGTTCTTTTTTTCAGGTAGAACAACCCCCTTGAATATTTCCTTCCATGGAGTTTTTCTGGTAATAAATTTCCTCAGCTTCTGTAGCCTGGAATAGTTTTTATTTCTTCTTCATTTCTAAAGGATAATTTTTGCTGGGAATGCCTCTTTCATTAGTTTGAATATTTGGTGCTACTCTCTTTTAACTTGGGAAGTTTCTGCTGAGAAATCCAATGATAACTTCATGGGTTTTCCTTTACAGATCACCTTCCTCTTTTCTCCTGGCTGCTTGAAGGGTTCTTTGTCATTAACTGTTTACAGCTTTAATTAAATGTGCCTTGGAGAAGGCCTTTCGGATTGAGGTAATTAGTGTCCTCTTCGCTTCTCATATTTAAGAATCTAGTTCTTTCCTCGGGTTGGGGAAGTTTTCATCAACTATTTGTTTGAATAGGTTCCCCTCCCCCGCCTTCTTCTTCTGGTATGCCTATTATTCTTATATTTCTCTTTCTGATGGAGTCCGTCAGTTGTCATAGAGACCTCTTTTTACTTCTTCATCATTTCTAGATTTCTATCTTCAGTATCACTAATTCTTTCCTTCATCTGGTCAGCTCTATTTTCTATGCTCACTAGTTCATTCTTTATGCCTTTTATTGAGTTCCTTGTATCCAGAATTTCTTTTTGGTTCTTTTTTTAAATTTCAATCTCTAGTAAAATAGTTCTGTTCATTGATTTTGTTTCTGAGTTCATTGAACTGCCTGAGTTTTCTTGCATCTCGTTGAGTGTTTTCAAAACTGCAATCTTGAATTCTATGTCATTTAAATCACACATTTCTATGTCTTTATTTTCTGGATTTTTTCGCTTTTTTCTGAGATACCTCATTATCTTCGTTATTCATGGTATTGATGGATTCTTTCTGTCTAGGCTTGTATGTGTGAGTGGCACTTTAGTAGATTGATAAGAAGTCTTCCCACTCTTTTCCAGTAGATGGCGCTAAATCACAACTTTCTTAGCTCTCTAGCACTTTTTGGCTTTACAGGCCTTTGTGCGGTGGTGGAAAATGGCCTGTGTTCCCCTAGGAAGGGTGGTGTCTCCCCTGTGATCTGGTCACCCCAGTCGCAGGGGACCAACCTCGCAGGAGAATGCAATGGGCAATGGGACTCCAAATCCGTCAAATCCCAGTACTGTATCCCGTAGCCAGACAGCCAGGCGCCACCTGCAACATAGCGATAACGTGTGGCAGTGGTGTAACCTAGGGAAACCCGGCTACCGCCTTTGTTGCTTTGCCCTCCCAGGGTGGCAACCTTGGTCCTCAGCAGAGTCGCCCCTGTGCCTCAACCTGACCCTTGGATTAGTCACAGAGTGTGCCATTCACTCAGGGGAAAAGCGTTCCTATAGTACCAGCTCTCAGGTGTGCAGATGATCTGCTCCGCAACCCAGCAAGAATGGGTGAGGGGCGTCAGCTCGGGGAGATTCAGGGAAGGTGGCCAAGCTCTGTGGCTCTGTTTCTCTGTCTGGAATGCCATCTGCCAAACAACTGTGGCTGCACCTCTGTGCTTTATCCCTGCCCAGGTTCCTGGGTTCGGCTACCGCGTGTAGTGCCCACTCCTGTAAGAATGCTCACTGAATCTCTTTGCTCCTCCCGCCGAAGGGAGCGCCAGCCACGGGTTGATTCCACCCCTGTCTGGGATGAGCCCCACAGTGAGCTCTGGGAAGCAGGACTGTGTCCATTGCTCATCTCGGTTTTCTCCCTATCTACGTCCCCGGTTTCCTTCCACCTGCCCACCTTCAGAGGTTTCAATGTGTGGATTACTCAGTCCGGTTTTTGCATTGAGCATGGAATCTTCTTGGTCTCTTCATGAGAGACCAAGGGGATCTCTCATGCTGCCACATTCCTCTGATGTCTTTCTTTCCCAGATATTTTGATAATGTCTCCATCATTTGTCATTAGATGAAGGACTAGTATGCTTTAGGGAAATAAGGTAAATTATAGAAGTTAAAGAAATTACTTAGATGGGAAAGAAGTTTCAGTTTATATAAATCTTTATTAAAATTTTCATCTTAACAAAAGACCTTTACCATGGAAAAATCTGATGGACGTTAATATTACCAATGGGACAAATTGACATAATATAGCTTCTTATATAAATATCATGAAGTATACATTATCTGTGTAACATTAATAAATTATGAAGAAACAGTCAGGTAAATCTAAATTAAAGATCATTCTACAGAACAACCGGCCTGAACTCTTCAAAAATGGTAATGCTATATAAGACAAAAAAAAGAATTGAAGATGAATTATACATTAGAAATATTATAACAATGTTAAATATTTGAAGTATGGTAATTATTTGTGCTTTGGTTTTAAGTAAAAATTCTTGTGCTTAGGAAATGTATACTAAAGTTTTTAACGGTAAACTGTCTTGAGGTTTACAACTCATTCTCAAATGACAGTTGAATACATATATGTCTATATACACACGCAGAGAAGAGAAAATATGGCAAACTATAATTGATTATTTAGATAAAGAGTATTTTCACAACTTTTCTAAAGGATTTAAATATTTCAAATTTAAAAGGTTTTGGGGAAAAATTAAAACGATGTATTGTGAAGGTTCCTAGGTACTGACATGGAAGGAAGACCACAATTTAGTAAAAAAAATAAGTAAATATATGTAATGACCCAATTTCCTAAATGTAATATATATACACATTTGTGCATTAAACACAAACAAACAAACAATAGAAATCCTTATGTATAGGTACAAATGGATCAGGCTATAAAGTTAGTTGTCTTTATACATAAAGGCATCTTATTCTTTTGCTTTTGATCATAATTTATAATGGTTCTAAACAGATGCATCATATGGAACTGAATCATAACCTGTTTCAGGTTAGGTCCTTCACGAGGCCAATCACGAGATGGGCTGTGGCATGAGGGATATTCATTAGGATGTGCCGTGGGATTAACACCCACAGAACAGAAGAAAGAAGCAGGCTGTAGATCTGATGATAGCTTCAGCCAACCTTATGGGGAACTCTGGAGTGAAAATGTCCCATAAGAGCTGTCACTTGCTGTGTCAAAGTAGCCCTACCTTGATCAATCTTTGGACATTGGCTGTGCTGTCAAAGTTGTAACCTTGGACAGGGGCTCTCTAAACTGCAGGAGTTGACCACTGAAATCTGTCTGCAAGTCGCATTCCCAGTAGCTTGGTAATAAGTCCTTTCTTGAAGGAGGAACAGATGGTGCATCTCATTTTCATCACACAATTTATCTCCTTTTATTTTAGCAGTTATATATTGCTTTTTAAAAATTTGGTTTAGTTGAATTGGGGATTCTAATTTCAACTGCTCAGTAATGAAATCAGTGAATTTATATAAGCTCTATCCCCTTCATTCATAACTCTGTCACTGCATATGAGCTGTACATTTGTTCTTAAATCCTAATAATCTCTCTCAGTCTTTCTTAGGGCCTGCTATGGACTGAGTTGTGCCCCCCGCCCCTCCCCCCAATTTATACACTGAAACCCTATCTCTTAATGTGACTGTATTTGGAGATGTCTTTAGGAGATGATTAAGGTTAAATGAGGTCGTAAGAGTGGAGCCTTAGGGGAGATACCATGATCATGAAGGTGGTTTTCCCAGGGTGAGGCTCACACATTGCACTCTGAGTGTGCTGACCACTGTGATTTCCCCAAATGTAGGACACTCAATTGCATAATTTGTGGTAGTGGGGGACTGATTCGCACTCTCCCTGGGAAAAAAAAAAAAAAGTGAAGCTTTAATCCTACAAGACTGGTAGCCTTGTAAGAAGAGAAGAGAAACTCTCCCGCACTCTGGACACCCTCGAAGAAAGACCACGTGAGCACAAAAGCAGCAGCCTGCAAGCCAGAAGAAGAGCTCTCACCAGAAACCAATTCCTGCTGGAACCTTGGTCTTGAATTTTCCAGCCTTTGGAACTGTAGGAAAATAAATTTTTGTTGTTTAAGCCATGTAGCCTGTGGTATTTTTTTATGGCAGCCCAAGCAGACTCATACAGAACCAAAATTGAAGGTCAGATCTAAAACCTGCCAAAGAATTAGACCATGTAATTTGTTGTTCTTAGACTGACATAATTTCATGAATGCCATAAATCAATTCTAATAATAAGAATCTGTGATGTAGAGAAGACATCATGTTCAGTTTCCTCACTTTCTCTGTGTCCGTAAGTACACCCATGATTGTTCTGTCTCTACTTTTATATTTAATTATTATTATTTAATTTTACATTTTTATGTTTAAGTCATTGAAATATATGATGGAAAAAGATTTTGTCTTAGAATTGGGCTTAATTTGTTACAGTGCTTGTTTTTATGATCCTGGTGTTACCATGAAGACAATCGAGTTCCTCACGGTTTATGGCTAGACTGGTCCATTTTTTTTTTCTTACCCTGGGATTCTAAGAAACTATAGTTACCAAAAAAGGGTTCCAGTAACAGTAATATTTCCCTCTTGACAGGCTGCTTTGATTTATTTTTTCAGAAGGAAAATGATGTCCTTGAAAAAAATTCCATCCAATCTCACTTTTGCTTTTTTCAACCACAGTTGAAAAAGCGCTAGCTGAAATGTGGACGTGAGCAAGGCGTGTCTTTTATGTTCCGCTCAGCGAACACCAACCATCTTTTATGGGATCAGACCCATGGTCTGGGGCATATTATCACTGGGCCTTGAGCAAGAGAGCTAACCAACCCAAGAAAGTAAATTGGGAGATGTCATTAATTGAAGGGGATAAAGCAAAAGTGTGTCCAAATGTAAGTTAATGCAGTTCATCCCCAGACAGAAATCAGTTATGTGCTTTTTCAGATGTAACATTTTAATTGGCCTACCTGATAGAAGGTTAAATAAAATGTACACCAAACCTCATTAGTACTCAACTGTCAAATACCCTCCCACTCTGAAACATGAATAAAACTAGCAGTAAGTGGGTGCAACTTACAATTATGAGAGACCTAAAAGTTGTCTTTAGCAATACGATTCGCAATAAAGAGTTTCGACTGGTTCCATTAAACCAACCACACTTTAGCTATTTTATCTAAGAGTTTTAACTGTCAGGCTGGGTATTTGAAAATTCCTTTTCCATATAGTAGTCCATTTCAAGTGCCCCCCTGGAAATTATCCATGAAAGTATGTTTCTAATAAACTGCCACTCTTGAAGCCTACCACTGGCATGAAAATAAAATACTACACCTTAGCGTGATGTTTGAAGGTTTTTGTAGAATAAAATGGTTACAAAGCCAAGAAATTGCCTTTCCCTACCCACCCACCACCCCCCTCAACAAAAAAGCTCCGTAAGGGATCATCTCATCCATAACAAAGACAAATGTATGAAGATGAATATCATAGAATATCAGAAGTCCTTGAAACTCCCCCAAATAAAAACAATATTCAAATAAACATGTATTCAGAACTTGCCATGATTACGTTTCCTGATTCTCTTCCGTGCTTTGGTGAATGAGCTGCCTATATTTTTTCTTTATTTCTGCAAGGCCACTACCAGTGGTTCCAACCATCTATACCTCTCTACAGTCAGTAAGGAGAAATGCCTAGCACCTTTCACTATGCTACTGGAATTCCTTCTGTCAACAAACATTTACTGAGTCTCTACTTTGTGTCAAGTCCACAAGGGATAGCCCAGTGAAAAAGACAACCCCTCTCCTTCAGGAACTCATTGGCTGGTATGGGAGAGCACAGAAAAACACATTAATTGCAATGTAGTGTCATAAGAACTAAAACGATGAAAATGCAAAGAGCAATGGAAAGACGTAAGAGGGATATCTAACTCAGTCTTGAAGAGAGGGTCCAATTAAAAGATCATAGAGGAGGTACTAAGCTGAAACCGGAAGCAGAATAAAAAAGAGGATTTAAAAAAGGCAAAAGCTACAGAAAGTGCAATGACCATAAGGTAAGACCAAGTGTTTCAGATCTGTGAAAATTCAGTTGATTTACCACTTAGTTAAGTCTAGATAAGGTGGGAGGCATTGGTGAAAAAAATAAAACAGGAAAAGTAACTTTATAAGATAATGAAGACTTGAAAACTGCCTTACAGACTTCCAATTTTATTTTAAAGGTAGTGTGGAGCACAAAAAGATTTTAAGCTGGGAAGTCACAGGATCATGTTGGTTTTTGGAAAAACCACTCTGGCTGAGATACAAAGAACAGATTGGATTGAAGTACAATTGCAGGCCAAATGGCTGGTTGTAAAAAGGCCATTGCAGCAACCCAGTGGCTGTAGGATGAAGAAAAAGAGATGAATCTGGGAAATATTTAGAAGATATGTTTTACAGGCCTTAGCGATTGTCTATTATGAAAATGAGAATGAATGAAGAGTCAAAAATGAGAAGCAAGTTTCTAGCATAAGAAATTGGATGTATTGGATAAGCAAACAATGATGAGAGAGAAAAGTTATGAAGTCATGGAGGGCTAGCTTTAAAACAAAATGTCCAATTCCATGTTCACCAAGAAATAGAAGAAATGGTTGATCAAAATAAGTCTGTAGGTGAAGTGGCAGAAGTTGAAGTAGTTTCAACCTAATGATTTGTCTTTATGAAGTCAGAGTCAAAGCCATCTGCTGAGAGGAGAGACAGGAAATATGGATGTTTGAAGAGAGTGGAGAGAGTGGAGTTTGAAGAAATTTTAGAAAGCTACTATTCAGAATGGGAGAAAAAGTGATGAGAGACCTATAGGAAGAATTTTAGGTGGTATTGATCCATTTCAGGTTGGAGATCATTAAATTAATCAAAATTAATAGCACTTAAATGGCATTAATTTTCAGAGTTGAACAATTAATATTTTTTGAAATCATGTTCATCATCCTAGATAAAAAAGAAGAGGCAAAAACAAAAAAAATCAGATTGAGCTAATGTTTAGGATTTTTCCAGATGGTTGAGACATTAAAAAAAAAGAGAGAGAGGAACTTGAGGATAATAGCAAAAGTAAAACTTGTTCGAAGTAATAGATAATAGGCTGGGTAAGACAGTGACAATGTGGGGGAGGGGGACAAACACAGGAAAAGTAAAGGAATCAAGGGATTGGAAGTCCTAAGAACCCGAGGAAAAAATCTAGTAACAATAACAGAGGAAGGGGCAAAGATAGGATAAGATAAGTTAGAAAGGTACGGTCAGAGATTGCAATGTTTTGAGTTGATATTTCAACACTGAAGCAGTTTCAGATGATGACAGCAGGTGCTTACTTGCTCTAGGGGGTGAGCAAGGAAAGGGAGAGGCTGCCGAAGGCAGGGAAGTGAACGCGCAGGGGCCGGGGGGCGGGTGTACTCTCTTTGAAGCATTCAGTAAGGAGGAGAGAAATGGGATGAAGAAAAAGAGCGTAAAGCCAGTGCCAATTTCTTCAAGGAATGAGGAAATAGCCAGTTAGTCAAGTGATGACACCAACAATTTTGTGTGGAGGGTGGAGTGAGCTTTAATGAATAGAGATTTTTGTATGAACGTGAAAGAGTAATGATCTGGAAAACTACTGACACACCACTAACCCTGAGGCATGTTGGGAGACAGAAAGCAGAAGGCAGTGACCTTTTCTTCCACGAATACACCTCAATATCCTCCTCAGCAATTCTGAAGAAGACCAACTTCCGTGGGTTTATTCGAATTTAATCACTATCTTGACTGGGGCTTGTTTTATTTGTATTTGTGAATAGTGAAATCTTTTCTTTCTCTCCTTCCAAAACGAGCTGGATTTTCATGGCATGAATATTTGGGACCTTACAGTACAGCTGCTGCACATCAATCTTGCATGAACTCTTAACAAAAAAAAAAAAGTGCATGTGCCAGCAGAAGGTATGGACCACACCGGGTTTCCCCACCCAGGAATGCTCACCTCGATGTGTAATCAATCAACAGGAAAGGTGTGCCTTTTGCAAAGAAACTCCAAGAGGTCACTTTCCTAGGTGTGATCAATCTCCCCCATGCTGATCATGTTGCAGCGATTACCACTCCATTCTAACAGCTTCTTCTCCAGGGAGAAACAAAACTGTGTCTGTGAATGTTTAGTACGGTGTGTCTTGTCAGGTTAAATTACCTTGTAACATAACTCACTGTAAATTCACCTGATAAGTAAAAAGCAGTTGGAGATTTTAAAACACCATCAAAAAGCATTCTATTTGGGGGTAGAAAAACGTTGTGCAATTACAAGTGAACCATGCCAGTGGCCCTCATGATCAGCAAGAGTCAGAATTCCTTTAGTTCAGCACATAAGAAATAATCTCCCATGATTTATGGCCTGAAGTTCCACTGAACCAAGAAAGTAATATTTGTTCTTATGATCTTTGAAGCGGATTGAGAAAAAAAGTCTTAGTATTTAATGAGCATATGTGTTAGACTAATACTGTACATATACATACTCTCCTATATGAGACTCAGTACTAAGTACCATCTCCTCCAGGAAGACTTCTTAATCACCTCCCAAATCAGAGTGTGATGTTAAATTTATGTGTCAATTCGACTGGGCCAAGGGGCTGCCCAGATATTTAGTTAAACATTATTCTGTGTGTATTATTGAGGGTGGATCTGGATGAGATTCATTTTGTATCATCAGACTGAGTAAAACAGATTATCTTCCCCAATGTGGGTGGGCCTCATCCAATCTGGTAAAGCCACGAATAAAATAAAAAAGCTCAATAATGGAGAATTCACTCTCTGTGCCTGTTTTTGCTGGGACATTGGTCTTCTCCTGCTTTCAGAACTGGACGCAGACTGAAACCTATCTTGGCTCTCCTGACTCCCAGGTCTACAGACTCAGACTGAGACTAACACAGAGAGATCTGATCAGGTCCCTGGGGAGGAGCAGATTGGTCATAGGAGGGGGTTTCCCAAGGCAACGGTAAACAGCCTAGGACAGGATTAGCTGAGAGGCTGAACACCTTCAGTGAGAATGGAACTGTGGGTCAGAGGATTGAAACAGAAGGAAGACAGACCCTAGCTCTCTCTTTCTCTTCCTGGATGCCTAGATGATCATGCTGTAGCCCCCCGTGTTTCCCAAAGGATGGTATTTTAATGGTAGAAGGAACTCCAGGCACAGCCTCGGATTGTCCTGGCCTGGCAGAAGATGGCAGGATGATTCTTCTTTGGGTGTTCTAGAGGGGACAGGCTCTGAGGCAGAGGCCTGTCATCCTTCCAAAATTGCGTAGCTTTTGTATCTTATGTTATTTTAGTTTGTAAACTAACCCTATAAAAATAAGATAATTAAAAACTAACAGGAAATGATAGACAAACTCAAGAGTTAAAAGATTTTAGCCTTAGTTAAACGGCATAAGTGACTAATGCACATGGAAAGCTGTTATTTCAAAATTGTATAGCTTTTGAATAAAGACTCCTTTCCTTTTTCACTAAACCTCTGCCCCCATATTTTTGCCTAAAGGATGGCAACAGGCAGCAGGACCCCACTTGCTGTTCGGTAACAGACCTACACCATTGACTCTCCCGGTCTCCAGTTCACTGACTGCATGGTCTTAGGTATCTCAGCCTCCATAATCATGTGAGCCAACTCCTTACAATAAATATATAATATATATATATTATTGGTGCTATGAAGAACCCCAACTAATGTACAGGGTTAGGACCTCATTATTTGTGCTCTTTATTGGCCTCGTGCCACGTGGTTACCATCTTTTATTATCTTGCTGTGTATGGTCTATTTTCAGAATAAACCTAGAGTGCCTAGAGTATTATGTAGCCCATAAGTGGTGCTCATGGAATGGAATTAATTAAGTAATGAATACTCACATTACAATCAACACTATTATTATTTTTCTGAGGACACTAGAATACAGAGTTATCAGAGACTTTACACAAAGCTACATAGCTAGTGTTGGGGTAAAGCCCCAAATTCAGGATCAGTTCAGAAGAATTTACACAGAGCCTTATTCAAATGCGTCAGAGTTTCACTAGGAGAGACTTACAAGCACAGGCAAAGCAGCTTCTCCCAGTGGCGTCCACCGCCTCCCAGGCCACGTCCCTTTTTTATAGGAGGTTAAAAGTGAAACCGTATGGTGCACAGTCATGTAGACCACCAGAAAGAACAGCGCATTTCTAAATTAACAGAGAGCATTAGGCAGTTACCGCACCCTATAGCTTCATTAAACTCCTTCCTGCGGGCGTGGCAGTTATCTCTGGGCCGCATTCTGGCTTTCTGGGTTGTCATCCAAGCCTGAGGCTATAGAGAGTAAAGGTCATAGAAGGTTCAACAGAGAGTCTAACATTTCTGATGCCTTTACTGCTGGAGCCGTATGACATCTCTGACTTCCCCTACAGCTAGTAAGCGGTAGAGTTCAGATTTGAACCTGGGAACATCTAACTTCAAAATCCTTGCAGATTTTTCCATACTGTACTGCTTTCTACTTCCCTTTTCAAAACAGAATTCCTGAACAATTACATTTACTTTGAGAATTACTTCCATTAGAATAGCAGAGAGGCAGGTATAGCATTAAAGAACTTTGGCTGTAGAGACAGACTGCTGGAGTTTAAATTCTAGATCCTCTGCATACTGAGCAACTTTAAGCAAATTACCTAGCCTCTCTGTGCCTCAATTTCTTTATCTGTAAAATAGGAATAACAGGTAGTATTACTTACGCATATCAGTAACTCATTGACACAATAATGCTGTCTAAAAAAACCACTCTTAAATATAGTGGCTTAAACAAAAATGACTCTCACAGATCTGCAGATAGACTAAGGTCTGGCTGATCTACTCTGGATTTGGGTTGAGAGTAGGAGTGCTTTTCTGATTTTGTTTACAGTAGCCGGGGAAGCTCTGCTTCTCACTACCAGTCAGTGGGTCAACTGGGGCAGCACTGCCTGGAGCATCCCTTCTCCGTGCCCAGCGGGTTTTCCTTGTGGTGATGGCAGGTTTGCAGGAGGAAGAGTGGAAACACACAAGGCCTCCCAGAGCCTATGTTTGGGCTAGCAAGTGGGCCCACATGCAATCGAGCAAGGTGGTTCACAGGGCCAAGTCATGGGGTGGGGAAATGTGACTGTCCCGCAATGAAACCATGGCATGGATGTGAAGAATCAGACAGGGAGGAATTAAGAATCAGGTCACACTTTCAACATACCACCCTAGCTCTAAGAGCTATTGTGAGAATGTAGTAAGTTGAATGTATCATACACAGAACAGAGCCTGGCACATGTTAGGAGCTGAATAAATATTCTGAATGTTCCCTCTATATATTAAAATAATGTGACTTTGTCATTAAGCAGCTATAAGAGTAAAATAATTCAAAGGGCTTTCCTGTGTCGTTTTTGTTTAACCTACCACTTGAGTTTATAACAGCTGCCTCACTTTCTTCATTAAGTTGCTAAAAGGGCCAAATAGCATATGGTGACTGATCATGTTTCCAAAAGTATAGAACATCCTAGGAATGCAAAGTATAATACAAGACTAATTCTAGATAACCATTTGGTTAAGGTCAGTAAATCCCTCCAGTTTCAAGTGATAGGAAGCCATAGTTCTTATTTTATAGATGAGGTAAATGCTTCAAGGAACTAAAGTACTTTTTTTCTGGCCATAAATCCAAATACTGGCTGAGAAGGGATAGAATTAATGTTTCCTATCTTCTAGATGTTAGCTGGGTCAGAAACTGAACATGGATGCTAAGATTTAATCATCCTTCAGTATGAGGTAGTTCACATTCAAATTTTAGAAGTTCAGGGTAGTAAGGAAATCTTCAAGCAACTTCATAGTCTCATCCACTCATTCAGCTAATAAATCCCTTGGAGCTAGGGATACAAAGTTGAAACTCCCCAGCACCTGTCCTTGGGAACTTACAGGCATGGAGTTGGAGGCTGTGAAAGCCACCATGTATCTCTGAGAACAAACTAAGTGTCCCAGCATCATGGGATTCCAGGTGCCCATTTTATCTACTGCCTATACCCACTGATGAGACAGAAGAGAGCAAAAGACAACTATCATGGAAATTATGTTCCTTTTCAGTCATGGAAAATTTTCTCTTCATGACCCTGCATCTAGCTTTCTTTAGGCATTCCTTACTCCTGTTACCCCACCCTGTTAAATATCTCTGAATCCCATTTCCAATAGACAAGTTTCAAGGGCCTTCCCATGGGATTCCTAGAACTTGGAACTCAGAGAACTTGGCTAGATACCAGGAAGGAAATCACCTTAATCCACTCACCACTCATCCTTTCAATAGCTATTTATTGGCCATGTGCTGTGTGCCAGGCATTGCTCTAGGGATTTGGGAGATATGAGTATAACAGACAAACATCCCCCTCTCTACTGGCTTCCTTTCAACCCCAGTCTTTCTTCCCCACTCTCCTACAGGTATTTCCCAGCATCCCTCCTGAGAAACTAATTGACCTTGAATCCCTGTCTCAGGGTTGGCTTCTGGAAGAACCCAAACCATGACACCCAGAATCCTTGCCTTCAGCATCAGACCCCAAAATCATCAATGTGAACAATGGGAAAAGTGTGTCCAGGTCTTGAAGACACACTTCATGCCTTCTCACACATGCAGCTTGAGCTGGGCTCTGGTCCAGTGAATGTCACCTAAAACTTGCTGCTTGTGTGAGGATCTTATTCCTAAACATCCCCAACCATCATCAGCCCTTTGAAAACAAAACCCTGGTTTTGTAACATTTCCCAACCCCTATACCTTAGAAAAACACCAAAGATAGGATAGTGGTACCAAATTTGATGTGAACTAAATGAAAACAATTCTAATCTGATACCTGATATCATTTACCCATACAAAGGTAAAATTCTGGAGCTTACATAACTATATTTTCTGTGCTTAAAAAGATAATTGGACTTTTCAGCAAGACTATTGTGATCTATTCTGACCCTGAATCCAAAAGTTTAAAAATTCACATTTCAAGTGTGTTGATCCACGGGTATTGATTTTGAATAACTGCTGATAAAATTCACTCGCATGAACTAAATTATTTAAGTTATATAGTTAGGACTTTCCTTGGGGCTAGGAACCTTTAAACTTGATGCATACAAAAGTATCCAGCCATGTAATATGAAAAATAGAGACATTTATGGAAGAATGTACAAGATACAAGAAACATTGTACATGACATTAACGTCTCAGACCCCTTCAAAATAGGTGCCTTGGGACCTTACACAGTTCTCCCAGTGTTTCTTCCACAGTTCAAAACACTCTGCAAAATCCTTCGTTGGAATTGCCATCAGCTACCACATTGTATTTCCATGAATCTCATCAATAGTCTGAAATCTCTTCCCTTTCAAATGTGATTTTAGATTTGGGAAAAGCCAGAAGTTGTGGGGTGCCAAATCTGGGCTGTAGAGGTTGCCGAGTCACCTAGGTGATTTGATGTTTCTCAAAAAAACTCTGCAGGAGACATGATGCATGAGTAGGTATGTTGCCGTGATGAAGCTGCCAATCACCATTTGCCCATAGCTGCAGTCCTTTCTGTCATATTGCATCTCTCAACCCACAAGAACACTGAGGTAGTCCTCCTTATTAATCGTTTGGCCTGGAGAGACATACTCGTGATGGACAATACCTTCCCATTCAAACAGTTAACATGGTCTCAATCTTGCTGAAATTTTGCCACGCCTTCTTCAGACATGGAGAACCAAGTGACTTCCATTGGGATAACTGTGCCTTCATTTCCGGATCATAGATATAGACCCATCTCCGGTTATGACCTTCTTAAGGAAATCTGGCTCATCGGTAGTGGTTTAAATCAAGTCATTAGCAACTTCAGCACAACGTTCCTCCTGCTCTGGTAACAGAAGCCACGGAATGAATCCTGCCACGAAACATTTCATGCCAAGATCCTGCATCAAAATCTCGGACACAGTAGGTTTTGGAATCCCTAGGTCAGCTTCTAGCTCCCCCACTGTCAGTCGCTGACCTTTGTTGATTCCAGCTCATACACATTCAACCTTCTCAGGTGTTCTGCTTGTCGCAGGCCTTCCAGAACATGGATCACTTTCAACAGGTTCTCGACCATCTTTGATGCATTTGGGCCACATTTACTTGTGCTACATTCATTGCATCGTCCCTGAAAGCCTTCTGAATCATCCAAATAGTTTCTGCAGAGGAACATTCAAGCTTAATGCAAAATTGGATATAGATTCATTGCTCTACTTGCTCAGTCATTTTGAATACAATGGCCACACAGTCCACATGCTCACTCAGTGGCATTTACTGCTGTGACTGACTAGGACAGTGAAGTTGTTGTTCACACGTGTGCATTCCAGTCCACTCTCCTTGGTCACCAGGTTATATCAATGTCACACAAACTGTTCTCCTTATATTGACAATGACTGGACTTTTTTCAGACAAACCTTATATACTCACATAAACCAAAATAGTTAAATTAGTAAAACTCCATATTTAATGAGGAAAGTTATTTATTTTATTCCTAGGTATAAAAAAAATCCAGGATTCCATAAAATTTTACTTTCCAAAAGGTAGGTATATTCCTAGCTACCTTCCTGGAATAAAGCTTGTAGCTAAAAGGTTGAGGCAAAAATGCATAAGAAATACATTACATTTTAGGGGACACAAAAATATAATACTCTCTTATCATGTAAGTGTGTCTGAGAGATTGTGGATTTTAATTGTAAAGGGAAAAGATTCAAGAAGTGTATATCTCAATAGTGCTTTTTGCCATATTTCCCCCTAAGTTGTAGTTTGAGGCAAAATGTCCTGTGGAGGGATAAGATGTTAAGATACTGCGTAAATGTTCACTTCGATGAGTTATAGTGACTTGAGATGAAGTACTATTGGTTGCTTCTCGTTATACTTTTTAACAAATATCTCATTACCTAGACAGCCCAGTTATAGTCTCTAAAAAAAATCTATATATTATATTTTAATAAGAGCCCTCTCCTTCTGTTCCTGGTGAGGTGGAAGGGCTCTTCCCTCACCCCTCCTCCGTGCTGAAATGTTCTCTGTGCCAACTTACGTGGAGTGTTCTTGGCAGCCTCAGGACTCAAAATGAATGACTCTGGAATATACTATATTTTTCCAGCAGTGACATTTGGGCCTCTAGCTTGTTCCCTGGCTGCGGTCTGAGAGCAAGCCGCACACAGGGTTGCCTTAGGCCTGAGACAGAGTCAGCATGTTGAGTTTGTACTTCTAAGCATTAGTTATCACTAATTCCCTTTGGATGACCAAGAATTGTTCATTTCAATTTAAAAAATAATAAAATAAAATCTGTTCTATGTATTTAAGGAAAATAATAAAAACATAGTCTGAACATATTGATCTTTTGTTGACTCTAAAACCTTTTTTAGGAATAATTATTTGATCTTAGATAATATAATGCAAAAAATTATAATATTCATATCCAGTGGAGATATGACCTATCTCATTCAAACTACAGAAAATAATTTCTAAATCACCGACTATCATAAAAGTATATGCATGAGCACTGAAAAGGCCTTTTTCTTTTCTCTAATGTTTCACCCATGCAGGACTAGATCCTATTTCTTTGAGACCAACCTTTGGTGCTTATTACTGTGCCATCTTTGAAAACCAGATCTCCAGACTTCTGCTATAATGAGCCCTAAAGAGAGAAACAAAGAAAGAGAGACATAAGATTTTAATGGGAAGGTAATCATGTTAGAACCAATAATGCTAAAGCAGCCCTGGAATGATAAATTATTTTGTTTCATCATTTTCAGAAAAACATTTGAAGAATATGCCAACATCTTCTTAAAATGCTGTTCTTTCTTTCTGCTTATAATCCCAAGCAGAATTCTTCAGATATTGTGAAAACACATTCACATTTCATTACCACAGCTACCTGGGCAGCTGTATAGAAATCTATCAGTTGTTGATGTATTTGAAGCATTGACAGGCATTCTGCAGAGAAAATTAAGTAGAAAAGCTAACCCTGAATTAAAAGAAAGGCAGATCATTCTTATTTTTATGATAAATAAAATCCAAATAAAACACACATGCACACACACACTTCTCAGTTAATGCCAGCAAAAGTACACCAAACCCTCAGAGACTAGATTGGTACACTGGCAAAAATCAGTAGGCTGGCCCTAGAGATTATATGACAGCAGCACAGCACCAGGGTATTTATTTCTCTGAAAGGCAAAGAGTCAGCTAAATCCTAAATCTGCACTTCCTCATGGGATTGTGGTTCATTAAAGCCAATCATTTTAAGTAACTTCATAATCAATGTCCATAGTGAGATGGTATATTGTACAGTGGTCAAAGGTTAGCTATTGGAGTCAAAATATGTGGCCTTAAGTGAGAATGATTAAATTTCTAGGATACTCATGGGGAAAAAACAAATACTCCTCCAATATCTCACCCCATTTCTTGGGTCACCAACCCCAAAGAAAGTGCCTTACTTACATGGCAGAAAGGAGTGGGGACCAATGACAACTGATTGATAAAACAAGCTAAAGTATCAAGAGTAATGAAATAAGATTGATAAGCATGATAAAATAATTTAATCTTGGAGAACAGTAAATGAAAATCTTGAGGGAGAAAATCTAGGCTTTAAATGTTTAAACCTATGAATTAGTTCTGAAAAAAATTAAACATACTTAAGATGAGCACATTTAAAAGCAAAGTTGATTTCTGTTTTAAAAACAATTGCACAAACAAAGCATAAAACTGCTATATGCAATCTCTGAAGAACTGCGCCCTCTCATAACCATCTCCCCTACCCCAACCCCCTTTTCTCCTATGCATACAGAGACACTGAGTGTTAAATATATACCAAAGATATTATTTAGAATGTTTGGTATTTAATCCAAAGGAAAAGTTACTTGAATATTAAAGCACATTTGCTTCCCAATGGTGTAAATAATTCCAGTACACAGAAACACAGGGAAACGCACAATAATATTTGTCACTGATCATGATATCAAGTAGTCTATGAGTTGAGAAACTCGGTAATTGTATTCCAGGGAATCTGTCCAAATTCCTAGTGCTAGACTTGTTACCTGTAGAGGAATATCTCTCCAATGATGTGGATGAAGTGTATGATAAGGTTTCGTGTTCTAGTATACAAAGCTGAAATGCAATCTTCAATCTCACACACAGTGATTGCATATGGCAGATTAATGTCAAGGAGGCTTTGAACAAGCTAGGTTCATCATGAGAATTTTTCTCCAGTACTGAGTTATGACCTAATGCATTTCTCTGCACTGTCCCAAAGAGATGAGAAAAGATGGCTGGAAATATTATATAGTGTTCATAAAAGAGGTGTTCTTTCCCATCATTCAGAAAAACGCAAGGAAAAGATTTGCTAAATTCATTTCCAGGGAGCAGTCTATTGTGTGACCAATGAAATACACCTAAATTATTTTGAAATAGATCACCCTTTGAATTTTAACCTATTGATATGACCAGATACACATGTCACCAAAGCCTCAAGCCACTCACTTGTTTTTTGATGTAGTTGTCACACATGGTCACCTAGGGGTTTTGTGGGTAAGAATAGATTATAAATGAGGTTACACTTAGAGTTTCGATTTTTATATGAAACACCTAATTTGATTCTCTAATAGGACCAAAGGCTATT
The DNA here is from genome assembly GCA_004026545.1 of Mormoops blainvillei. Classification (NCBI taxonomy): domain Eukaryota; kingdom Metazoa; phylum Chordata; class Mammalia; order Chiroptera; family Mormoopidae; genus Mormoops; species Mormoops blainvillei. The sequence goes on along the minus strand of PVJD01000185.1, from coordinate 377,331 downwards.
TCTTGTAGTGTTGAATTTCTTCCTGTTGGTCTCAAGATGAACCATTCTGGACAGTTCAGTATAGGATAGATCAGTGGTTCCTTCATTTGGTTCTGCCTCAAAATTATTGTCATTTTTATTTTTGGGTTTTTGTTGCTGTTCTTCTTCTTTAGGCCGCCTAATCTTCTGAGTCCTAATCTTCGAGATGATTAAGGTATAGGCATTTATGAGCACGTGGGAAATATTGTACTAGGCTAATCCTCATCTGAGGGTGAAAAAAGCCCTAACACCAAAAATGTAGTGGGTGGATCAAACTCTCTTCAGGTTCCATGAGCTGCCCCATCAAATAATGATGCTGTCTGATCCCAGTTCACTAATATAACTCCTGGAAGAGTTTTTAAGCAAGAAATAGATCATTGTCTAGCAATCATGAAGACCCTGCCTAATGAAGCTAAGTAACCCTTATCTGCACTTCATCTTCAAAGTTGTTAAAATGTATTTTGATGTTCTCGTAATGTGTCTGATTCCTTATCAATTATCTTCCAAAGTTCTTGAGAGTAAAAAACTTTATTTCCTCTTGGTGTCTACTGCTGAATTTTGCATGTGTTGTCAAAATATGTATTTTTTTTTGTTGCGAACTAACCTAGAACACTGAAAGAAGACTGATGCTCACACACTAGTTCCCGTATCTCAAGCAAGATCTCTTGATCTTCAGTCTCTTCATGAAAATGTTGTACTAAATGTTTGATCCATTTCTTCCATCTTTCATCTCTCCCCTACTGTACATTTACATATGATAAATTGACAAAGACTGGATGAACAAGACTCTACTCTCCGGGAAATGAAGATGTCTTGACTTCTTTTTAATCAATTTTTGTTTGACACAGCCTTGTTCTACTTAGCTCAGCCACAGAACTGAGGAATTTCCTAGGAAAATTGTGCTTTATATGCCAAGAATCTAAAATATTTGTGTCGACTTTAGAATCTAGTGGAAGTATGAATTATACATACCATTCATTTAATGTTGATCAACCATCCATTTGGCTTCATTTGGGTGCAGATTAGCAGAAGGAGTTTTGATGTGCCCCGAAGGAGCTGAAATCTTAATATTGAGGAGAAAAGAGAGTAACTCAAATACCTCTTTGCCAAAAACTTGTGGCTGAAATTATATCCTAATGAGATTTTTTTTTTTAAACTCTTCAGCGTCCCTTTCTGATTTTAAGCAGATGGAACCTGAAATCACTCAAATATTTACATTTATGTCAATGACTCTAATCCATTTTGTAACTAAATTGTATAAAGCTATCTTCTACAAAATAGTAGACTGGTATTTTGAAATAAATTGATTTTTTTTTTAAATGGACATGGATAAAAAAGCTACAGATGGGGTTTTTGTAGACAGTTGTTTGCTCAGTAGATGGAATATTGAATCTTTCACCCATTAAATGTATCCTCAGCACAGATTTGCTGCACCTGCTATTTTACATCTCAGTATATTTCATACTGAATAGTTATGATCCTTTCAAATTAATATGGAGCCATTAAATGGTCAGAAATAGCCCAATGCTGACATCTACTGGATACACAAATGGATGCATTTGACTATCAAAAGAATCCCCATAGCCTACTTCATAAAGTAAAAGTGTAAGAAACATAAAGTAAAATTTACTTTGCTTTACTTAATAAACATATCTACTGGTTCTGTATAAATCCTTATTCATAACTAAACAAAGGCTATATATGAAATACAGTGATATTTTAAAATGGCTAATTTTGGGAATTTAGACAAAATTGGACTCAGAGACCAGGAAACTGTGATATTATGAATGGAAATGAGCTTAGAAATAATGCACTTCGGCTACTGATAGTGCCCTTCAGCCACTACTCCATCCTCCTGAGTGAATACTGCTTTCCCTCCATGTAAACAGAAAGTGTAGCTCTAACTCCATCTTCCTTTGGTCTTGAGAAATTGCGCGAGTCCTGTTCTAATTGATCTTTTCCACACCAACATGGTTTCTTTGGCAGATTTTTCCTTGGCTTCTATGAGCCTATTGTGAATTATATCTTTCTTTTGCCAAGGTATATTTAATTGCCAGATAAGTTGTTACAATGGAAAGGCAGACAGCATTGGGTTCAATTTCTAACTCAGTCTTTTATATAAGTATCTGAGTGAAGTAGGGTAGTTATTTAATTAAAATGCAAAGAAATTACATTTTATTACACTATTATCAAAAGAATTTATGGCAATATATGTAAAAAACAACATTGTCCAACAAGTAGGTGCTAATTAAATAGTGGTTAGTATTATTATCACCGTCATCATCATCATCATCATCATGATTTTCAGCTAAGTCTATAGAATACCCCAAACTCAAGTTTCCCTGCTATGTCAAGTCTTCAAAGGTGGCGGCCGGGGCTTACTTATGTGTTTATCCCTTGCGCTTAATATAATACCAGACACAAGTAGATGTTCAATAAACATTTGCTAATCGAGCTCTCTTTCTGAAATGCGTGATATCAGGAATTTACCTTATTTTCTACAGCGACTGCACAGTGTTGATACATATGGTTGTTTTCTTGGTTTAAAAAAATAGCTCAAACAAGGAACAGTAATAAAAGGAGGACGAGGGTGAGCAGCTCACTACTGTCAATTTGTGGAGTCAATACCATAACAACACACTGTCTTCATCAAACCACAGGAGAGCTTGAGCTTATGGTATACTGATATGTCATTAACCTAGTCAATTTCATGGCCCGGAGGGTTGGTGCAAGGAAGGAAGTTTTACTGTTCTGGAGCAGAGAAACTGCCCCAGGCACAGAACTGCCTCTTCACAAAGCACATTCACAGTTCTGTGAGCTTTGCCCTGCATGGGTTTCTATGCAAGGTTTCCCCCACCCCTAATCACAAACTGTCTCCCATTTGAACCCTGATAAATATTCTAGCCAATAAAATTTTATTGTAAAACCGAGCCTTACAAATAAAGCTGAGAGCCACAGAATGGGGGCTATTTCCTCAGATAAGATATTCGAAGCACACATCTCACAACCCAGAGATATTTGAAATTCAATGGAGGAGGGATCTTCAAGGAGAGGTATCCTGTCACATGCCATGTATTACAGGTTTTCTGTTTAATTGCACTGGAGGGACTAATAGTTTAACATATTACAAACTCAGTTGTGTGAAAAATAATGGGTTCTTTATTTTCTATGACTGATCTTATCTTGCTCTCAAGTCCCGTTTTACTGGGCAGTGAGAAACTTAACCTTATCAAGTCAAGTCACTCAGTCATGTTTACTTTAAATGATTAGATTAACATAATCTGTAAGAAACTCTTTCAAAATTCCTCCCATCTCTCCTTCTCCAAGTTGACATGGACTCTGGATCTCAATAATATCTTAATTGTCCTAATGTAGAGGAAAGAAGGATCTCTATATCAGTCTTGTTCCTTGTTTCCTCTAGAACCTTGCTGACCACCTTAAAAATGTTCCTTGACCCTCCTGATTCTTTATATCCCCCTGATATATACTGCTGAAATTCATGGCTGGTGAAACTTTGATATTTTCCTAATATGACTGATAATCTCCATGTCCGCCCCGAAGACTTGGCCTGTCCTGGTTTCCACTCATAATACAGATTATCCAAACTGTCAGCTACATTTTCCACGTGGCCCCTGACTTCTGGCTCTCTGCTCTTAGCTCTCATCTCTTCTGATTAAACAAGGACATTCTGTACCCTTTCTATACCACATGGGAGCCAAGGAAGATGTCTAGCATCCAGCTTTCTCTCGGTTTAAACAAATCACATCATTACCCTGCAGCACCTGTACAATGAAGGTGTGTGATATTCTGTTAGGCAGTATTCTCCCAAATACCCAAACGAGTGGAACACAAACTTTTCTTATTTCAACTTCCTCCACAGATTCTGCATTTTATGTTCATACGCTCAGTTTCCACCTTTCAAGGATGATTTGGGGAAGGTAGGATAAAAATTATTAACATCTGATCTTTCTCCTCTCATCTCCCATCTATCCTTCTCCTCCTCGGACAGCTGAAAAGCCTTTATTTTTCTCCCAACTCCCTTCTGGCAGAGGCTTCCTCTAACTCATAGTGTCCCTTCCTATTCCCTTTCCCAAGGGTCTTAAAACTGAAAGTTTATAGACAAAGAAGCCATTGTACCAAGGACAAAGAATACGTAGGGAAGAGTTTTCAAGTGATATGCTCATTACCTGAGGAAAACCTTTGCTGTCCCAACAGATTGAAACGGTTTTTGTTTTAGTCACTAAATGAAACTTTTGTCTTCATAGTCCTGGAAGGAATGGTATAACTTAAGTAGGAGATAGAATTAAAACTTAATTCCTTGAAAACCCCACCCAGCTTGTACTCCTATTCAGGAACAGCTAAGGAGTGCATCTAATATTTCTTCAAGAAAGAGATCCCTTAATAAAATTCCTTCTTTGAAGAGCTTAAATTGACCACACCCATTCTCAGACTTCTCTTTCCCAAGACTCTAAATTGAATATGTTAGAGACTCTAGAGTTCGATCACCTGTACCTACTCAAATGGACCAACACAATGATTAATTCTAGATCCTACCTCTCAGTAAGACTAGGGTCATTAATATTTTACTTTCCAGTCAGAGTGAAATTGGAAATTCAGTGGGGCTCACCTGCAAGTGAAGACCATACAAGTGAATGACGGTAGGTAGAAAAGGCGGACGTTACATTCCTGTGAAAACTTCTGCAATGGATGAGCCACAGGGAAAAGAAGAGGCCCCATTCATGACTGTTGGCCTTTTCTCCTTTGTTCCTCATTCTCATGCTCACAACATGACCATCACTTGGGGGCAACACAGTCCACGCTGAGCCAAGAGAGGAAGGGAGACTTCTGTGTTTCCTTGTCAAAGGATGGGTCAAGTTAGAGTACCATCGATCCATTATTTAGCAATAGAGGCTCTCAGATAGTATTATCAAGACATGAAATTATTGCCTCGTTTCAATGCGTATGATGCACTAAATGTTAACATTCACTCCAATCCCTTTTAAGAGGCTTGAGAAATCTTTTTCATCCAACAGAGATAATTTTTTTAATAAGAAATGTATTTTATTGTCAAAATTTTTTGAAATCATCTAACTAGTTTAAATTCATGACACTGAAGCCATGTCTGATTAATAACCTTGTTTGTTTGTTTGTTGGTTGGTTTTTAATTGGACAACTAGTAGTTTGAAGAGCCAGAACTGTCTGTTGGTAAGAAGTAACCAAGATCAACAGATAAGCACACCTATTGGTCTGGGAAGGTCACAGTTAGATTCTAAGGGAGGAGTAGCTGGAGGGACCAGAGATGACAACAGAAGACAATGTCTTTACTCCATCAGCTTTTAAACAGTCATCTATGGGGTGAGATATAAACTAGCATAAGGTAGGAAATGCTTTTCCAGAATATCAGCCACATTCAGCTATTATCCTGCCTTTAGAGTTGTATTCTTCCAAGACTGTGAAACATTTGTTCAAAAGTTTAAATGGCATTGTTAAAAGAACATGAGGAGAGACTGATGTTAGTAAGATAGCAGTATAGGAATTTCCAACACTCATCACCTTATAAAAACATCAATGGAACAACTAACAGTGAATGAAAATACCTTTGCAAATGCTAGGGATTTCAGGTGAGGGATTACAGCAGTTGGGTGGAATACAGAAATAAGAAAAGATGAGATAAAGAGTGTAAGAAAGATGGTTTCACATTACCGTGGTCACCCCTTCCCCAAGCCCAGACAATCCAGTTCCATGAGAGACAACCTTCCTGTAGGTGAAGCAGAGTGAAGTGAGTATCCCACTTGACCAGGCACCCTAGTAGCAAGCCCAGCCAGCTCCAGACCAGCACCCATAGCCCCAGCACCCAGGCCCACCCAAGTGCTTGCTGACACTTGTCAGCACCAAAGGATCCAGGATCAGGGCCTACCCACACAAAGCCAAGACTCAGACCCAGCACTGCAGACCCAAGCACCAGGCCTCCCCTGGCTGACCCAGGCTTCAGGCCTGTTTACCTGCTGATGCAGGTATAAAACCTGCCTGCCCAAGGACTTCAGCAGCAAGTCTACCAGTGCACAGCATGAGAAGGTCCACCCAGAATCTCTGAATGGAGTGGTTTATAAAGGGCTTTCCGTCCGTCTCCCAGAAACAAGATGATTTTTGTCATGTTAGAGGAATTGCAAGAAGTGAATGGAACACAGTAAGTAAGGAGGAAATGGGGAGGAGTTGAGACTGGAGAGGAAGCAGAGTTCCAGAGCCAAAAGTGGTTTTGTAGGCAACTTTAAGGACTTTAGGTTTTACTCTAAGAAGGAAAACCATCTAATTCAGAGTACACCAATTATGTGATTTTCACTTATGTTTGTATAAGAGTTACTCTGGCTTCTCTTGAGAACAGACCAGGGAAAAAAGAAAGAAATACAAGCAAGAAAAATAGTTTAAAAGCTATTGAAGTAATCTCAGCAAAAATAATCAGAGTAGTAATGGTGGAGCTGATGGGAAGCGATTAAATTCTGGGTGTATTTTAAAAGCAGAGCTTACAAGATTTGCTCATGTGATATGCGTAACAAAGAGAGGAATAAAGGATGAATCCAAGGTTTTTTACCTGTATAACTGGATGTTTGGAGTTACCATTTACCAAGATGAGTTAGATTATAGCTAAAACTGATTTTAGAAATTGATTAAGCAGTGACATTATAGGGATGTTAGATTTAAGATGACTATCGCTTATTCAAGTAAAGGTATTGTCTAGGCAGTTAGACACAGATTGTTTGGGTTAGAGAAAGAGGGCAGGTTAGAGATATTAACTAGGAAGTCATCAGCTTGAAACTATTTAAAGACAAAAGACTAGGTGAGATCACCCAGCAATTGAACATAAAGAAGACCAAGTGAGCCCTGAAGCGATAACAACAACCTATAAAGTGATTATTAGCCCCAATTTACTGATGAGGAAACAGAGGATCAGGCATGGTAAGTAATCTAACAAGACCACTCAGTTAGTAAACTGCAGAGTCAAATATTAAACAAGGATTGTTATACCCCAACATGTATGGTGGCAAACAGATTTGAAATCTGGCAATGAAAGGGCCAACCCTAGCAATACATTCCTAAATGATTTTCTAGGTCACTGCACCCCAAATGCCTTTCCACACACCAAGTGTTTCCTGGGGAGTGTATAAAGATGAGTTTGAGACCTCTTTCCCTAAACTTCTGATTTGGTAGATATGCAGAGGTATCTATGAGAGATTTATTTTTAGTGTTGCATAGAATGATTCCATAGCCAGTTTTAGGACAACTCATCTGAAAGACATCAGACAGAAAGTGAAAAGCAAAGGGGAAAATAAAACCTGCGCACTTTCCTGAAGCCTAGCATAGAGACACCATCAACTCTAGGCCAAGCAAGTAGACAGAGGTGATGGGAAGGCAGGGAACTCTAGACACCACACCCGTCCCACAAGAGGAGGGACGTAGTTTCTCTGAAAACACTTAACTTATGGCTCATTCACACAGAGGAAGATCCTTCTGCTAAGACTCCCTAAAATTAAATTGCCTTTTGATTGCCACAGGAGCTACCAATTGAGCCTATTGGCCAGTGGTCCCCAGCCTGAGATGCACTCCAACCTGAGAGAAACAATCAGAATTCTTTTGTAAAATATAAGCTCCACCCAGACCTAATGATTCAGAGCCTCAGAGATCTGGGAGTCTACCTTTTTACAAGCTCCCCTGGGGACACTTATATACCCAGTCCAGTATCTATCGATTTGTGAACCCATATTCAAATCATTGTTGTAGAGAATTAAAGTCCCTAAGTCTTTTGCACATGTCTTTATGTTAAACTAGGAATCCCCCACTGAATGGTGCGCATATACGTTAAGCTATTTTGAACATCAGTGCAGACTTATTACACCAGCCAAGATGGCAGCACTAGTCATGTGTAGCCACTAAGCACTTGAAATGTGACTATTTCAAATTGATGTGTACTGTGAGTGTGAAATGCACACAGAATTATTTTCTTTTTTATTGAATTTATTGGGTGACATTGTTTAATAAAATCGTATAGGTTTCAGGTATACAATACAATAATATATCATCTGTACCTTCTATTGTGTGTTCACCACTCAGAGTCAAGCCTCCTTCCATGACCATTACTCTCCCCTATAGCCTCGTCTACTGGCCTCCAACCCCCACACAGCATTTCAAAGACTTAGTTGTAAAAAAGAATTTAAACTATATTATTAATAACTTGATATCTATTCTAAGTTGAAATAATATTTTGGATATTTGAATTAAATATATTAATTTTATCTGTTTCTATTCTTTTTTAATTTTTTTTTAATTTTTACTTTTGTTTTTAGAGAGAGAGGAAGGGAGGGAGAGAGAGAGAGGGAGAGAGAGAGGGAGGAAGGAATAGAGAAACATCAACTTGTTGCACTTATTTATGCATTTATTGGTTTACTCTTTTTTTTTAAGATTTTATTTACTTTATTTTTAGACAGAGGGGAAAGGAGGGAGAAAGAGAGGGAGGAAATGTCAATGTGTGGTTGCCTCTCACACACCCCTGCTCAGGACCTGGCCTGCAACCCAGGCATGTGCCCTGACTGGGGAATCAAATCAGTGACCCTTTGGTTCACAGGCCAACACTCAATCCACTGAGCCACACCAGCCAGGGCTATTGGTTTACTCTTGTATGAGGAGGGACCCCCCCAAAATGGAAACTTTTTATTAAAATTTGTATATTTATTCCTATAAGTTTAAACTTCAGTCACCTTCAAAGCACTTTTCATTTGATGTAAAACACTTATTGAGACATTTTTTCCACTGCTCAAGACAGTTTTTGAACTCTTCAATTTTGATACCTTTTAGTGCTTCTGCTGTTTTTTGTTTCATATCTACCACATCATCAAAACTTTTCCCTTTGAGGACTTTTTTCATCCAGGGAACAAACACAGTCATAAGTCATAAGATCAGATGAATAGGGAGGGTAGGGTACAGGAGTCATACCATTTGGGGTTGAAAACTGCTGAGCATTCAGCACTATGTGACCAGGTGCACTGGTATATCACCCAGCATGAAATGGACAAATGTGTTAAAAGAGTCTTCAAAAAAAATTCACTGTAGCCAAACACAGTTTCTCACAACAACACCTGCTGGTACACTGATACAGATGGGTTCCTAGAATAGTCACCTAGCAGGGAAAGCCTACACTATAAGGCACTCACCCTCCAGAAGATAAATCTGGTTTTTTGGGGGCCCCCCTGACTGGAGAGCAAACCTGCAACCTTGGCATATCAGAATGATGCTCTAACCAACTGAACGACCCAGCCAGGTCTCTACTCTTTTCAATATACTTTCTAGAAATAATAAAATTATACATTTTAAATATTACTTGCATTATTTACCATTGGGCAGCACTGACTAGCATGTTTTTCTGCTGATTTTCCCATTGTTTGTTAATCACACCATACTCTGAGTCCCCACAGTCCAGTGCTCATAACTCTATAAGACTTGTAATAAGATATTCCAATTTTCTTTTTATAGGTCAATTTCCACCACTAACTATGGGAGGCTCCAGGACAAGCCCAGCCTTTTTCACCTGTCTCCTCTAAACCTAGCACAACACATGGCACCTGACAGATGTTCGTGAATGACTAGTTTCTTCCCCTTCCTCGCCGAACCATGCAGATTGTTAATTGCAAAGTGCAAGCTCTAACTCAGGTCGCCCGACTCCTGCTCTGATGTGCTATCCATGACATCTCACTGCCTTTACACCTTTTCTCTAAAGATTAGTACAGAAGCGAATGGAAGAAAAACTCAAATCAGCCCAATTTACTTCTCATTAGCAGTTTTTATGAAGACTGGTTATAGAAAAAATTGAGGCTCAAAGCTAATGTGACATTTTGAATTATCTCAAGTTGTCACTTTTCTATGCTGTGCGTCACTCTCATTAGGAGAAGTAATCAAGAGCTGGGCCTGTTATTATACTGTGTCCCTGTTATTAAAGCTTAGCACTTGGAAATATCTAACACTCATGTTGATGTTACACTTTTCCTACGGCACAAAAAGTAGTCTATTCATTTTTCCATGATTCGGGTTTTGGGGTGTTTCCCCTTTTCAGGACTGCTTCCTCAGCCTACAATTTAGATACATGTTGGCTTTCTCTGAAAGGATTTGCTGCATAACTTGTAGATACAATCACGTTCTTTACAATGGAGACATCCTCTGATGCTTTTAGTTTCCTCTGTTAATACCACAAAATCTTTAGGTTTTGCAGAACCCTGGGAAAATACTTTTTATATACACTATAAACAATTTGAGCTTAAAATTCATTTGAAATTTCACAAGCCCATGTTAGGTGTAGTGAGTTGTCTGAATAAAGATTTAGAATAGTGGGAAAAGAAGAAATACTTATATATTTTACCGTCCAGTCAATGCAAGCGAAGGTTCTCTGCAGTGTCTAGCTACCATCTCTTTCTGTTCAGGTTCAGCAACCATCTCTTTTTGTTCTTTATTGTAAAATGCTCTGTTCCTAGGCAGTTTCCTATATCTTGCTAAGAGACAAATGTAGCAATGCTGTTATTACTCACAATGCCATGGCTCTTTGAAACGTTTTGTACTGAAGCGTGATAGATCTTCTTGCCTTTGTAGTTCCAGAATACCATTTATTTAATGCTGCTTACATCATTATTTATATAATAATGTAATCATTCATTGTGCCACCCATGAATATTGGTTTCTGATGATGGTTTCAAAGGTTGTTGCTGGGTTTCATCGATGATGATCCTAAATACAGATCTTATCCAGAGTATTGAGAAAACTGAATGATAGTTAATTTTCTGATTGTTAAATTTTCCATTTAGAATTTTATAACATAAACATAGGAAAATACTTCTTCCAACCATAACTTCCTTTGGACTCTCTCTTAGTACATTTAGGCTCCCATTACAGAATATACAAACTGGATGTATTGTAAACAAGAAAAGTTTATTTCTCACATTTCTGGAGGCTGGAAAGTTCAAGATCAGAGTGCTAGCAGATTTGGTATCTGGTGAGGGATGGCCTCTTGCTTCATAAAGGGTCTTCTCCTCACTCTGTCCTCACTTGGTGAGGGGGCTAAGGAGCTCTCCGTGATCTCTTTTATAAGGGGGCTAATTTTGTTCATGAGGGCTCCACCCCAATTGCTTCCCAAGGCTCCCACTTTAAAATACCATTATACTAGGGATTCAGTTTCAACATATAAATGGGGTGGGTGGGGGCATATTCAGTCTATAGCAAACTCTTTAAGCAATTTTAATTGCATTCCTAAAATGTGATCTCCTTTGGTGTTGACCACCCCTGGTTCCACATACTGCCACCAGCTAGGAGAATACAAAAAGGGCCCTCAAGCATTATGAGAAGAGTGGTTTCATTTGTTGAAGGAATTGTCATACTTTGACAGGCATAACTTAAGGTTATCCAGAGATAGCATAGCATTATCATATCCATCAGAAGCAGGAGAAGATATTGATTAGAAGGGCCCAGTATTGTTATAGAACAATGGCCTCAAAAGCCCTCAGGGGTGAGAGGTGAAGTCACCTCAGAAAGACTGCCTGCTACCTGGTATGGAGACTGCAGAGGGATTGGGATGGTGCTGTGGTTGTCAGTGGTGAGGCAGGGATAGAGTTAAAGATACCTGCTGCTGCCATCCCAGCCCTTCAGTGCTGTGCACCAAATGTGGCACCACAACTGGAACACGGTCAGGCAACAGCTGACACATGGACCTAAATATGCAGCACAAGGACTGGAGTTGGACTGCCCATAACTGGAACTCTAAACTCATCCTTCATTCTACGTAAGGGAGAACCATCTAATATCTCATGTGGTCCTGTGAAAAAATACCATGCTAGCCAGCAGGAACGGTCTTCTCACCATGCCACCCCCCAGCTCTGCCCCCATCCAGAATGCTGGGAAGATGTCACAGGCATAGGTCCCAGAACTCCTCAAGGCATCTGGCTGACCATGTGAGGGTCATCAGAGAAGTTATGGGAACACTACAAAGGAGATAAAATGGCACCAGGTCCAACGTGGTACTGATCCAGTCCTGGGGCTCTCCTCCCTGCCCAGTCCCAAACATGTGAGAGAAAAGAATTAAGAGTTTCAAGGGAGGCACCCCAAAGTGTTAGGTTATCCCTGAGGAATTTGGTGGCACTAGCTATAACATATTAAATTTAGGCGTAAAGGCCTTTGAAATTCCCTCGAAAGTAAACTAAAGAGGAAACAATATTCTCAAGGGAAACTATAACATGCTAGAGAGGAAAGGCAAACCCACAGGGCATTCCAAATGAAGGCATATTTGCAACTATGTCCCACTTACTACCTTGTGAGTACATTTTAGGTCATATTTCTTTTAATATTCAGGTGACTATAACTTTGAACCTCCAACTTCCCAACACAAAGATGTCCTAAAACACTCCCTGGGACACTTGTTCAGGGTTTGTATTTCAGGTTTGGTTCTTCATATTTTACCAGTGTAGTAAATATACTTGTGCATCTACTAGAGTCTGGTGCTTAAAGCTAGTTTGGGGATTTGTAATGTTTTCGCTCCCAAAAAGCACTTGAGGCTCTTATGGAAATTTGCACAGCCCTATTCCAGGGACTTCCAAAGTTCTGATAGTGGGGCTTTCCTTGTCAAATCCAAAATATATCTTATGTTACATCATATTCCACTATTATATTATATTCAGCCTAATAAAAGAATGTAGTATTGGGTTAGTGTTAATGACAAAACATTGTGATCATGCCAAAGTTTGTCTGTATCACCTCTTTTTTTTTTCTTGGCAATGTGATATAGCAATAAAAATATGGATTTAGAGTCTTTTAGAACATGGTCCAAATACTACTTGTATGATTTATTAACTGTAAAATATTAGCAAGCTATGTTATCTCTCTGAACTTTGATTTTCTTCTCTGTAAAAATAATACTAGTAACATCTGCCTAGTAGGGTCATTGTATAGATTAAATAGGATAATGAGTATAAAGCCCTTGAAAAATAAGAGGCAAGAAGTACACACTAGTAACTTCCCTCCTACTTTATACTCTGCCCCCAGATCCAAGCACACAGTGTTCCTGACTGCCTAGTACCCACTGATGTGGTATCTTGTCTCCAGACAAGCCGATACTCATGCTTCTAACTGTACACTCCTCCCTCCAAAGTAATTTACTGCATTTGATTCCCTTGGAAAGTCTCTGTTCATGACGATGGCAGGAATAAATGGTTAATTCAGAGGTTAGCCTTGTTCTAACTTTGTCAGAGATCATCGAAAGCCTGAACTGGGAGGCTGGGCTTCGAGGAGAATTCAGGAGCTGTCATTGCTGAAGCAGGTCTGGTAGGGATAGAATCATCAAAGAGTAGGCCGAAAAGATGGTCAGATAACTCTTTCCCATGAGCAGTTGTTCTAAACAAGGAAGAAGGAGGGATTGGCCCCTCCCTCACCCCCCAGGACATTGGGCAGTGTGTGGAGACATTTTTGCTTGTTAAAACTTGCAGGGAGTGCTATTGGCATCTAGTGGATAGAGGCCCAGAATGCTGCTAAACATCCTAAAATGAATGGACAGCCCCCCCATGACAAATTATCCCACTTAAAATGTTAATGGTGCTGAGACTGAGAATCCCTGATAGAGGACAATGATCATCAATCCTGCATGCACAACAGAATCATCGGGAGAGTTTTAGAAATACTATGCCTATGGCCTTACCCAGAGATTCCAGTTGGTTTTAAGACCTAGACATCAGTAATTTTTCAAATGTAGAGAAACATGTAGAACAACTCATGTTGGGCATAATAAGCACTTATATTCACAGTCAGTGAAGTGCCTAATTGCTCTCATTCCTTCTAGATTCCAAGTTCCATGAGGCCTGGGACCCTGAATCTTGTTCTCGGCAATATCTCACTCTAGCGTTGTAACCGACACACAGTAAGTAACAACTAGAAAAGGAAAGGAAGGAGGGAGGGAAGGAAGGAAGGAAGGGAGGAAGGAAGGAAGGAAGGAAGGGAGGGAGGGAGGGAGGGAGGGAGGGAAGAGAAGAAGGAAATCAAATTGAAATGTGAAATGGAAACATGACAAACAATAGTTTACTGATCCTCGTCAGCAGTCTTATGAGAAACTCATCAGAATCGGTCAATGGGGGGGGGGGGGTTATTTAGAACTTCTTACTTAAGACACAGGGTTTTGACACCCAAGGCACTCCAGTTAAACTTCTGATTAACTATTTTCCTCCAAAACTAAGCAATGTCACAACTCTCTGTCACCTCAATTTTTTTATGTGTGTTAAATAAATGTAGTCACTTGACCATCTTAAAATGTGTTTTCTTCATAGTTCCTTTAGTTGATGTAAAGGATATGAAATTTGGGTACTGATGCTGAGAACCAAGCAATATCTTTGAGGCAAGATTTCAAGTAAAGCTTCAACAATCATAAAAGGGCATAAAGAGTCAAAAGATCCTAAGAACTCTCAAGAAAAAGGAAAAAAGGGAGCCGCCAAGGGAAAGAATCTACTTATTAGCCATCTCTCTTCCTCTGTCTTCTTGTGAGATTTTAGCATCTTTTGACCTGGCGTAAGCAGCTAATACGATCATTTTAAAATAGCACTACCCTACAAAAAGTCTTCAATAACTTCCCATAGATTTACAATGAAATCCAAACTCCTTAATATGCCCTACACATGACCTCTGCCTACTTCTCTGCCATCATCTCCTACCATTCTTTCTCTTCAGCGACCCTGGTTATCTTAGGTCCTCTAATCCAGCAATTTCAACTTTTGTTCCATAAGAGATCTTTAAAATATACAATACCTGACTGTTCAGCCAGGGCCACTGACCTATTTTACCTTACACTGTCAAATAAAAAAATGACAACAGCCAACACAATAATAGCTGTCCAGTGTGAATGCCTTGTCTTGAACTATGAATATATGTCATATAATAGAGTTACATCTTTTTAGTCACGTAGCATAATAAGATTACATCTGGTTGGTTAACTCTTGGTACCAAAAATCCTTATATATAAGTATAGGCACCTGATTTTTTTTAAAAGTCGCTTTGGAGCAAAAAGGGTAGGTAATCACTATTTTTTTGTAACTCAATCAAAATTATACCTATTTTTTTGTCTGATTGGCAAAATATATATGTTTGGTGTGCTGCAGAATTTTAGTAATTAGTTTATGAGTGCCATGAGATGAAATAGGTTGAAAATCGCTGCTAATCTAACAACATATATTCATTCTAGCCTTAGGTCCTTTGCCCTGCCAGGAATCTAAATCACAGGTTGCTCACTGCTGTTTGTTATTCAGCGAGACCTAAACATTGTCTCCTCCAGGAAGCCTTCCATGATCATCTAAAGGAGCCTCATCACTCCCTATCACACCACTCCACTTTAACACTCTGCATAACCTGATGTTCTTCTTCTTTACTTAACCTGATGTTCTTCTTCTTTACTTAAAAAGTTTTTTGTTCGTCACACCACCCACATCAGGTCATATGCTTCATGAGAGTTTGGGTTTTGTCTGCCTTATTCATCGTTGTCTCCCCAATTTCTGAGTACCTCAACAATTCCCATCTATAGTTGGCACTGTTAAGTTTACTAGATGAGTGAATCAAAATTGGTCTCTGTATATAGGAGACTGAATCTGGTTCCCAAAGTCATTTCCCAAACAACAAAGAAAATCACCCATAAAAGCTAAAGTGAAGTTTACTATCAAGTTACCAAACAAAACATATCTTATTGTTCTTCAGGCTAATTATGAATAACCAGTGTTTCTAAAAAGGCAAGGCCAGAGACTTGCTAATAAGACACCACTTTTTCCTTCAACATGAGTTTCAACTGCATTGCATCAAGGTAAAAGTAATAGTTTTTGGAGGACCCACCATGAGCCTGAAGTTTGTTTGCTCTTAGACCCTGTTGTACTCCATCAAGAGGTAGTGCTTGGCCCTTTTAGAGGGAGGAGTTGTCAATGCTTTTGGTGACACAGCAAAGACTCTCATTCCTGGAGGTGCAGAAGAAGACGTACGGAAGACAGGCTAGGTAAAAGACCATCCTGAGGACAGTGGACACCATAGGGAAGAGACACACAGTAGAAAGCGCTGGCTGAGATCTAATTTCATTGAACTTGATATTTTATTTGGAGACAGTCCTGAAAGAGTCAATCATTATTTAGCTTTTTAATATACCTCCTAATATAAGCATCCCTTCATTCTTAATATATCTCTAGGAATAAAAAATAATTCCCAAGTTATTATTCAGGGCTTTAAATGAAAAGATTAAAATACCAAAAATGTGCAAACTGGAGAGAATACTACGCCAATTTTTGCTTGGAATTTATTTGCAAAAAGTAAATGTCAACTTCAAGATCTTAAAATGGAATATAAGATAGTACTACTGTATTTAATCCATAAAAGCATTCAAAAATGCTACAATGAGAAACATTACCAAATTGCAAATGATACCAGGTTCTGTACATACAGATGGACCTTGCCGAAGGTGTTTAAGTGCTAAGAATCAATAGGTTAAAACAAACATACTCTTCATGACATTAATTCAAGTTAAAAGTTTTAAAATGAAAAGTGCTCTTCCACTAAAAGGTAATGTTGTTCCCTAACAAACTGCAAAATCATGCCCTTGTCAGAAGAAATAAACAGGATAACAAAAGATGTGCCCCCAAGTGCCTGAGAGGCAGAGTGTAGCATATTAACTAAATCACATCTTTCAAACGGCACTGTACCTCCCTCCTGCCAGGCAGCATATGTTAGCAACAGGGCTCCATGCAGTTCCCGTGCTCACACAGCTCAGCACCGGTACGATGCTACAATAGGAGAGTCCAGAAGACTGAACAGATGCACAAAAACAAGAGGCCATGCCACCTCTGCTCCTGCGAAGATAACAGAGGCATGTTTTAAATCTTATAAGATACAACTTGATCGAAGGCCTTGAAAATTGATGGGATTAAAAAGGAGTACAGAGCTGACGTTCCTTGCTGAATGTAATATCAATCATTTTAGACCATTGTCCTGTCACCCCCAGAAAAAAGACCTTATCCTTGCCTCAAATATTCCTAGAGTGCACTTTTTTCACTGCCATCATGGAATATTTCCATTACTACTTGGTCTTCTTTCTGATTCAAGACACAAAACATATATCTTCCCAAAAGGCCCAATACCTCCCCTTCAGCATGGCAGAACCTCTCCCCCTCCTCTACATAAGGCTTACCAAACAGATAAAAACAATATCAAAACTGATGCTTGATCTTACTACTTACACGTGTGTTTCCAATGAGAAAAAAAAAGTGTTAATTAAAATTCATATCCAGGGAGGAAACCCAGTCTGGAACATTCTGATTTTCATCTCCAGTAGTGACAATGGCATTAAAACGACCCTTCTTTTATATAGCAGGGCTACAGAAGGATGTTTGTGACTTGTCTTTCTGGACCTCCCCTTGAGCACCAGGCACACTGACACAGCCATGAGGTCAGAGGATGGCAAGGAGGAGTGGCATGGAAAAATTTATATGGTGGCAGAAGAACTGCATTCTACTTCTGCTATAATCAATTATCTTTTTTTTTTATTTTGCCTTAACTATTTAATGTAGATAAGCCTCACTGAAATCTCTGTAAAGCTAGGATGATAATGCCTCGGTTACAAAGGGTGTTTGTTATTTTTTCACTCATCAGTATCTCTCTTCTAAGTGCTAGGAATATTTAAAAAAATAAAAGAGAACTAGGCACTGTTTTAACTGATTTAACCATAGTAATGAGAACAAACATGGAAACAGATAATTGGGTAGCCAGATAATCTGTCACTCTGACGGATCTGACAACAGGGAGCAGATGGATACAATCTCTTGTGACACCTCATCAACACCACCAAGACTATTCAACCAAAACTTGTAGAAAAGAGAGAGGGGATTCGATGGTAAAAATCCTGAAATGGTTAAGAGTAAATCTGAAGTGACTAAATTTACTCAGAATTCATTTAGATAAATTTTCCTGTAAGCAAACACAGTGGACTTGAAAGGGAGATTAAGTGGTGTATTTGGTCAAGATCCTCAGAAGTAGGCCCTGAGGCAAGGAGTCCTATGGGAGGGAATCATCGGGGAAGTATTCCTGAGAGAAACAAGCAAGAGAAAGGGGGAAGCAGAGCATGGAGGACAAAGAAGTCAAGTAAGGGTTCAGGCAAAGTCCGGTGGAAATGTCTGTAGTCTAGGTTCAGGGAGGAGACTGCTCCTGTCCCTCGCCTGGGACTCCCTTGCCATTGCGGTATTATTGGCTCGGAGCTGTCTTGGAGGAATCTCATCCCCAGGCACCGCCAGCTCTCTGGGCTTCTAGGAGAGGCAGCCCCAGCAGTGGGAAGTCAGTCCTCTGAAGAAAAATCACAGATGCGGGCTGCGGGAAGTGAAGGCACACTGACAGCAGGGGCAGAGTACACAGACATAGTAAAAGGGACATAAGGGACTCTGGGAGCAACACTGATAGTGTCCAATAGAAGCCGAGTTACAGAAATGCCAAGTTACACTTTTCACAGCTGAGAACGTGGACTGAAGTACCATCGCAGCTGTAACCGCAAAACAGAAATGCTCTGATAGAGATATAAATAGAGGATGACCATGGAAGCCCAAGGAGGCAGTGACCAATGCTCTCTGAGAAAAATGGGAATATTTTTAACAGACTGTATGATCCTCCCCCTTTGAGGGGCCATCAGATTTATTGGACTTTCCTAAAAGCTGACTGAGCTTGGGGTCGAGGCTTCATTCTAAGCGTGGTTGCCTTGCACATCTGCCGACAAAGTCAGAAGTAAAACCCTATCTAAAAGTTAACAATAAGGATCAAGTCATAGAATCTAAGTCAATTTTAGAAATGAAAGGTTGGGAGTTAAACAAATATAAGAAAAGCATCAGCAGCGAGAAGCCAGATGAAAATTAGGCACAAGAATCCTGACTTTTAATCATGGGCGGGGCAGGATTGCCTTGGGTAGTACAGTGGTTAGAGACACTAGATCAGAGTGCCCAGCAATGATACCAGGCTCAGGTCTTGATGGAAGTATGGGTTTTTAGATACAGAAGGAGCAAATGGCATTAGAGAAAGAGAGAACAGTTGTGCAGAGGCATGGGGGCCAGAAGTTGCTGCAACTTGAATTTAAAAGGTATGGTTAGGAAAGGAGGTGAAGCTGGAGCAATCATTTTCAGCTGCCTTTTCAAAAGCCCTGCAAGCCATTCTGAAAAAGTTCTCACTTAATCCAGTGGCCAATGTATCTTTTTTCTCCTATTTATAGGAAGATCATAGGGAGGATAAATCAGACGAGAGGGAAAGAGAGAGAAGTTTGAGGGCTGCAAAATCCAGTTAAGAGATGATGTACAATGTAATTAATAGTCTCCCCAAAGAAATTTTATGGATCAGGGAACTAGCCAAAAGAAAAAAAATACCAGATTTTTCTTAAAAGATCTTTAAGTCTTTGCATTCTGTTTGCACATTGGTAACTGCTGAGGAAGGAAACAAAAAATTCATCTATTTTTTAAAATTCTAAAAAAGACTGGATCCTGAAAGTATCTTGTTCCTGCAGAAGAATGTTACTGAGATGAAACAGGAACTGGACCCTTTTCTAGCAAACAGAAGACAGAAAGCTAGCTCAAGAAATAAAATCCTGGCTCAGGGCAAAATAGTACGGAAATAACACTAATGAAAAGGATTGAAACATCTCAAACCACAGAGAATGCTGGTATAAACTGACTGTACAATGTTGAAACTGACTTTTAGCAAGTGAAAATCACTAACATGATAAGACAATAGGAAATCAACACTTACCTATAGATGCTAAACTAAAGCCATGTTAGTAAGATTAGACATCAGGTGTGAAGGAAGAGAGCACGTGGGGCTAGAATCAGTAGAACTTGGTGCCAAATCATGCATTTGAAATGAGGCAGTGTACAGTCTATTACTAGGCTTAGTGTTTGGAACTGAAGGGGGCGGAGTATTTGGGGATAGTGAGGCAAATGGAGAATTCAATATTGTGTATGCTCAGCATCCAAGTTGGAGGTACCTGGTGGGTACCTATAAACAGATGGACATTCAGTTCAGGGAAAACATGGTTCTAGAGACACAGATATAAGATCCATTTCTACTTAGATTAGAGATGAGCCCTAGAAATAAGTGAAAACATGTTTAAAGGGAGAAAACAGGCATCCCAAGAATAGAACCCTAGGAAACTCCAATATTCAAGATCTATCCTGTCTGAAGAAGACCTCAGAAAAGATGTTTAAAAACAGTGGCCCAGGAAGAATGGAAACAAGTGGTATGTTCTAAGTCAAAAGAGGAAAGAGTGCCCGGAATGAAAATCCAACCATGTCTACCTAGGCCTCAGTGACGGCTCCACTGCTTCTCACTGTGTGAAGGTCAAATAACTTAAACTCTTTGTACCTCAGCTTCCCCATCTGTAAGATGAGGATAATAGGATCCACTCTACAGAGTTGTGAGGACTAAATGATTGGAAAGTGCTTAGAACAGGGCCAGGCAGACAGCAAAGGCTATACAAGTGTTGAAGAAAAAAAAAAAAGTACTACAGAGACATCACTTTTAAGTTGGTTGATGCCTAAAAAAAACGTTAATTGGATCTGACTATTAGAAGGTCATTGTTATTGGTGAAAGGCACTGCCTGTGAAAGCACAACACATAATTATTATTTTTTAAATGTTCCCTACTTGCTTATTATTTAGAGTTTATGAACACAAGAGAGGAAACAATGATAATATCCTTATAAAGAACAGATAAAAGAGAAATCTACCGAAGACTAGATAAAAGGTAAATTTAGCAGTGCACACTAAAGTATGGAATTATCACCCATACAAATGAAAAAGACACATGGAGTTTTTATTATTAACAATATTAGATGTCTGAAATCTCACTGGAATTATTTTAGAAACACAGATGAACAGACAGATGTATGCTCTATGAATACATGAGCGTGAATATGAAAAGACTAAGTGACATAAATTGTTCCTGGTATAATCACCTTATACATCTTTCTTTCTGATTTTGATGTTTGGTGAAAAATGGGATACAGCTTCAAAGAACACAAATCTTTATTTATGATCACTAGTATGTGTATCATATTGTACAATTTTATGCCCAGAGATTATTACTATCCTTTACACTTTATACTTATTCAGTGATGGTATATGCCAGACACTATTGAGTTATGTCATATGTATTCATTCATTTATATTTCACGGCAACACAATAGGCAGTTATTAACATCTCCATTTTGTGTACAAAGAAACTGAAATACAGAAAAACCAAGCCACTTATCTTCTCTTTCAGTTCTACTAAATGGCACAGCAAAGACTGAATTCAAGTAGACTGGCTCCAGAACTCATGCTCTTAGCTGTTATGCTACATTATTTCTTAATTAAGAAGGAGGCAATAAAAACAGAGAAGATAGAAAGGAAAAGCCTACCCTAACTTTCCAAGATCTGTAAGATTTTATCATAGACTGAATTGTGTTCTCTCCCAAATGCATATGTTGATGCCTGTTTAACCCTCAGTACCTCAGAATGTGACCATATTGGAGAAAACGCCTTTAGAGAAGTAATTACAGTTTTAAGTGAGGCCATATGGGTGGACCCTAACCCTACCTGACAAATATCCTTATAAGAAGAGAACTTTAGACACACAGAGATACCAGGGGTGGGAGCAAGCACACTGCGGAGAAACCATGTGAGGACAGAGCAAGAAGGTAGCCATCCGCAAGCCAAGGGAAGGGCCTCTGAAAACCGAGCCTGCCAGACACCTTGATCTTGGGGTCTAGCGCCAGAAGTCTACAAAAATGGATTCCTGTTGTTTAAGCCACCCAGTCTGAAGTATTTTGTTATGGCAGCCCTAGTAAGCTAATACACATTTTAAGTATCAGAGGTGAGTTATTAAAAAACATTCTCAGACGTTACATCATCTAGGAAATCCTCCTTAGCTTAGCTGAATCCTGTTTCTACACTTAGCCCTTCTTATGGTGGCCTGTTTATAGAAACACATTCCCCACTGAGCTAGGTCCAGGCAAGAAATGTTTATCATCTTTCCGTGCCTACAAAGCACGCAGGTGCTTGGATCAACATAGACTTTTTGTTTATTTTTTCTTGCTTTGTGCCTAATATTACCATCTTTACCATGGATTTATTTTCAAGACCAATTCTTTTCTATCCCCTATTCCTACCGCTGCCATTTAAAACGCTTTCATCCAGAGATTATCTCTGATTCCCATATATACAGTCCAAGAATTTTATCTATCTTCTCAAAAGAAGCAGTAACAACTTTTCAAAACAAGTTTTTCATGCAATGGTGACCAAAGAGACTGAGGAAAAATTTACCTTCCTCTTTAAAATAGTAAAGATCAAGTTTTTGAGGTTTCAGGAATTCTGCAGTAAGTCATGTGTCCTAGTTAAACTCTGGGTAAAGAGGCCACCATGGACTTGTTTTAACTGGGAGCAGTTACTCAGGATTCTTAGGAGCTTCTCTTTGCAGGTGAGTAAACTCACTTTTTGCTCTATGAAAGCTCTTTCTAATCATCCCTCACAAAGCTTCACAAAATTCTTTAAAATGAGATTTATTACCTCTTTATACCTTCTGAGGTGAGTGGGAATGATCGAGCCCTCAGCAGACCTTACTATAACAGTCTATTTGATCAGGCTTGGCCTCCAAAGAAACAAATCAAGGAGGCAGCTTTATAGTAAATACAATTCTAATGAATGAAGAAAGGAGATATAAAACAAAAGAAAGTGAAATTCATTGAAAGACAAACCATTTCAATTTATGACATTTTGGGAGACACATTGTGAAGATGGAGATGGGTAGAAGGTTATAATTCAAGGACGTCCTGCCTAAATCAAGGGAGTTTTCATAAGGGGCACTGTATTTACAGTATAACTTATGATTTGTTAGCTATCCTAGGTGCTACAAAGCAACATTTGTTTACCCATTTTCCTTTTGAAGGATACAGTGTATGGCTGGCTACATAGATCTTACCTACAAGAAAAGCTCAATTTTGAAACCTATTTGAGTTTTTTCTATTAGTATGAAGCTATATATTGTAAGACTCAGTATATTTTATGTATTCTCCAACTTCTATACCTAATACAATTTTTTATATTATTTTACAGTGTATATGACATACTCTGAAAATGCTGAAACACTACAAAGTTGGCCAGGCAGAAAAGCAATTCAGGTATGAACTACAGAAATGTTAGCACATATGGTAGACTTCTGCCAACAAAGAAGGGTACAAGGTCAGTAGCTTATTGATGGCAAATCGGGCGGATGGCAGAGCACATCTGGTGCCCAGAGTGTGGGCCTGACAGTCAAGAGACTTGGGCTGCGTCTCAGCCAGGCTTTTGGTTCACATATTGACCTATAGCAAGTCAATTAGCCTCTGCCCCAAGTTCCCTACTTTAGAGCTGAGGTAAGAGTATTCTTTAAAATATTCTTAATTCATAGAAATGTGTCAAAATTAATGGTTTGTTATTATAGGAATTGGTGGAATAAGAGACAAGCAATGAAATCCAAAGAAAAAAATGGCCAATCTTTTCTGTCTGGTTTAATTCTTCAGGAGAATTCAGTGTTTTAAGGATTACATTGAGTCTAATCCATGTATTTACATTAGAAACTCCAATATTACAAGGAGTCCAAGACCATCAGAATAACTTGTAGACTGAGAAAATAACCTTAAGATGCAGAGCGTTAAACCAAAAAGGATTATTCTGGAACGCTAAAATCTCCTGGAGTTTGCCTTTTAGTTTGGACTACTTGGGATTTGTTACCCCTTTCTTGTTTTATATGTCTATCTTTTTAGGTGGAAGGTCTATCTTATGCTTGTCTCACTATTATATTTTAGATACACATTACTTGTTTGACATCACAAGTTCACAGTTACACAGGAATTTCCCTCAGGAGGAATTGTACTAACCATATCTGACCTAGATGATATTTAGAAGAGACTTTGGATTTTAGACATTAAAGTTGTGCTGGAATAAGTTAAGACATTGAGGGCAGTTGGGATGTAATAATTGCATTTTCATGTAAGAAGGGCATAGATTCTGTAGGGCTGGGGCAGAATGCTATATAATAAATATTTGTGTTCTCAAAATTCATATGTTAAAACATAAGCCTCACTGTGATGTTATTTGAAGGCGGTCCTTTGGTTGGTGATTAGGTCAGGAGAGCAGAGCTTTCATGAATGGAATTAATGCCCTTATCAACTAGACTCCAGAGACTTCCATTGGCCTTTTTACCATGAGAGGACACATTGAAAAGACAGTCATCTGTGAACCAGGAAGCAGGTCTACGCCAGACACTGAATCGACTGGCAACTTGACCTTAGGCTTCCCAGGCTCCAGAAATGTGAGAAATAAATTTCTGTTGTTTATAAAGCACCCAGTGTATGGTATTGTTACAGCAGCATGACCAGATTAAGACAGTCATGTAAAGATGGACATTCTCAAATCTCGGTCCTGACAGTTAAGCTCTGTGGCCACACAAGATCTTAATTGTCACAGTAGAGCATATTCTAGTTACTTCAACAGAAGTCTCTGTGAAAACATCAAAAATAAACACAAATGCTGAAAAGGGAGAGATACCAAGGAAAGAAAGAAAGGAAAAAGTAGTGTATGGTTTCCCAGTAACAAACTGTCTGGGTACAAAAGCCAAATGCAACTGCCTTTGTCAGAGAAGTGTTTGATTATCCCCAAGGGTGTTATAGCAAGGATGAATACATGATTTACATCCAAACTGAGAAATATTTAAGATTGAAAAAGGATGCTAAAATAAGTTACAGGCTTTAACTTATTTATAATTGCTATAACCAGAATCCCAGGCAAATCTTTGATTAACCACGTTACAGCCTAAATAAGCAAGCTCTAGTATAAAATTTAGAAGAAACAATAGGTGTAATTACTATCTGTAGACTTCAGTTCCAGCTCTGACACATAAAGAGCTTGAAAGTCACTCCCATTCTTACAATAAAATAGAAGCTGAACAAATTAAAAATCAACAACTTTTCTTGGATTTCCTTCTCCTAGAATTGATGTCTAAGGGCAAACCACCACTGTAAAATCTGGAGAGGCAGTAGAATAAAAGGAATCACAGTTATGTGGGGGTTTTTCCCCACACCGCCCAATTCTCCAGCACCAGCTGGGTAGCCTACAATTCTATTTAATTCTGACACCATGTACCCGAGAGTTAGCATCAGATCTCTTAAGAGCTCAATTCCTCAAGACTGCCCCACACTTCAGAGGCCAGTTGCAAGTCTGGGCCTCCCATACATCTGACCAACTGGCTCATAAATTGATCCCCTGACCCCCTCCTCAGGTTCAATACTCTGCTAGACAACTGGCTCATAGAACTCAGGGAAACACATTTACCAGGTTATTATATAACAAAGGTTTGATAAAGGATACAGACAAACAGCCAGATGAAGAGGCACCTAGGATGAGGTCTGGAAGAGTCCTAAATGCAGGAGCTTCTGCCCTCATTAGTTGAACTGTGCCATGCTCCCAAAACATGACGCACTCGCTAACTCAGAAGCTCTCTGAATCCCTTCGGTTAGAGTGTTTTATGGGGGGGGGGGGGGGGCTCCATCACACAGGTGTGACTGACCATTATTAACTCAACCTCCAGCCCCTCCTCCCTCTCTGAAGGAGGGAGCAGGGCTGAAAGTTCCAACCCTTTAAACTGTCTTGGTGTGTCTAGCAACCAGCCCCCTTCCTGAGTCTGTCTGGGGCCCCTAGCTACCAGTCATCTTATTAGTGTACAAAAACATACTCTTAGCATGCTAGAGATTCCAGGGGTCTTGGAAGTTCTGTGTCAAGAAGGGGGGCAAAGACAAAAATACAGATTTCTTTTCATGTCATAGCTCACCCCCTGGGCTCTGGCTATGGATCTCGCATGGCAAAATGACCATAAAAGTCCAAAGATAATGGTACATCACTAGAATTCCACTCAGTCACTGATAATTAGTCCTACAAATCATCACCTTCTATGAAAATGTCTCCCAGGGCAAGATCACTCAGGTTATGAGCTTTTATGAAAACTCGTCAGGTTCCAAAAGGCAGGAGCAACCCCAACAATACAAGACTTCACCCTTTCAGACACCTGATATAATTGACAATATCATTGCTTTCATGGGATCGCTTTTAAATTGTTAATGCAATATTGGATTTGCCTAGCTAAATAACGCATTTATTCACCCTTTTACCCTCAGCTACTCTTCTTCCTTCTCTTCACGTATCCTCAAACTTTTCCACCTTAGGGAAGAACATTAGGTTTGGCCACTGTGCTGGTTTGATTCTAGGCAGCAATGCTAGTCTAGGAAGCCCCCTCACCCCCCGTCTACTCCCATCATATAGGTAAGGTTACACGGGTGCACAAGTAGATGGCTATTTCTACCACCAGGAAATATAGCCACATTCACTGTTAACACCAATTTTGACAGATAGTGTGAAGGCACAACTCACTCCATCAGGCCCTTAGGAATTCTGACATAAAGGTTTAAATATATAGTTATAGCTTTTGCTTGGAAATTATCCCTGCTTCCAACATTAGTAATTGCAGCCCTGGTCCTGCAACCACTGCACTGAGTAGGGGAAAAAAACAAAATTGAGATGACGTGGGAGAAAAAAAATAAGTATAGTTGTTATATCAGTGTCCTCCCTACTCAAAAAAGATTGCATAGTCATATAGGTATCCCCCTGTACTTACTCTTCCCTAGATTCATGAGAAAAAAATAGAGGAATCTATCTAGCGGGGACACTTCTTGAGCCCCACTCCTCCTGAATGTGAACACACACTAATGAAGGAGTGTAAGCCAGCACTTCATGCCTATACCTCCTCCCTGTTTTAGATAACCAATGTTTTAATTGTTCGTTCCCATTTTCTATCAACTGATTACTCTGGGGAGGATATCTCTCTGCCCATTGTTGGGCATTTTAAGCTATAAAGTATGTCTGTTGGCTTGAAAACATATGACTCAGAGGTCCAAATTGGTGCAGTGTCTTCCAACTCATAGCATTCTGAGCATTTACATCTACCACCTGATAAGCAAAGTCCAATTCCGAGTCAGTGTCTATTCCTGTCAAAACTCGTTTATAGCTCCCTAAGGCTACACGTATCAGTCTGAATTACCAGATATGTTCATGCTTTTCCCCCAGAGATTTTCCACATAGCCATCTGCAGTCTCTGTCTCTTTTGCTGGCAGACAGAACAGTTTTTATTGGCATTTTGTGCCTCAGAGAGTGCCAGAAAAATATGTAAAAATTCAACCCATCTCTACACTGTTGCAGCATCTCCACATCCACTCTTTTCATGGAACCAGGTAGCTGCCTTAAGTGAATGCATGAGAATGTCTGCTTGTTCATTCTAATCACCTTCTGAACCTGGAAGGTAGTTCAAATGGGCAACAACGTGTCCTACTTTAATGTACTTCTCAAATTCCCATAGTGATGTCCACAGGGATGTGATCTGTACGGGCATCCCTGTAATAGGCCAGGTTTCCATTTACAGCCAGTCCATTGGCCACTGCCTATGAGTCAGTAAAAACCCAAACACAGAGATTTTTACCAATACTCAATCATTCCAACACTGCTAGGAAAACAGTATACAGTTCAGCTCACCAAGCTGATCTGTTTTTACCTTCTTTGACGTGGCAGCCTTCCAAGCAGGGCATTTTCTGTTCACCTTGGAACTTCCATCCGCAAACCAAGCTACTCTTTGTTGGACCATCAGGATCTATTGCTAAGAAACCGAAAGACAGAGGGTCCAACAGCTCTTCACAGAGTCAGTCCTAGGGGAAAAGAGGCTGACTGCATTCTCCTTAGGTGGCACAATCTTGTGTAAACTATTTCCACTTTATTAAGGAACTCTTCTGGGAGCTGCAATCCACATTAGAGAGTTTCTCCAACATCACCTGTGACATCACAGGTATTTCTGTTTTCAAGATTATTTTATGTTCTTTAGTCATAGTGATAGTTTTCATTAATGTCCAATAGTAAGCTGGTAATTGCTCCCAAAATGAAAATTCTCTAGTCCAAAGTCCCAGTAGTTACTGTGGGAAGCTACTTTCAGGTCTTTTCCGTAAGTCCTCATCTATGATCCACATAGGGATCCATCACAGAGAACTGGTCCCTATCAGCACTCCAGGTTTTATTCTGCACTGTGTAGTCTCATGCAATCTTACTCGTTCCCATTTAATGTGTTCAATTGATATTGCTTGAAGAGCAGACTTACGTGACTTCTATTTTACAAGGCTAAGCAGGGGAAACATTCCTCTGTGAGAAACAATGCCTGTCTCCATAACGCAATCAGGTAAAATAGATGCAACCACTTCACATAAAGACTGTTCAATACACCACTTCTTTGACAAACTTTTACCTTGATTCCATCGATCTTTGTATTCCCAACTCAAGCCTCCATTAGAACGGTATCAACAGATTTTGGGTCAAAATGTTAGGTAAGCACAGTGCTCTCCAAATATAATACCATTGTCTTAAAACATTCAAGTAAAGGAGACCTTCATTTTAACTACATATTTAAATTAACTAAGCAAGGAGACCTTTAGGCTGAAGTGGCTTTATTTACTTAGTAGTCTGGGTAAACCAAAACTTAAGTCTGTAATACCTCAAGATTAAGAAACCAAAGCCCAGCAACCAATCACATACAACCAACGAACCTCCCCCAAATAAGGCAAGCACTTAAGCTATAGCCAATCAAATACTTTCCTTGCTTTGCTTTTGTATCTTCTCTCTAAAACTATTTCCCCTAGTTCCTGTTGGCAGAGTGTTTGTAACCATTTCTAGTTTGGTGCTGCTCAATTCAAATAGATTTTTGCTCACATAAACTCTTAAAAATGTTAATATGCCTCAGTTTATGTTTTAGCACCATCAATATCTGCTTTATTCAGCTCATTCCTAATAACCATCTAAATATTTCCACCTTGCTGGGATGAGTCCTGCGACTATCTCCCCCCTTTTAATCTTCGTTTCATTCCTATCGATATTTGCTTTATTTATCTCTTCTTAATAATAGTTAAAAATTTTTTCCACCTTTCTAGGAAGAGTTTTTGACTCCCCTCTGCCTCTCTGCATTCTCTTATTAATTAACTGAATGTGGGTTGTTTTTTTTTATTACTACCTCTAAAAACCATAAGGAGAAGCTATGGTAGCAAATTCTATAAGGTTTCTTATACTATTGCTTGATTTTGCAGCAATAAAAACATATGGTGTACCCATATAAAAGGGCTGCCCTTAATCACAGCATTAACATAATTCAGGAAAGGCCATATTTAGCAGACGAATTTCCAGGTCACAGTAAGCCAGTCCCACGTGGCCTGCATACAATGTATATCATCCACCCCATCTGAGACATTCCACTTGACCTTTACAGGAGGAATTGGGCAGTCCCCTTATCGGTGTGAACAGACCTTAAGGTGGCTTTTATCCAGTTCACCAGGTTGTTTCCCCAGGAATACAACTTCCTGTGTGTCTGCATTTCATGTAGCCATCTGTAATTGTTTGGCAGTGAGCTGTATCAACCCAAACATCTTCTTCCCTGCAGCCTCCAAAAACCAAAGATAAGGCTACTAAATTAGTTACACTCATAATCCATTTTATTAAAAGGTCTTGGGAAAGCTGATGATAACAATCTACAAAATGAAACTCTACACCATACCCCCTGGTTTCAGTAGTTTCTTGATTTAGCCCTCCCCTACATGAACTGCCTTCTTAGTGACCAAGGGTCTTGAAGGCATTTTATATTCCTTCCCATTATTCTCATCAATATTGTACTTGAATATCCAGCTTATGCAATACGACAAGAAAAGGAATAAAAGATGTACATATTGGAACGGAAGGAATATAATTTTCTTCATTCACAAATGAGATGATTATCTATGTAAAAAAATGACAAAGAATCAACAACAATGAAAAAAGTCTCCTGAAACTAATAAGTGATGATTATAGCAAGGTTGCAGGATACAAGGTTAATATACAAAAATCAACTGCTTTCCTACATACAGGCAAGGAACAATTGGAGTTTAAAATTAAAAACACAATATATTTACAATAATATCCCCCAAAATGACATATTGTATTATGCATGGGTTTGGATTTAGGGCAGGCCTATCCCCCTGGGTCTCTCGTGGTGCTTAGTTTCCAAAGCCAGAGAAAACTGTGGCCTTGAACCATTGCTTGGCTTCTGTCTGTAGGTTGTAGGCACTGAAACAAGTTGCACGGTGGGGAAAAATGATGTACTTTATCCTAAATCTCACAAAATATGGAATTTCTCCAATATGGAAAATAAATACAGTGCTGGAAGAAGGAAGAAACTAATTAGTTTAACATCTATTATGTGCCCAGTGCTATGTAAAGCAGTACCTAGATTTATACTTTCACAATTACAAAAAGACCTGTGACATAAATATGAATGTTATTGTTGTATATTTGAAGAAATGTAGACAATAGCTGCAGGGGATGGTAAAAATCTTATGATAAAATATTATGTAGCCATTAACAATCATCCTTTTGGAAAATATTGAATAACATCATCACGTTATAATGTTAATTAAAAAGAAAATCAAAGAACAGTATTCAAGTCTCTGTATACCATGTAAGACCAATTCCGTTAAAAGTTATAAAAACTTAAAAAATAAAATTTAAAGATATTTCTCTATAATTCTGTGAAAAATACATCAAAACATTAATACATAGATCAACTGAAATGTTCATACACAGCTGGTGAGAGTATAATCAGTGCTGCCACATTGGTAAACTATTTGAAAGCATTTACTAAATTTGCACAATATATATTTTAAAGCCCAGAAACTCCATTCCTAATTGTATAACTAACAGGTACATCTTCTGTTCATCAAAAGTATATGCAAGAACAGTCATATTGTTGTCCTAATTTTAATAATCCAATGATGGAAAAAACTCAATAATCATACACAGTAGAATGTATAAATAAATTCTGGCATATTCATATAATAGAAAACTATAAAACAATAACAGTGAATGAACTACAACTGCATACAACATGGATGAATCTTGCAAAGATATGTTGAGCTAAATGAATTCATCATAAAGTAAATAATTTCATATATATATTTCAAAAACATGTGTAAAAAATTTCAAAAAAAATGTGTAAAACTAAGCTATGGAGAGCTAAATAATGTTCTGTTTCTTTAGTTCAGTCAGTTATATGGGAATATTCACTTTGTGAAAATTTGTTGAGTTGTACAACTAAGATTTTGCATTTTCCATAGTATTTAATTCTTCAAGTAAAATTTTACTAAAAGTGTTAATAGTAATTATATTACATGATGAGAAATAAATTTTTCATTTGCTTTTATGGTTGTTTATAGCTTTCTGTATTTTCTTATTATGATACATACTCCTTTTTAAAAGCTTTATTGAAACAACATACATAGATAAAATTAACTCATTTTAAGAGTACAATTCAATGAAGTCTTCAGATGTATAATGCTGGGTAACCACCACCATAGTAAAGATATAAAACATTACCATATCCCCAAGAGTTTCCTAATACCATTTTAAAATAAATTCCCTTGTCCATCCAATCTGATCTCTGGTCTGCTCTTTGTTGCTTTAGTTTTGACTTTTCTAAAAATTGCATATAAATAAGGCATACGGTAGGAAGATTTTTGTGATTAGCTTCCCTCACCTGGTGATGTTCTTAAGAAGGACCTATGTTATTGTGTATACCACTAGTTCTTTCTTTTCTATTGCTGGGTAGGATTCCCATGTATGGACTCAGCACAACTTGTTTATCTATTCAGTAACTAATAGACATTTGAGTTTTCCTTTTTGATATTACCAATAAAGTGGCTATGAACATTTACATAAATTCCTCTTTATCTTGAGTAAATAACTAGGAATGGAATTTTTCAGCTTTATGGTAAGTACATATTTAATTTTATCAGAAATTGTAAAAATATTTTCCAAAATAAATATGCCATTTTGTATATCCAACACCAGGTGCTCCACCTCCTCATCAACACCTAGAATTATTGATCATTTTCAACCTAATGACTAGTGATGTCATTTGTAAATCTTTTTTGTGAAGTATCTGATCAAAAATTTTGCCTATTTTTTTATTTGTTTTTTTATTGTTGAGATTTTAAAATTCTTTATACATTCTTGATATAAGTCCTGTGTCAGATATATATGAATTGTCTTTTTATCTTTTTAATAATGTCTTTCAAGGAACAAAAGTTTTATTTTTGATGAAGTTCAACTTAATTATTTTTATTTTTTAAATACATTTTATTGGTTATGTTATTACAGTTGTCCCAATTTTCCCCCTTTGTTCCCCTCTCCGGTATATTCATTCCCTCTAGCAATCCCTCCCCTTAGTTCACATCCATGGGTTATGCATATAAATTATTTGGCTCCTCCATTTCGTATACTATTCTTAATGTCCCCCTGTCTATTTTGTACCCACCAATTATTCTTATTAATCCCTACACCTTTCCTGCCATTCTCTCCTTTCCCCCTTCCACTGATAACCCTCCAAATGACCTCCATATGATTCTATTCATGTTCTGGTTGTTTGCTTAGTTTGTTTTTTTTAGATTCAGTTGTTGATAGTTGTGAATTTGTTGCCATTTTAATGTTTAGTTTTGATCTTGTTCCTTTTCTTAAATAAGTGACTTTAGCATTTAATGTAATAATGGCTTGGTGATGATGAACTCCTTTAGCTTTACCTTGTGTGGGAAGCACTTTATCTGCCCTTCCATTCTGAATGATAGTTTTGCTGGATAGAGTAATCTTGGATGTAGGTCCTTGCTTTTCATCACTTTGAATAATTCTTGCCAGTCCCTTCTAGCCTGTAAAGTTTCTTTTGAGAAATCAGCTGACAGTCTTACGGGAACTCCTTTGTAGGTAACTCTGTCTTTTTCTCTTACTGACTTTAAGATTCTTTATGTTTAACCTTTGGCATTTTAATTATGATGTACATTGATGTGGTCCTCTTTGGGCCCAACTTGTTTGGGACTCTCTGTACTTCCTGGACTTGTATGTCTATTTCCTTTGCCAAATTGGGGAAGTTCTCTCTCTCTCTTTTTTTTTTTTCAAATAAGTTTTCAATTTCTTGCTCTTCCTCTTCTTCTGGAATCCTTATGATTCATATGTTGGCACATTTGGAGTTGTGCCAGAGGCTCCTTATACTATCCACATTTTTTTTCATTCATTCTTTTTTCTTCTTGATGTTCTTGTAGAATGCTTAATTCTTCCTTATGATACAAATCATTCATTTGAATCCTGGCTTCACCCCCACCACTGTTGGTTTCCTATAGATTTTTCTTTATTTCACTTAGTATAAACTTCATTTCTTCCTGGGTCTTTTTTATATTGTTGCCATACTCAATGAGTTCTTTGAGCTTCCTGATCACCAGTTTTGAACTCTGCATCTGGTAAGGCTGGTTATCTCCACTTTGCTTAGTTCTTTTTCTGGGGTTTTGTTCTGTTCTTTCATTTGGGTTGTATTTCTTTGTCTCCTCAATTTGGCCACCTCCCTGTGTTTGTTTCTGTGTCTTAGGTAGAGCTGCTTTGATTCCTGGTCTTAGTAGCATGGCCTATTATAAATTGTGTGGGGTGGGTCCTCAGGTGATTGCCGGAGGCGGGTAACCCGCTTCACCACTTTGTGGCTTTTTGTGGAAGGAGGGCTCAGAGAGTAGGCAGTGTTGCTGTCTGGCTTCTGGATGCTTGCTCGGCATTTGCTTTGTGTGACTGCCATCCTTCCAGCTTTTGCCCTGGTGCTGAATCCCAGAGGGGGTGAGTCTGTATACATTTTAAGTTTGGGAAGCTCCTTTGAGCAGAATTTCCTGAAAATCCAGCAGTTTCTTCTGCCATTCTACCCACCCTGGGTTTTTTACAGCCAGAAGTTAGGGGGGTTTATCTTCCTAACAATGGAACCCTAGAGTGTGCAGTCTGGCCTGAAGCTGGGATCATTCCCTCCCAAGGTACCCTTCCTGATTTTTACCCTCCACACTTGAATGTGGGACCACCCATTCTGCTGTCACTGCCTCTCTACACCACACCACATCTCCATGCTTCTCCACCCATGTCCACATCTCTGACCCCTCCTACATGTCTGGATGAATGTTGCTTCTTTCAATCCTTGGTTGCTGGACTTCCATACAGCTCAATTTTCTGACTGTTCTGGGTGTTTTGTTTTGAGGTCTAGTTATAATTCTGTCTGTGGTAGCACAAGGAGGTGAAACGTGTTTACTTACACCTCCATCTTGACTGGAATGCCAATTTATTTATTTTTAATGGTCTGTGCTGTTTGTGAAATTTCCCTTTATAAGAAAAGCATGTTATAAAGAAAGTATCCAACAATGACTAAAAGGTTAAGTAGACAGATTGATCAGTCTAACTTGGGCAATTGAAATTCAGAGATTTAAACCATCTATTTGCTTGGTTGAAATGGGCTGTTTGCAAGAAGAGTAGTGTGAATGCAAAGAATGTTTCACAACCTTGCTTATAATGACTGAGAAGGTATTTGATTTAGGGTAAAGGAAAAGAAAAAGATCAATTCTATAATTGAAGTTGCTATTTTAAGACAGTTTAGTCTTACTTTAGAGAAGTGAAGCCAAGCATGCTTATTGTTCAAACTCTTCTTCAAAATAGAGTCCAAAACAAGAAGAAATCATCTCTCATTAAACTAAGGATAGTAAAGGGATAAAAAATCTCTTTTTGTAAATAAAAACATAGGAAAAATAATAGAAAGGAGAATTTGGAATATGTCTTAGTTGAAATATTAAGCCATACTCTGGATAGAAAAGACAGAAAGTGTCTGTTTTTTAAAATGAAAACACAAACTTAATTCCAGTACACAATTAAGCTTGGACATTTTATGAAATAAGCAAAATACCTAACAACTATTAGAGGGACTACTAGAGTACTAGCAACCTTTTGAAAATGAGTTTTTCTAAGTACAATTTGTATTTTTTAATACTTCATATTAGTTAATAAGCCAACATTCCATGTCCCCACAAGTATGTGTAGACAATAATTGTGTCCTTCATCACATTTATTAAACTTTTTTTATTGATTGATTTTAGAGAAAGAAAGGGGAAAGAGAGACAGAGAGACAGAAAGAGAGAGAGAGCGATCAATTTGTTGTTCCACTTATTCATGCATTTATTGGTTGATTCTTGTGTGTGCCCTAACTAGGGAATTGAACCCACAACTTTGGTATGTTGGAACGAAGCTCTAATCAGCTGAGCTATCTGGCCAGCATGTCCTTCATCACGTTTAATTCATGTTGCAAAACCCAAGGAAATATTTTTAAAACCTTAGAACATTAATAACCTTTACAACTGATTAAAAATAAAGAAGTTGATCTATTTTCCTAGTATCCTGGTGTTTTCGGAAACACTGTATTTAATCACAAGTACAAAAATATTTGCCAAAGTTTAAAGATAGGCAAGAATTAAAATGAACCATCCCATGAAATTGTAATTTCAATTAAAAAAAACTGAGGGCTTTTTCCCCCTCCCAACAAGACAACTACATAAGGATAATTTATTCATCTTTAGGAGAAAACTAAATTAATAGGTTTAATGCATACTGTAATGTTATTCGTATAGAAAGAGTAGATGGTAAAAAGAAAATGCGTACAAGCTCAATATTTGATATTTTTCAATATAATTGTGATTCAGATAGGGAATGCATTTTTAATGCTGCCTTTTCAACATACTGAGTTTTTTTTAAAGACAGAAAATCTTTCCTAAATTAGATTCTCTTTAAATTCTTCAGGATACTAAAGAAACAAGGGAACAGCTTGCCTTTGATAAGAATTTTTCTTTCAAATGTGACAGAGAGAGCTCCAGTTTTTGTAGCTAACTGGATTAGGGTAATCTGAAATAATTTAGCCTCCATTTATGGTTTGAGCAAGTTCATTATATATGAACTCCCAACATCTCCTCTCCTTATACTCTTTTTGATCAATTAATATACACTTTTAAGTAGAAAATGAACAAAATCTCCATAGACTATTACTTCAAGTATTTTTTCTTATAATTTTACTCATCTTTATGTTAACTAAGAAAGGGAACTAAAATATGTTGAAGGCTAAACTATAAGCCCCTCAAGAGTAAGTTTCTAACCAGATATAAGCCCCCAACCTGAGTAGAACATTCTTGATTATAGGGAATTTGTGAATTTCCTATCTTATTCACAATTATATCCCAGTTCCTAGAACAGAACCTGGGACACAGTAGGCATGCTCGATAAAAATGTATCTCTTTCTGCCCACAATATACCAGAATAGTATTAAGCACTTTAATACATTACTTAATATACTAATATCCACAAAAATAAACATAAAAATAGGTATCACTCTTTTTCTCACATGAAAAATTGATTGTCAAATAAATAGCTAATTTTCCCAAAATCTTTCAACTATTAAGGAATGTTAATTTATCCAAACCCAAGCCTTTGAGCTCCTGAGCATGGTGCTGACATTTGGGTTATATAAAACCAAATGTAAATCCAGCTGGATCTCAAAGACACATTTCATTGATCATTCTCCCCGTGCCCATCTTATTTTTTGGCTCCATACTCTTTGATTGCCTCTCCATAAAACAACAATTTACTAATATGATTTTATAGAGAGAATAGAATGATAATTCAGCTTTGGATCTAGCATAATTGACATAATATTGTTGTTATTGATAGTGTAGTGATTTGTTTCAGACACAAAACTTAGTATTGTTAGTATTTAAGATCATCAAATTGAATAATCCTGTTAGGCAGAGTACAAAAAGTGACCACAATTCTTTGCAGCAACTCTTCTCTCCTCTTCCTGAATCAGGAGCTTCCTGGGTGAAATCTGACATTGGCCCTGATGCATAGAAGCACCCACCTGGAATAGGACTGTAACCTTAGGCCTTCATTGGATCAGGTGGAGTATCCAATGAAGGCCTAATGGCAGGGGCAGGCAGGGTGAACCTGAATTGTTTTTCAGATTTTAAGTTTTCCCATAGGCTGACCAAATACAGCGTTGAGTTGCTGGTCTCTCTTTGCAGGTGGTGTCTCAGCAACAATGAGGTCAAACCACATTCGCTTCCAGGTTACTTTCATTGGACTCTTTACAGCAGATTGAGATAGCCTTTTGGCTTTCCCAGTTTTTAGTCTGAGGTCTTTCCTATAGCACATACCCATTCCCAGAATTTGTTGGTTTCTCCCAGATCGGCGATGGCTTGCCCAACACCATAAATGAGCCCAACACCATGACTAGGCTCAGCTTGGATATCATGTGCTGGGGGAAGACTGGACTAGATTGGCTTTCATTCCTGCAGTGAATGTAGCCCTATCAGGACCTTCAAAGACAGGGTCATATATTACCTGTCTCATTCCCAATACCCTAAGAACTTGTTATACCTCCTCTATAAATTTGCAGGCACCCACGTACCCGAGGACAAATACCTCATGGGCCCAAGCCTCCCTGCACGCTAGAAGGATTTGATATTTAAGGGAGTAAGTGCTTTGAATGCCTTCCCCTCTCCCCAAGTGCCACGGAGGCACTGACAGAGAGCAGGGTGTGTGGTGATGTTGCTCGTTTTCTCTGCCTCCTACCCAGTCAGAGAAATGACATCACGCCTTCTATCCCATAGCCACACTAGCCATGCCTGGACACTTTCTCTGGCCTTTCTTTGGAACTTGGCAGCTATAGCAATTAGTTCAGCAGGAATATACTCTCTTATCATGGAATAGTCCCTGAACTGAGGGCTGTCTGCTGGTTGAGATTGTTGTTGCTTGGCTTTTGCTCTCTTGCATTCGCGATCAGATAGCACAGGGCATTTGTCCAGTTCTTCGTCGATCACCACAGTATCCTCTTTGCTCTCCTCACTTCCCGAGGGACGCCACCTCTTAGTGTACCAAGCAGGCTCATGAACACTTCAACTCTAATCCACAGCAGCTGGTGCCTTCCCAGTTTTGTAAAAGGCATGGAAAAGTCTCCAACTCATCCTGCTCCCCAACCTTGTCATCAGCCCTGAAGCTAACAGAGTAGTAGACAACTGCATGTCATTCTCTAACCTCAGTAATTCTTCCAACTTTCTAACGAGTTTCTGCCCACATTTGTACATCAGTGCCCAGCTGAACTGCTCAGAGTAGAGGTCTGCCTATTGCAGCAGCCATTTGTTTCCCTTCCTTGCTGTGCAGCACATGCTGCACAGTTCCTCAAACAAATGCATTAAAGCAGCTGGCATTTTCCAAGGATCCCGAGACTCAAACAGTGGTCCACAAACCTCTCACATGTGGGTGACCCCTTCCCACACAGAGATCGACCGCCACTTTGAAATCTTCCCTACAGAGGCTGCTTTCTCCAGCCCATTTCTTCCGACTCCTGGCTGGGTCACCAATTGTCAGTTAGCAACCTCAGGAACTTCCCAGGTGGACTTTGAAGCTGGCCCCCATCCAGTGGGCAAGGAGAGACCAAAGAAAGAAGCAGACCGTGCTAGATTGGGAGTTAGTAAGTTTAACAAACAAGAAAACTTACATACCAGGATTATCTTGAGCTACCACAAGACCAGGAGATCTCCTCATCAGCCGCCAGAATCTTGAAAGTTTATACAAATATCTTAACTGGGTTCAATCACATATCCAGTTCAGAGGGTCTCAACAACACACCACTCTCCCAAGGCTGCGTCCTTAAAACAGCTCTTAACGTGGGTACATTCCGAGGACAGAAGAGAGTAAGAAGCCTCTTATTACCCAGTAGGGTCACATCCTCTTGATGACTTCCTCCAACATGGCCTTTTGACTTGCTTTGTTTAACAGAATGCAGCAGGGTGACATTGCGTATGTCATGAGCCTAGGCCTCAGGAGACTTTGCTTATGTTATTACTTTGTGAATGTAAACAAACTATGGCTGCTTTGTAAAGGATACAATATCTTGTGGGGAGAAGGAAAAGCACCGTCACCCTGTTGAGATCCCACAATGATGTGCACACCCAGAAAAACACTATGTGGGGTAAGATACGCCATCTTAGAAAAGCCCAAGCCAAATTGCCAACCACAAAATAATGATTTTTGTTTTAAATCAATAAGTTTTAGGGAAGTTACTGATGTAACAGTAAAAAACTGATATAACCTTTCTAAATTTTATTTTCTATATGACTATTATAGATATAATCAATATTTGTAGAAATACTTAGATTTGCCCTACAAATACAGGAGTTTTGACAAATTATCTTTCACATAATTCTAACCAAAACAAACACACAAACAAACCAAAGCATGATGAATTTAGTATATTCTTGACAGGTGAGAATATTGATAGGAACCAAATCCTTCAATTACAGTTTTAAATATAATGAATGGAAAAGTTTTCCATAGACTCACTTCTGGCTCCATATAGTTCAAACCTTGTTTTTCTTTCAGTACATACATACTTTAGATGCTCGACACCTTAAGACATATTCATAGCACTTTGGCCACATACCTGTGAGTCATAACATCAATCAGGTTGGCAGAGTGGGCAACAGGAATATTTCTGGAAGCTATTCCTTTGTTAGAATGAGGAAGTAGTTACTTAAATATGTAGGAAGTGATGGTGTGAGTCACATAAATATATTCCACTAAATTAAAAATATATTCCCCACTCAAATTGTCTTGGCTAGAACTCAAATAATGTCTGGGGTCACTCCAAAACCATCCCAAAGGAGAAGTGTAATGGAAGAGAAGACAGAGTGGGAAAAGACAGAATACTTAATTGATGCAGTTAAATAAATATCTTGCATAAATTTTACAAAAGTTTATGGCTGTGTGAACACATTGCTAGGGTCTCTATCAAGGCCTTGGAATAATCTCCATCGTGGAAGGGAACCTGAAGCTTAAGCATCATTAGCTTCAAGGTATATCCACCTCTAATCTACCACCTCTTCCTGGCTTCC
Source organism: Mormoops blainvillei (assembly GCA_004026545.1). NCBI lineage: Eukaryota > Metazoa > Chordata > Mammalia > Chiroptera > Mormoopidae > Mormoops > Mormoops blainvillei. The sequence continues at coordinate 337,352 of PVJD01000185.1, read as the reverse complement.
TTCTCTCTCTCAGTCTCAGAAGTAACAGCAAATGTTCCCCCTATATCCAACCTCCTTCAGAATCTTACTTTTCTAACTTAAGCACTTTTCCTCTATACAGTCACATCCATATTATTTTTTCCTTCTAAACTCCAGAACATGAATTTCATGGCAGTACAAGCCACCTGAAAAGATAATTGCTTGAGTGTGATAATGGTGACTGACAATTTCATCTCCAAACTATTTATCAGTTCACTCTCCATATATTGGGAATCAAGAGAACATGACACCTCTTGTCAGTAAAACAAAAAAATCTTGTGACAGCATTTCAATTGAATTTTTCACCTGGCACTCACCACATTAGCACTCAGTTAAAGTAACTCCATTCATTATAAAACACACATCCACATACCCACAAACACTTGCTCTAGACAAGGTAAATGAAATTGTATACATAAATTAAAAAACTAATACTGCACCTGATCCCAGGTTTTTACCATCTTCAAAATAAACTGCCTTGGTTTACTATAACTTTTTTTATTTGTTTCTGACAATAAGCCAATCACAAGTCATTCTTTTATGCAAGTGAATCATTCATTTCGGCAAAGAATGACTGACTATCGTGCAAAACAGTAAGCAAAACATGTCAATCTTAAAGTTCAACCTAAAGTGTCTCTCAGTTACTTCCAAACTTCTCAGTAAACATAGCAGTTGAAAATCCTCAATTGGCCTGATTGCCCTTTTTATAAATTGAGAAGCTCAGGTTCATGACAGTTTTGAAATTTCCAAAAAGTTGTCCCCACATAGGCCATGCTTGTTCTTCAAAGTTCCCTCCTTTTGTCTTCACCTTCAAGAGATAGTCAAGTGTGGTGGTCAAGTTCAAGGGCTAGAGTAGGGTGTGTTCACATCACAGCTCTGCCATGACTGGCAGTAGGATTTAGGCAAATGGTTCAAATCCTCTGAGCCCCAGGTTTCCAGTTTATAAATCACAGATAACAACTCTGTTTTTAATAAAATGGTTGTGTGGATAAAATGATCTGCTATATGTAATTTAGTATGTTGACTGCCCAGAAAGTATAATCATTTTTCATTATTTTTTTCCTATTTGTAATGTCTTATTGTAATCTTCATTTTGCTCTAAGAAAGAGCGCTAGACAGGGGCATAATGAAAATGAAAAAATAATTCAACCTATCCTTCTAGCATTGACCCCAGCTTCCTATTTTAAACCACCTGGGCTGAGTCATTCATTTGAAAGGAAGGGATTTCTATTGCTCTTCCCTCAAGTAACACTTTAGTTCAAAAAGACATAGCCTTTGGTCTCAGAAGGTAACTAAACTTACCATGGTGCTCACTTCACAATGTATATAAATACTGAATTATTATGTTGCACACTTGAAATTAATATAATATAGTAAGTCGACTATAATTCAAAACAATTAAAAATTTAATAGATCCACACTCACAAGTTCAGCAAGTTTTCTATAAGATTTTTACACTGTATAAGTAAAATTTCAAAAGAAAATAAGAAGACTTGCGTAGGAAAAAAAACTTGGCCTTCATCTCTGCAGTTATATATATATACACACATATATATGTGTATATATATTCTTCCAAATATAAATTCTTCACATATTTGTTCTCCTAAAAGAACAGTGTAAAGGCGAAAAATAAATTTAGCTACATTGAAAATGCTAAATCAGTTTATTAAAAAAGGAAATAATGAGAAAAACATTCAAAATTGAGATTTGAAGATAGTTCTCATTTTTTTTTAAATTAATGTACTGGTTAAGCCTCAATAAACCTAAATAATATTCTCCATACACTAGGCAACTTCATCAACAAACATTTGCTGAGTACCTACTCAATGCCGAACACTGGGTTGGATCCTGGAAATATAAAGAGGTAAATGACAGGGCACCTGCCCCAAAGGAATACCTTGCCCAATTGAAGATACAAAGTCAGGCATGAAAAGGCACTATAAAGCCTGGAAAGTATGAAATCAACAAGACAGACAAAACATGCCTCAGTAGATAAGAAGATAAAATAATCCAGAGCCATCAGTAAATTTTTTATACAGCATATATGATTTTAAGGCTTGCTCTTCACTAAAACAGGACCAAAAACGTCAGCCCTGAAGCATAACCATAGTGGAGAGTAAGCTCTCCATAGTGACTACTTCGAAGGGTGATATTAGCAAAACAAACTTGGTGTGTTGGGAAGCTCTAGGTCTTCTTCACTTCTGCTCTCCCCCACAAGCCTGCCTCATCCCACTGCTGATCTGGATGGTCAGACTCTGTCCTCTGAATTGGAACACGATGGAGCACTCACTGCGGTAAAAATCACAAACTTGTGTGATCTTACTCTTACGGTTCTCCTCCTTCTAACATATTTCAATGGCAGTAAGGGAAGAAAAAGACTAGCTAATTTCCCCTCCATCTTTGCCTTACCAGATTCTCTCAACTTCCATCAGGTTAGTGAATTAAGACTATGCTTGAGAGCTGCCCTCCCCAGGAGAAAGCTTGGTCCTCTCTCTTTTCTTTCCCTTCTCTTTCTCTCTTCATCTGCTCTTTTTCTTCCACAAGGCAGCTGAACCTGTATGTTCACTGACAACCTAAGAGGACCCTGGGAGAGCCCACTAAGGCGTCAGGCCAGATGCTGTCTTCAGGTCTTCATACATCTCACACCTTAGCGCTGGAGAGTGGAATTTTCACCACATGAGAATGGTAAGAGCCAAACGTGGATTGGATATAGTGGGGGCAAAATAGTCAGAACTTGCTTTTGACCATTTGCTTCCAGGCCATTTATATACAGGTCAGGGATTCTAATATATATAGGTCAGCGATTTTCCACGGAGTCCTGGTTAGTTCCCTCTTGTTGGGATTTGGAGTTTAGGGAAGAAGTCCCAATAGCTGTCGTAGTATGTCACTGTCCTCTGTAGGTCAGTGTGATCTGCTCATACACTCACTACATGGCAGCAAAGGATTTGGACATTCGTGAGTCCTCTGGCCGCCTGCCATCCAGCTACCACATTGCCATCTACTCCTAATAGCACCCATTCCTTTATTTCAAGATGCTCTGCCTAAAAATCATAAGAGCAAGTAAATGAGACTATTTTGTTCTGTAATGAATGTGTCCTCCCTTTGAATTTTTCAAAACATGAGCAAATAGTTTGGGAGCAGAGTTGAACTTCTAGTCTCTCCGACATGAGGAACACAGAAACCCAAAAATGTCAAAAAGACAGACACCATTTTATTTTCTACAATTACATAGTGACCAGTTAAACAGGAATTTCTACATCTTCAATTTTAGCAGCAAAAATAGCCAGTTTCACTTGAAAGATCATACTCACTTTAATATACAAGCAAAACATTTTTTTTTAATCTAGTCATTCACTCTAGTCAGGGGAATTTGGGGCAGGAGAAAGAAAACATGGAGGAAGAGTGTAGATTGGTGGCAATAGGTCCAGTTCTGCTCTCTCAACTGGCCTTCGGGACAGTTTCTGCACGTAAGTTTGGCTGTCTTCAAAGCAACCTTTAGAATGTGAGAAAATTAACATTTCTTGTGCTCAGTTTTTAGCCTTAATCAAAAATCTGAGACAATAGAAAAAGTGTCACTGAACAACCTATTAAATTTGTTTACTTGCTCCAAATTCTGTAAAATGTCAGCAAAATAAAACCAGCAATTTATAAGATAAACTCTGGAAATGCCAAAATAATCAATGAAATATCATAATAATTATGGTTTTCTTCACAGTTGGAAAATTATCAAACCTCTTTGCCACAAGCAGTTCTCATTTTATTTGCAAAGGCCTTGACTATTAAAAAAAAATATATATATACATATATGTATAGATATATGTGTATATATGTGTAGATATATGTATGTGTACACATATATATTTAGAGATGTATATCACACTCAGAGACTATGCCAGATAGATACGCCTACTCAGAAAAATGAAAATATTCACAAGTCAGTTACTGATTTTCCCTTTAAACCCTCTGGGCTGGCTCTTCGTCATCTGGCTCTCAGCACTGTCCCCAGCCTTCTGGAATCTCCTCTGTATCCCGGGATGGCTGGGAGCCTGTAAACTACATCGCACAGATTTCCTTGCCAGCTGCTTTCTAGTGAGGTTCTGCCAATGGGAAGCACTATCAAGGAATCGAAAGGCAGGAGGGAGGGAAAAAAGTCTGTGTGGACTTTTTTCCCAGCTTCTGGTGGTACATGGGAGCACCAGCCGGAGGGCCAGGGAAGTGCGGGCCGCGGGGCCTTGCGCAGGCCGTGCGCTTCCGCAGCAGTGTCGGCGGCGGCGCTCCGGGGCTCCGCAGCACGGTGCTCGTGGGCTCTGGCTCCAGGCAGCCGCAGCGGCTGAGGCCTTGGTAGCAGGAGACTGTGGGCTGCTGGGCTCCTGCAGCATCAGTGCAGGTGTGGGCTCCTAGCTGCCCACAAAGGTTAGTGATAGTCGCAACAGCGGAAGAGGAGCAATAGAGCCTCAACAGGCGCCTCAGCACAGCAGTCCTAGTTCTGGATAACCCTACCTTCCCCGCTGCACCTCCAGCCAGACAGGTGGCAGGTGAGTAACTTCACCTTCCCCTCCCGGTTCTTTAGACCTTCCGACAACTTTATGACCAGTCCCTTATAGTTTTTCCTAGTTTGTCTGAATTAACACAATAATATACCTTCTTTATCTCTCTTAATACTCATGAATCAAGAGAAAACAATAAAAATGTATATTTCATTAATTTTCCATATAGGAATATATGTATACTTGATAAATGCTGCAAAAATCTTATGATTTAAAAGTAACTTACAGAGGGCAGTATTACTAACTCTAAAGTGAAAAACATTAAAAATGTACAGAATTCAGGTTAAACATGATGAGTTAAATACATACATTCAATCCTGAAATACAACTAAAATAAGAGCAAAGGAGAGAAAAAAATGTATAAAAGCACAAGGACAAAGAAAATGGAAGAGGGAATGGGACAGCAAAGAGAGCAGGCAAGAAATAAAACCACAATTTTGAAAGACAGAAAGTGTGTGGACTAGTAGAATCTGGCTAGCAGAGCCCAGAAAGCTGAAGTGAAAGATTTAAGTAGCAAGTCGGCTAAAAGGCTCAGGAATAGTTTTAAAAATCAAAAATTTAGATAGCTCCAGACTTACTAATTGTAACAACAAATCAGCAGAAATCTGGAAAGCAATGCCTTCTAAACTCTAATAGAAAGGTATTTCTAACCTAAAACTCTATCCTCAACTGTACTTTAATCAAATGCAGAGATAGAATAAGAATATTTTCAGCACGAAAGATCTCTAAATATTTTATCTTGTATGTAACCATTGTAAAACAAATTCTAGAAGATGTGTTCTGTCAAGAAATTGATCAACTAAGAGGAAAACATAAAATCCAAAAAACAAGGAATTTAATGCAGGAGAAAAGAGAAAAAAATATAAAAAATTCCCTCTTTTAGGGAGGCAGAGAAGGAAGGAGAGAGTAGGGGAAGAAAAGAGGGAGGAAGGAAAGACATCATATGTTCGAAAGCATAAACTTTGTAGAAAGCTATTTTACAGTTCTGTGAGAAAGTTTAGGACTAAAATAGTCACGGGGACCTATGAAAAACTTGTGGAGAGGAGAAATGTAATCAAAATATAGTTAGTACAAATTTAAACTATACATGTTGATGTATCAGAAAAGCATCATGTAACTATAGTGGAAGAATGGGAGGAAAAATGGGTATGTGCATTGAAATTAGGGTTGCGGAGCGCAGAGTAAAAGAGCTCATTCTAATCTTCCACAGAAAGAAGCTAATAGATAATGTCTAAAATAAAAACAAAAATGAACAGAACTAGCAATAAAGTATGGTATTTGAAATTGAGAGGTAAATATCAGATTAAATAATTAAGAGATTGAATATAAATGTTTGTGTGAACAGAATGAGGACAGGCGTTTGTTTCCATACACATATATATTTGTTTGTTTGTTTTAGGCTTACACTACTGTTTGGTTTTTAAATTTAAACATAGTATTACTCTGAGAATAATAATTAAAATTTTTTAAGTAAATAAAATGAAAGATAAGGAGTTTGGGTAATTTCATTTATATGCAGTGCTCTAATCAATAATAAATTGAGACATGAAAGTCAAGCTATATTTTCTTTAATGAAATTAAACATTAAGTGTTTAATATATTCCCTGCAATCTTTATGCACTACTAATGCACTTAGCAATTTTCATAATATACAAAGATGCACTTAAGCCCAAATCAGGTGAAACTTCTATAAATTTCGAATTGAATAGATGTCAAACTATTTTGATTACTAAGGCATCTGTTAGGTCCTATTATGATTATTATTACTACATACTGAATATTCTTAAACTATAGTGACTTAAAGCAATAGTAATGATTTGATTCTCTCTCTTAGCTCTGGGGTTCTTGCTCAGGATCCCTCATGCAGTCGTATTCAGATGAGTAGGGAAGCTGAAGTGAATCTTATGGACTTCCTCACACACATGTAGCAGTTGAGGCTGGCTATTGCCTGGGACCTTAAAGGTGGCTGTCACATGAAATAGCGACTCATCACCTACCCATGGGGCCTGGCTTCCTCACAGCACAGCAGTTGGATTTTAAGAATGACCATCCCAACTGAACAAGAGGAAGCTTTATTACCTTTTATAACCTAACCTCAGAAATCACATAGGATTACTTCCTCCATAGTCCCAATGTCCCCAAAATCCAAAGGAAGAGAAAATAGGTCCCCACTTCTCAATGGGAGGAGTGTTAATGACACATTGTAAGAAGAGCATGTAGGACAAGGGATCTTTTTTGTAGCTATTATGAAATATACAATCTGCCATAGTTCTTATTGTTCCAGTGCTGAAAATCTATATTCATATAAGGTTAAAAAACCAGTAACTATCTTCCAAAAGAGACGTGCTTAGCCCAGCAGATTTCAAACTGGGATATCTGCACTTCAGAAGCATGAGTACTTTTAAGGAAATAATTTCCAGATTTTAAGCTTCACATGTACTTTTTCCAAAATTTGTCTACCTAAGAACATTCATACCAGTTGGTCATTTTTAAAAAAAGACATATGTCTACCACCTATTTTGCCATCTTACTCTGGTACCTTGACCCTGGGTGTAAATATCTTTAGATCTCCAAACAATAGGACAATTCAAAATATTTGTGTTGGTGTTGAGAAAGTAAATGACTAATAACTAAGTCATAAAATCTGGAACTGGTTTCAATACTTTGCCTTTAACAAACTTGGAAAAAACCTAATTAAGATGACAGCTGGTAGATCATTAAAAATAATTTTTGATGATAGATAACTATCATCAAAAATTGGAAAGAATATAGCTTGGAAGGAATTCAAATACTTGAATGCCATTGCTAAAACAAAACTCTTTTCATTCTCATATATTTTTTTATTGGAATATATTTTCTCAGATCTTACATCCATAAAAGCAAAAATAGGTTATGCTGACCTTTGAATCATTCTAGCAATAAATAAAATGCATCCACAGACACATACATTTATCAAATGAAAAATAGCCCAATGTTTGCAATAAAGGATATATTTCTAAGAAAAGTTACCTTTATGTTTATTATCTAAATATACAATTATTTATGTTGTTTAGATTAATTTTGTATTACTAAATGTCACAAAAATTTAATTCAGAAGAAATTTTAACACCTGGAGATTCAGGGTGACAATTATTTTTTTCAACATACATGCATATTTTTATGGTATAAAAAAGGTCATCACTAAAAGACTTTTGGGCATAAAGAATGCATAAAGAATATATTTAACTAGAATAAAATTCTGTTGAAAAGTGGTTTGGAAATAGGAGTTCAGAGAAAGAGAAAATGAATAATTTCTGATTGTTAAAATGAGTTTGTTTGCGTAGTTTAATAGGGGTTATAGAGGGAATCAAATGGGCACCTTTTAAAGACTGATGAAATTTCTATGTCAATGTTCACAATTTTCTGTGAACTATACATTTTACAACTACAGTTGACCTTTCAACAACATAGGCTTAAACTGTGCGAGTCCACTCATATGTGCATTTTTGTTCAATAAATACTATAAATGTATTTTCTCTTCTGTATAATTTTCTTAATAACATTTTACTTTCTTTAATTTACCTTACTGTAAGAATGTACTATATAATACATATAACATACAAAATAGTGTTAATTGACTGTTATGTCAATAAGGCTTCTGGTCAAGAGCAGGTTATAAGTTAAGTTTGAGGAGAGTCAAAAGTTACATGCAGATTTTTGACTGTGAGGGGGATCAGTATTGCTAACCTCCAAGTTACTCGAGGGTCAACTGTATTTAAGTTTATGATGAGAAAATTTAGAGGTCAACTTAGAATTTGTGCAAAGGGATATACCTTCTAAAATTTACTTAGGATCATTGATTTAAAATTTTAAAATGCCTTCCAAAATAATATAAAATATTAGTTAACAGCTAGTATTTTACATGAGTTGTTTTTTCTTAGCTGAAAGAGCTTCTAAATATTTTCATATCCTGTTTAACTATACAGGGGTTTTTATTACATATCATATGTGTAACTGTGAGGCAATTTAGTTGCACAATAAAAAGGAAAACCTTGTTTTATTAAACCTGGCAGAAAATTGATGTGGTTGAATTTTATTATTGTATTTAATACTAACTAATTAGAGATGAGTTTCAGGTTTTGCCTAGATTTTGTTTTTTACATGCATCAAGCCACATACCTAGAATAAAAAACCTGTGTTGTTACATTTGTGAGGCAAATGGGGTAAAAATAAATACAAAAATAAATACTTTTCCATTTCCTTTGATTATTAATAATATTTACTGAACATAAAACCTTAAAACCCAGATACATACTCCTTTCTCCCTCAGTGCCTCAGTGCCCACCAATAACAAGCCGGTACACCCAGGCTCGTCTAATCATAATGATATTTTGTGTCTCATGTTGCCTGGCACACTACTGATGCTCCATATCCACCTATTGAATTATTGAATGAATGAAAAAACTAGGATTCTTCATTTAATGAGTTGGTCAGTAAGCCTGTTTCACTTTCAGAAACTTTCTATTGAAGTGCAAATTTACATTTGAGTTGCATCTTCTAAACAGTGGTTCCTAAAAGCCAGCTTGTTAATCTGATTGTATCAGTGTCACCCGAAGTGGCTGTTATAAATTTAACTTCCTGTACCCCCACCCTGTATTACTAAATTACATACTTCAGGGTTACAAAGTCTGGGAATCTTCATTTTTAATAGGCTCCCCTGGTGATTGTTATACACAGAATTGACAGGAAGCTGGAGAATCAATTTTGGAAATAAGAAAAACCAGGTAGATTCATTTAGAGAATGAGAATGCAGGAACTACAAGAGTCTCAGGGGAAAACAAACATCTGGTCAGGGCACCACTGCTGGTAATGAAACACCAAACATTTGTCACTGTGCTCAAGATTCAAATTTGAGGAAGAGAGTGCTGATGGTCTACCTTGGTCATGTTGGTGTCCATGATTAGTAGCCGTGTTGTACCGTATCCAATATAGAAAAGAGTTTTTCATAAATATATATATTAAAATGCACTAGAAATCAGTAAAGTTGTCTAGGCAGCCAAAAATAATTACATATATAAGGTTATACACAATGGAATGGGGTGCCTCATAAACTACTGTGACCTTGTCAACAGAGAACCAAACACTGGACTGTCACTCAACCTGAACACTATAGAAAGAATTCCCATATCGAGAGCAACTGGATAACCTTGAAAATTTTATCTCATTTTGAGTCTGTGGCTCTATATAACTAATTAATTCCAAAGTCATCCAATTCAGTTTTTAAAAATCAGTCTAACATTGTTTAGAATCCCTTAGAAAAACTGACTACATCTGTAACTTTTTTGCTGTTAAAAATTTTAACTTATATCTAATGATAGAATACTAGGAAATGTCTATTGTAGGAAAGAATAATCAATAATCACCTGCTCAGCTCTCCACCCTTTTATCTAGCTTTACCTCTTCTACTTATCATGTGCCCACAGCTCCACAAAGGAAACCATCTGTCACCTTATCCGCTAGCTTTGTCAACTGAGGAAAATGTTAAGGAACTACCTGTTGACTCCCAAAAAGCTTTTGTTCTTTTCCTATCTTATTTTTTGGCTAAAAAAAAAAAAAAAAATGGCCTAATATGTGGCTCTGCAAATCGAATGTCTTTTTTTCTGACCTCCATGGTTTGAAGTTCAAACTTCCCAATCCCTTAGGCTCACAGGCTCCTCAAAGTTTTGAGTAAGAATTCCTACTTCTCCTCATCTTGGAACCTAATTAATAATTCATTTTCTCCAACTTGGTTCGTGTTGGCTGGATCATTCTCCTATCTCCATCGAAGCAGAGAAGTTCAACTATGTTCATAAATCCGTAACATGGTTGAGTATGGAGATGCGCACTGTTTAACCAGGAAGTAAACATTGACAAAACATGTAAATAATAAAGTAACTGCACACCCATATCATTTTTAAGGCATTTAAATATATACATGTTCAACTTTTTTAAATGTATACATGTTCAACTCACGTCATTATTCTTTTTGTGATAGAATGGGCATGGTACACTGCTCTGTGAAGAATAGCTCATTACCTTTCCCAGTTCTTTGAATTTCACAGTGTTGCCTAAAAATATCTTTTCACGAGAAGAGCTTAGAAGAGCAGTACTCAAGAAAGAGTTGTCTTCTCAATGACATTGACCTTAGTCAGTGCACCTCAATGCATGACGGCATTGCATGTGCTGGTAAATCAACAAACATGCCATCTCTTCTCCCTGCATTTTAATCTTTCATCCGTGTACTGAGTGATTTAATATTAAGCTAATACAAGTGTTGTCTTCTCTCTCTTTGGTTGTGGATGTTTTTCTTTAATATATTTAGCAATGACCAACCTCTTCAAAAATTCAAACATTCTGATGATCTATATAACATAACTAGGACAACAATTTTATTTTTCTCAAGAAAAACATTTCATATGCAATGACCTGGTTCTTAGACTATGATAACCAGCTTTTTGACAATATAATCAGGCTGTAGTTGGCAGCTTTTATGGGTGCCAGAAAGGAATCAAATGTAAACAGGCCTGTAATATAAGTTTACTGGCTGTTCCCTTGAACCCTACTCACGCAAAAGTGATGCTGGTTAAAACAAATGAAAAAAAGATAAAGGTAAATATTATGCCCTACAATTAACTCCTGAATATAGTCTGGGTTCAGGTACTAAATGAACCTGATAATTTTGAGAATGGTTGATTTTGTCTAATGCTAAAGTATCTGAACTCAATGTATAAATAACTCTCATCTGGCAAATATACAGTTCCTGGTTAATAGTTGAGAAGAAGCAGGAAAATCTATGGCTAGATGCAAAGGCACTCAGATCAAAAGCACTGCAAAAGGTCACGGTGTTAGTCAGGGTTCTCAGGAGAAACAACCAATAGGAGAATGAGATGCATTATAATGAATAGGTTCGTGATTATGAAAGCTGAGAAGTCCCACCATCTGTAGTCTGCAAACTGGAGACTCAGAAAAGTGGTAGTACAAGTTCCCATCTGAGTCTAAAGGCCTAGGAACCAAGAGCACTGATGCTGTAGGGCCCAGGCCAAAGGCAGGGAAAGTCAAAGTAGGAGACTACTGTCTCAGCTCTCACGGCCAGGAAGAGAGATAATTCTCTCTTTCTCCATCATTTTGTTACACTCAGGCCCCCAGTGGGTTGGATGGTGCCCACCCACACTGGAAGAGGGCCATCTGCTTTGCTCAGTTTCCCTATTCAAATGTTAATCTCTTCTGGAAACACCCTCACAGACATACCCAGAAAGAATGTTTAACTGGGGCATCCTGTGGCCCAGTCAAGTTGACACATAAATTAATCACAGGCAGTGATCCTGGCATTAGAAGATCCAATCTTCTGACTCCACTACCTATGTCTTTCTTTATGTTTCTTCATCTAAAAAATGAAAATAATAACACCTCACAAGGTGATAGGGAGAGTAAAGGAATAAAAAATAAATATAAGTGTGCCTTGTAAATTTTAAATGGCATAGAAATATAAGGTACTATTACTTCTGTTTCCTGTTAATGCCACACTGTATCACAAAAGAATAACATGCCTAGAGAGTACAAATTTACAACAAAACTTTTGTTAAAGTAATTTCATTGGAAGAAACAAGCTAAATAAGTAGCAGCCGTATGATTTTGGATATAATAGTAGGTAAAATGTTAGCAAAGCTATTAAACAAAAGCCTTCACTAAAGAGGCTGTGCTACAGACAGAGAGCTCAAGAGATCCATTCAATAGGGACTCACATAGAAAGGTAAGCCCTCAAATGCCCGAACTGTATGTCCAAGCAAATTGTCTCAAAAATTAAAATAATCGACTGGAGTTACTATCTCAACACCAGTATAGGTGAAGGTAGTGGAGTATTGGTCCACGAATGTCTACATGTTTTCTATACCCCTGGGAATACCTAATTAAATAAAGGATTCATTTCAAAAATGAAAGAAGCCATTGCTCATGTCAGTGACACACACACACAAAAATGTCTAGAGAAAAAGAAAGAATTAGTAATGGAAATGAGCAGACATAGAATAGCTCCTGTGTGTGTAAGTCCCAATCCAAGGGCAGGGGAAGGCTGCTGTTTCAGTTCTCACAGTCCTATACGGACTTAGAGTTCACAGAAGTCCCAGACCTGTCATTCTCTTAGCTACTACATTCCTGACACCAGAGCTGTCACCTTTGAATAATAGAAATTCTTTTGCTTTCTCTGGACACTGAGTTAAACAAGAGAGAGGCAATTTATCCTGCCGTAGTCCTGGTTCTTTCTTGCCAGGCAGATCTAACTTCCACTGCGAAAGATCTTCCACAGCAATGATTAGACAGTTGGAGAAAAATATTGTCACAGATTCAAACTAAGGGTCTGGTGAAATAGTTGAAAATTAAATTATATAATTTGGGTAAAAAAGCTTTTCCCCAAAGCCAGAATTTTCTCCCAAGCCTTTCTAAATTGGTTAAGATTCTACCATTATGTCAGTCACTTACACTCAAACATGTGCTCATTTTCAGTCACCCCTGCTACTGTTATCCCCACAAAATGTTAACTGACAATTCTTATTAGTTATCGTCACACACTACAGGAGTAATATTTCTTGTCTCTTCCTTTTAGTTCCTCAGTTAATAGTCCTGTTTGTTTTTGCATTTTTTTTTGAAATCATTAAAATAGCATCTCAACTGGCCTCCTTCCTCAGGTCTTTCTCTCACCCTGATTTATGCAGTCCCGCCAGCTGTACACATCACTTTCCAACTCAGAATCCTTCAGTGGCTCACCCGTGCATACAAAATTAAGTTCAAATTTCCTGGGATAAAACTGAAAAGTATGAAAATACCAAACATCATAGAGGTTGTGGAGCAACAAGACCTCTTATGTTCTGCTGGTGGAAATGTATGGATAGGACTATTTTGGAAAGTTGGTTTTCAGAATCTACTGAAGCTGAATAAGTGGATATCTTATAACTCCCAAATTCCACAGAAACAACAGTGTCTTTGATAAACTGTGGGTATATTCAAGCCCTGGAATACTTATGAAACAACAAAAATAAATGAACGATAGATATGTCCAACAGTACGTATATCTCATCAAGAATAATGACTGAAAAAAGTTAGACACAAAATAATTTATACTTAATAACATTTATGTAGAATTCAAAAATAGGCAGCACTAATTCATGGTGTTAAAAGTCAGTGTAGTTTCCTTCAGGGAGAAAGAAAAGTGTAGTATTTGAGAAAGGGCATGAGTAGGGCTTCTGATGTGTTGATAATGTTCTGTCTTACTATCTGTGTGTTGGTTTCATGGGTATGTTAACTTTGTAATAATCTGCTGAGCTGTACACTTATGTTTCATGCACATTTCTTTACAACTTTATTTTTAATGTAAGTTCTTAGCTAGGCTCTTAAGTTTGACCAGAATCTTTTCCCGACCTGCTTCTTCAGCCTCACCCTCTCTCTCAAGCTGCCTCACTAAACTATATGCTTCAGCTATATCTTAGTCCATTTAGGTTGCTATACAAATTACCATAGACTGGAATACTTTTAAAAAATACATTTATTTTTGAGTTATGGAGGCTGGAAAGTCCAAGATTAAGGTGCCAACAGATCCAGTGTCTGGGGAAGATCACTTCTTGGTTTGCAGACAGCCGCGTCCTTGCTGTGTTTTCAAATGGTAGAGGACAGAGCAGGCTCTCTCATGTTATTTTCTTAAAAGGGCACTAATCCCATCATAAGGGTTCTATCCACATGACCTAATTACCTCCCAAAGTCTCTACCTCCAAATATAATCCCATTGGCAGTTAGGGTTTCAACACATAAATTTTGGTGAGATACAAACATGAAGCCCATATCAAACTATATTGGTTTATTCACTCATCCCAGAACTGGTTCTATTTTTTTTAAACCCTCTTCTTTTTCTCATCCTGTTTCTCACTGGGAATTATCTTGTACATCTTTTCATCTCAAAATCCTATGTGTTTTTCAAAGATCAAATATACCAGGACAGGGCAAAGTGGCAGAGGAGTGAATGGAAGTCACACTGACCTCCTCCTAGGGCCAATCTGGAATTACAGCTAAATTGTGGGGAAATCACCCAGAACAAACAACTGAACAATAGAGAGAGAGAAGCCTTATAACTTCGGACAGACGGAAGAATCAGTTCAGCACAACCTGACTGGTAAGGAGTGCAGTGGAGACTCAAGAAGGCTGGCTGGGCACCCTCAGGCGGCAGTGCCAAAGGGATATTTAAGTGGCCAGTTGGATCCCCCTGAGAAGAGCAGGGTCTTAACCATAAGTGAGGATCCTCAGCCTATAGCACCAAAGCCCAAAAAGTACACAGATAACAGCCAGCTGCGAAAAGCGGCAGGGCTGCTCTCTGCCAGGGACGGGCAACTGGAGACTGAAAGCCGTTTAAAGGGCCAACACATAAATTTTCATCTGCAGCCACTTACCCTGGGCTCCAGCAAAGGTGGGGGCAGAGTGGCATAGAGGCCTGAGGAGAGACTGGGGACAGAGGCTTTGGGGAGAGAACTGAGAGCATAGCCGCTGGGATCCTGGTGATGAGTCGTACCCATGCGGCAGCAGCCATCTTGCTCAGGCAGACCACTCCCCTGAGCAGCAACATCCTGAGAGGAAACAATAGCCCCGCCCCCAGGAGGGACTCTGCCCTGTCCCTGTGGTGCTTAAGCCTGACTGCTGAGTGCAGAGTGGCAGCAACAGACAGTAGATCCCTGAAAGGAGGACCAGAGTGAACTAGAAACGCCTGAGGAAAGACTGGGGACAGAGACTTTGGGGAGAAAGCTGAGAGAGTAGCCACAAGGATCCCAGTGCTGAGTCATCCCCCATAAGGCAGCAGCCATTGGGCTCACACAGACCACTCCCCTCTGAGCTGCAGCAGCAGCCTGAGGGGATATATTAGCCCTGATCCCAAGAGGGATTCTGCCCCACCCTATGGTGCTTAACCCTGACCGCTGAGTGCAGTGACTAGATTAACAACTGAAAGAGACAACCACAGACCATAGATCCCGGGAAGTCTCGAACAGACTGCCTAAGGTCAGATGGGGTCAACATCTGACATCAACAGAGGTGGATCCAGAAAGAAAAAACAGCAGTAAATACTAAAGGCTATGGAGATGAAATCCATTGTGGTCTTCTCCATGATTTGTGATATTTTCTTTACTACCTAGCTTTTTAACATTCATTTCTTATCCATCAAGTTTGTGCATATTAAGTCACTAGATTTTATGCTCTAGCTTATTTCTCTCCTTTCTTGTAATAGCCTTAACCTTTTTACAGCCTCATTAATACTGATTGATTTGCTGTTAATAGTGGAATTGCAGGGGGAGTTATTTTTGTGGATATGGGTTTGTTTCCTGGGCTTTGTGGTCTTGCTCTGGCATCCAAATAATGGGAAGACAAAGAAACAACACCCAATTGAAACAATAGGAGGAATACTCACAAAGACTACTAAATAAAATAGAGGCAGGTATACTATCAACATTGAGTTCAAAACAATGGTTGTAAGGAAGCCCAATGAACTCCTTATTGAGTGAGCTTAATGAAAATTACAAAAAACTACAGGGAAACTATGAGGAACTGACTGCAAACTATATCAGCATGAAAAAGGACATAGAAATTATCAACAAGAACCAAGAGGAAATGAAAAATACAATTTCTGAATATAAGAACACAGTTGAAGGAATCAAAAGCAGGCTAGATAAAGCAGAGGATCAAATCAGTGAGCTGGAAGACATGATAGAAAAAAACTCTCAGAAAGAGCAAGAAATTGAAAAAAGGCTCAAAAAGAATGAAGAAGGGTTAAGGGAAATGCAGGACGACATGAAACATAATAATATATAACAGGAGAAACATATAATAGGAATATTAGAAGGAGAAGAAGAGCAAGGGAAAGAACACCTATTTGAAAAAATGATCATGGAAAACTTCCCTAATTTGAGGAGAGAAAAAGTCATACAAGTCCAGGAAGCACAGAGGGGCCCAATCAAGAGGAACCCAAAGAGACCCACTCCAAGACACATCAAATTAAAATGGCAGATATGAAGAACAGAGAGGGAATCTTAAAGAGGCAGCAAGGGAGAAACGGTAAGTAACATACAAGGGAGCCCCGAGAATGCTAACAGTTGACTTCTCTACAGAAACACTATAAGCCAGAAGGAAATGGAAAGAATTATTCCATGTAAAGAACCACAAAGGCCTGGAACCAAGACTACTCTACCCAGTAAAGCTCTCAATTAAAATGGAAGGCGAAATAATGAGTTTCCCAGACAAAAGAAGGCTAAAAGAATACACCTATACCAAACCAGCATTGCAAGGTATGCTAAAGGTACTGCTTTAAGAAGATGAAGAAAAACAATGAGAGAGAGAGGAACACAGGTACAAAGGAAAAAATGAATACTTATCTATCAATAATAACTTTAAATGTAAATGGATTAAATGCTCCAATTAAAAGGCATAGAGTAGCTGAATGAATAAGAAAACATGACCTGCGCATATGCTGCCTACAAGAGACCCACCTCAGAACAAAAGATCTGCACAGACTGAAAGTAAAGAGTTGGAAAAAAATATTCCAAGCAAATGGACAGGACAAAAAAGCCGGGCTAGTAATACTTATATCAGACAAAATAGACTTCAAAACAATGACCATAAAAAGAGACACAGAAGGACATTTCATAATACTCAAAGGAAGAATCCATCAAGAAGACATAAACATTGTAAATCTATATGCACCCAACATAAGAACCCCAGATGTACAAGGAAAATCCTGGAGGACTTCAAGAAAGATATAGAAAACAACACATGTATAGTGGGGGATTTTAACACCCCACTGTCAACAATGGATAGATCTTCCAAACACAATATCAACAAGGATATTGTGGAACTGAACAACGCATTAGATCAAATGAACTGAACTGATTAGATAGGTAGATAGATAGATAGATAGATAGATAGATAGATAGATAGATATAGATATAGATATATAGATATATACATAGAGAGAGAGAGACTCTTTCACTACAAAGAAGAAAATACATATTCTTTTCAAATGCACATGCAACGTTTTCAAAGATAGACCGCATGACAGGACACAAAACAAACTTCAACAAATTTAAGGAAATTGAAATCATATCAAGCATTTTCTCAGACCACAAGGGCTTAAAACTAGAAACCAATCTCAAGGGAAAAACTCAAAAAATTCAAACTCATGGAGATTGAATATTATGCTATTAAACAATGAATGGGTCAATAATGAGATCAAAGAAGAAATCAAAGTTTCTGGAAACAAATGAAAATGAACATACGACTGTCCAAAACCTTTGGGACATAGCGAAGGCAGACCAAGAGGAAAGTTCATAGCAATGCGGGCCTACCTAAAAAAGATATAAACATTTCAAATAAACGATCTAACCCTACATATACCAGAAATGGAGAAACAACAAACAAAGCCCAGAGTGAGAAGGAAGGAAATAATCACGATCAGAGCAATATTGAATGACATAGAGACTAAAAGAACAATTCAACGGATCAATAAATCCAGGAGCTGGTTCTTTGAAGAGATAAACAAAATTGAAAGCCTTTAAGCAGACTTATCAAGAAAAAAAAGGAAGAGGACACAAATACATGAAATCAGAAATGAAAGAGGAGAAATTACAACTGATACCACAGAAATACAGAGGATTATAAGAAATCACTGTGAAAAACTACATGCCAAGAAACTTGAAAACCTGGGTGAAATGGACAAATTTCTAGAAAAATATAATCTTCCAACACTGAATGAAGAAGAAGCAGAAAGCCTGAGCAGATTGATAACAGCTGGTGAAATGGAAGCAGTAATCAAAAAAGTCCCAGCACACAAAAGCCCTGGACC
Organism: Mormoops blainvillei; assembly: GCA_004026545.1. Lineage (NCBI taxonomy): Eukaryota > Metazoa > Chordata > Mammalia > Chiroptera > Mormoopidae > Mormoops > Mormoops blainvillei. The sequence continues at coordinate 318,905 of PVJD01000185.1, read as the reverse complement.
AGATGGTTTCACAGGAGAATTTTACCAAACAATTAAGAAAGAGCTAACCCCTGTCCCTCTTAGGCTATTCCAAAAAATTCAAAAAGAGGGAAGACTCCCAAATTCTTGTTATGAGGCCAGCATCATCCTAATCCCAAAATCAGATAAAGACAAAACAAAGAAAGAAAACTGCAGACCATTATCACTGATGAACTTAGGCAGTAAAATCCTCAACAAAATATTGGCAAACTGCATCCAGCAATACATTAAAAAGATCATACACCATGATCGAGTGGAATTTATCCCAGGGATGCAAGGGTGTTATAATATTTACAAATCAATAAACACGATACATCACAGAAACAAAAGGAAAGACAAAAATCACATAAGCATATCAACAGATGCGGAAAAAGCATTTGATAAAGTATAGCACCCATTTATGATAAAAACACTCCACAAAGTGGGAATAAAGGAATCACACCTCAGCATAATAAAGGTTGTATATGAAAAACCTACATCCGACATCATACTCAATAGGCAAAAACTAAAAGCTTTCCCACTAAGATCGGGAACAAGACAAGGATGTCTGCTCTCACCACTTCTATTCAACATAGTACTGAAAGTCCTAGCCACAACCATCAGACAAGAAAAATACATAAAAGGTATCCAAATTGGAAAGGGGGAAGTAAAACAGTCATTGTTTACAGATGACATGAGAGTGTATATAGAAAACCCTACAGATTCCACCAAAAAACTACTCAACCTAATAAGTGAATTTGGCAAAACAGCAGGATACAAAGTCAATATTCAGAAATCGAAGACATTTTTGTATACCATCAATGAAATATCAGCATCAGAAATCAGAAAAAAAATCCCATTTACTATAGCAACAAGAAAAATAAATTACCTAGAAATAAATTTAGCCAAGGAGGTAAAAGGCCTGTACTCAGATAACTACACAACACTGAAGAAGGAAGTTAAGGAAGACACAAATAAATGGAAGCATATATCGTGTTCATGGATTGGAAGAATTAACATCATCACAATGTCCATATTATCCAAAACAATTCATAGATTCAACACAATCCCTATTAAAATACCAATGACATATTTCACAGATATAGAACAAACATTTCAAAAATGTATATGGAACCATAAATAACCCCAAATAGCTGCAACAATTTTTAAGAGAGAAGATCAAAGTAAGAGGGATCACAATACCTGACATGAAACTATATGACAAGGCCACCGTAATCAAAACAGTCTGGTACTGGTATAAGAACAGACACAGAGATCAATGGAACAGGAGACAGAGCCCAGAAATAAACCCATGTCCCCATGGTCAATTAATATTCAACAAAGGTGGCAGAGCATAAAATGGAGTAAAAATGGCCTCTTCAACAAATGGTGTTGGGAGACCTGGACAGCTACATGCAAAAAAATGAAATTTGACCACCAACTTACACCACACACAAAAATAAACTGAAGATGAATAAAAGACTTAAATATAAGTTGTGACACCATGAAAGTCCAAGAGGAGAATATAGGCAGGAAAATCTCAGATATTCCATGCAGCAATTTTTTCACCAATATGCCCCCTAGGGCAAGGGACATAAAGGAAAGAAACAAACAGGACTTCATCAAAATAAGAAGCTTCTCCATGGCTAAAACATCAGCAAAATGGAAAGGGAACCAACTATCTGGGAAAATATATCTGCCAGTTATACCTCGGACAAGTGTTTGATCTCCAAAATGTATAAAGAACTCATACAACTCCACTCCAGAAAGACAAACAAGCCAATTAAAAAATGGGTAAAGGACCTGAACAGGCACTTCTCCAAGGAGGACATACACAGGGCCCAAAGACATGTGAAAGGATGCTCAGCATCACTAGCCATCAGAGAGATGCAAATTAAAACCACAATAAGATACCACTTCACACCAGTCAGAATGGCCATCATAACCAAGTCAGCAAATAACAAGTGCTTGCGAGGATGTGGAGGGAAAGGAGCCCTAGTGCACTGTGGGTGGGAATGCAGACTGGTGCAGCCACTGTAGAAAACAGTTTGAAATTTCCTCAGAAAACTAAAAATGGAACTGCCTTTTGACCCAGCAATTCCACTGCTGGGAATATACCCTAAGAACCCTGAAACATGAATTCAAAAGAACCTATGCACCCCAATGTTCATAGCAGCACAATTTACAATAGCCAAGAATTGGAAGCAACCTAAGTGCCCAACAGTAAATGAGTGGAAAAAAAAAACTGTAGTACATTTACACAATGGAATACTATGCAGCAGAAAGAAAGAAAGAGCTTCTACCCTTCATGACAGCATGGCTAGAACTGGAGAGCATTATGCTAAGTGAAATAAACCAGGCGGTGAAAGACAGATACCATATGAGCTCACCTATAAGTGGAACCTAATCAACAAAACAAACAAGCAAGCAAAATATAACCAGTAACATTGAAATAAAAAATAGACAGTAACCAGAGAAGTGGAAGGAGGAGGATAACAGGGAAAAATGGGGAAGGGTCATCAGGGAACATGCATGAAGGACCCATTGACAAAGCCAAATGGAGAAAGGATTGAGGGTAGCAGGTGAGGGTGAGTGGGGCTGGTGAAAGTGGTGGCTGGAAAATGTTGACAAAACAAAACAAATAGACAGGGGGAGGCTAAGAATAGTATAGGAAACTGAGAAGCCAAAGAACTGATACGTACAACCCATAGACATAAATCAAGGAGGGGATGATGGGATAGGGTGGGGTGCAGGGTGGAGGGGATAAAGGGGAGAAAAAATGGGACACCTGTAATAGCATAATGAATAAAATATACCATATATATATAAATAAAATATATATTTATATATATAAAAAAATATATATATAAAATATATATATAAAATCCCATTTTATGAGGCCTTTCCTGATTTCAGTAGATTTTCTCTCTCCCTCTCTGAGTTTCAAGGATAACCTCTGTTATGAACCTGTGTGATTTGAACCTCTCTTACGAAATAGACCCTGTAAATCCCTATATTTCAGGTATTTTAAAATTTCTCTTATTCTCTAACAAGTGTATAAATCACTGGAAAGCCAGGAATTTTGCCTTACCTGTCTTGGAATTCTTTGCATTACTTCACATACTACCAGCATATGTTGCCAAGTGGATAACTGGATGAGCATGTGATTAAATTGAGTAAGCAAATAAACCATTGAGTCAGTTCCCTATAAAACATCTGTAATCCTCCAAGAGGACCCTATGGGTCAATGTTTATCCCAGCCTAGGAGTACAGGGAAGTGTACCAGTGTCTTCTTGTTTCACAGAAACAAACCAGTAGATTAAAGTTACAGTGTTTTGTATCTTACTAAACCCCCAATGTGAGAGATGAACAGAATACACTACCAACCCAAGACAAAATTGTGGAAAGGGAAGTTGTTTCTTTCCCAACTTTCCTGTAATCCTCATGTCTTTATCCATTCTCCCAAACTCACCCTGTCTCTTTCCTCTCTTCCTTTCCCTCCTAGGTGTCAGTGCTGACACAGTACCAACAGGATATGTGTACATATCCTATGAGTGTGTGTGTGTGTTTATGTTATAGAGAGAGAATTTATTATAAGGAATTGCCTCCTGTAATTATATAGGCTAACAAGTCCCAATATCTGCAGTTTCAATGTTCAAAGTCATAAAATGATCTTTTGGGGAAAGGTTAGTTTGATCCCACCACTGGATAGCCCAGAATTTAACTGGGTTTCCAATACTGGAACTGTTCTGCAGTTGCTGGGCAATCAGGAAGAAATGTGTGGGAGTGCAGGTGGTGAGCAGAAAATGAGCAACTGGTAGCAGGTAGAAACCGAGGCAGCAGGCAAAGCATGCCGTGCTTTCAGAGGTAGCAGAAAGCTGGCCTGATGGGAACCCTCTGTCATACAGGCAGGTTGTACAGGGAACCGCAAAGGGAAGGAAGACACTGATGAAGAGAGGAAGACTTTGGAGTGCTAATTTCTATGTCAAGTGTGCAGCAAGAAGGTTATTGCCAGGCCACAAAGTTGCTGAAGGACCACATTTCAGGCACATGGCAGGACAGAGAGAGCTTCACCAGATGTCTGTATATCCACACTGTTGGCTCAGCAAGCAGTAGCTAGACAAGGCAGGGGAGCTTCCTCCTCCAGCAAAACCCTTCCAGAGACCTCCACTGAGAATGCTTAGGACAGGCCTCACTTTTAAGGAAGAACACTAAAAAAGATCATCTGTTATCATAGAGCATATGTTGAAGGTGAATTTGGAGCTGAAAGGCAATAAATTGACAAGTGCCATACAGGATCTGAGTATCAGCCATGAAAGCCAATAAATTCCCTTCTAGTTTTAGGCATTTTCTGCTGGATTTTCAGAATATTGCAGTTGAAAGATTGATAGAACCCTGCCCTCATACCAGCAAGATTTTTCATTGAGCATTGTGTGGTTTTCTGCTACCATTTCCTACACAACGTCTTTCTGCTTCAGTCTTTTATTTAGTTAGAATCCCACTTATTGTCATTGATATATATGTGAACAGCCTATTATTAACATGTTTTTATTTTAATTAGAACCTTCAAGAAAATGAAGGCTTGAAAAGAAAAGGATGATAGAGTTTTGAGGTACCTTGAAACATTGATAGAAAGATATTTAGGGGACTCTGGCACTTTGGGTTTCCCTCAAAGGATTATGCTATGTGTATAATATAATATAGTCACAATTTTCTAACCTCTCAAATCTGTCCAGTCATTCTTGAATTCTACAGTGGCAACAAAACATGGCCCAACAACAAACAATTTAGTTTCAGTGAGAAAAAAAAATCTAAATAAGCAACCATAATAGTCATAGACTATTTAGATAAAAAGACAATTGTTTTCTGTGCCTTTTTTTTTAAGAAATGGAAAAATTTTAGTCAACACTCTTGGTGATCAAAATAACTACTTTGTGTTGTAGACTCCAAGGAATTTATAAAAGTCCTTAAATAACATTGCCCCTTTGAAAAGTTTGATTTTAAGATTAAGGCTAATATATATATATATATATATATTTTTTTTTTTTTAAGGCTCAGTGATTTCTTCTAAACTCCTCAGTAGTCTTGTCTATATAACAGTAAAGCTGGTCACTTTCATTTGTTTACAAGGGTATCTTAGTCCCAGGGCTTTATAACCAAAAATTTATTATTAAAAAGTTTTAGTTCACCTCAAATACTTTCTCTGCTATTTGGAAAAATATCTAGGGGAAAATTCACATAAGAGAAGTAAACCCAATTTAACAAAAAAAAATATGAAAAGTTTTTGATGAAGTGTTTTATGTGTACATGTGTTTGGCCCAAAGGAAACATCAGGCCGGCTCTGGGAGCGGGAGGCAGAGTGAAGGGAGGCAGTATCTCCTCCCCTGCCTGGTTGTGTTGGATAAATGGATCATTTTATTGTCAGGTTGGTTGAGACTGAATGTCAACATTATTCAGGAAGGTCTCAAAGGTATGCAGCACGGAATGCTATTCCAGCTTTCTTCGCTTGGTATTATTAAATGAGCTCACAGTCTGTAAGATAAAAGTTAGATAAATTGAAGGCCAATAAGTACATAGTTTTACAGCAATAGTTTAAGTTCAAACTCATAAACACATAAGTTTATGTGTGTTTCTATGGAAAGACTGCATCTAAAAACAACACTCTAACAGATGAAATTTACCAGAGAAAACAAAATTTACCTGTGAGTTGCTGTACTGATTGGTGGAGGGTTGTTTTTTTTCTTTTGATGGCAATAGTACAATAGTCACCTTAGAATGTGTGAAAACTCTAAGTCCTAGCAATTGATGGTATATTTAATTTGAAATATCAGAAACACATGTGTTCATTTAGAAAATTTTGTCTAGGCTGCATATAAAGAACATTAATCCATTTATGCCACAAAAATGTATTATCTACCACCTACTAGTAAATCATGGTTCTTGCCTTCATAAACTTGTCTAGCACATGAGAAAGTGTTATTTCTCTAAACATCTATAATTATCATGTGTTAAATGGGCACCACACTTCAAGATAGACATAATAAAAATAAACATCATTTCATATAGTGATATAATTACCAAAGACCATTCATGTATAATCAATATATTTACCAATTGGTATAGCACATGCTCCAACAAACCAAAATGCAAATAGAATAAGGTTAATTTTGGCAAAATCAATGCAATACAGAATCACAGCAATTATGTTCACTTACATGTGTGGTTTTCAAATTCCCACTGAACCAGGGGCAGAATCTAAAAATGGAAACTGTCTGTCATCCCCTACCATAAGTATTTAAGATGAGGGCTAAGAAAAGATCATAATTTTGGTAATATGATTTTGGCAATTATAAATCAATCATTAACACATATTTATTACATGTATGAGGTCTACCAAGATAGTATCCAGCAATGTAATATGAGACATTTATTGAAGAAGATACAAATACAAGAAACATTGTACATAGGACAATGATGCCTCAGTCTCCTTCGAAGTTATGACGACTTTGAGGCAATCTGGCTCATTGATAGTCATTTGAATCAAGTCATTACCAACTACAGCACAATATTCCTTCTGCTCTGGTAGCAAAAGCCACAGAACAAATTTTGCCATGACATGTTTCATACCACGATTCTGCTTCAAAATCTCCGACAGAGTAGCTTTTGGGATCCCTAGATCAGCTTCTATTTTTCACACTGATCTTTTCTCCCAAAGATCAATCAGTCACTGATCTTTGTTGATCGCAGCCCATACATGTTCAACATTCTCAGGTGTTCTGCTTGTTGCAGAATGTGGATCACTTTCAACAGATTCTCAACCATCTTTGAAGCATCTGTGCCACACTTTTATTTGCACTGCATTCATTGCATATTCCCCAAAAGCCTTCTGTATCATCCAAATAGTTTCCAGAGGCATGTTCAAGCTTAATGCAAAATTGGACATAGATTCTTGCTCTACTCGCTCAGTGGTTTTGAATGCGATGGCCACATAGTACACAGGCTCACTCAACAGCGTCTACCACCTCCACTGACTAATATAGAGAAGCCATCATTGTTTACGCATGCGCGTTCCAGTCCGCTCTCCCTGGCTGCCAGGTTACATCAATGTCGTGCAAACCATTCTCGTTTTTTAACAGTGGTTGGACTTTTTCCAAACAGACCTCATATACCATGTGTCAGAAACTATGCTTGGAATTTGATCAAGACAAGTCAAGTTGCAGGATGATAAACAGTAAATATGAAATAAGAAAGAATAAGCCAAAGGTACAGTGAGAGAATATTGATTGTGGTAAAAACAAGGCTGAGGAGGATGTATACAGGATAGAGAACATTTTTTCCATGTTTTGGGCTGAGAAGAAGGTTGTGGGAAAAGATAGATTGAAAAAGCAAGCAACAAAGGGCATAATTATTTAACAAGAACTTGCAAGAGGTAGAAAGTGTGGGGCCATGAGCTCTCATGAAAGAAAGAAGAGTGACTCTTTACTTTCTGTGGAAGGAGGGAAGGAGATAAGGATGGATGAGAACTATAAATCAATTCACAGGTGTACAAATAAAATTAATCCTAGGATGATGATAGGAATTTGGAAGAAAAAGAAAAGAATGACCCAAAATAAGAAAGAATAAATGAACTTTAAGGAGGCAAATGTGAAGAAAGCATTTCACAGCTGTAACAGCTGTTTCCTCTTCCAAGCAGTCAAGGTATTCTGCTAAGGAAAAGTAGTGTAGCATTAAGTACAAAGTTGAAAACTAGCGGTAAAACTTATTAGTATAGAAAATGGGCAAAGATATGGAAATATTTGTTAGATCATATTGAAAGTTCAATAGCAGTTGGAAATCATAAATGTATAAGGCAAACAAACAATATGGTATGAGATTTTCTCCAACATTATTCAATGCCTGGGTCCAGAATCAGAACACAGTTGGTTAGGTTATTCTAGAATTTATTAGGATACTGGAATGAAAAGGTGGGAGGGGAATGGACAAAACTGTACTTGAACAACAATAAAAAAAAGACAGTCATAAGAGTGTTGGAAATTAAGGGCAGTGGTGGGAGAGAGATTTAAGTGAATGATCATGGGTTGTCAGTTTGATTGAATAAGGAAATGAAGTCAAAGTCTTATTGATCGGGAACATATAAAGCCAGCAAAGCAGAAGAATCAATGAAAGTGAAGAGCAGCCACTCCCCTGCATAAAACTCTTTAAGGCCATTTTGCTGCCTGGAAAATAAAGTTGAATTGACTTCTTATAACAAGGCTTTCTATAAGTTCATTTCTCACTCCTTTCCTCAAATGTCCCCAAATACTATCTGTGTGCCACCCGTCCTGGCACACAGAGTGGCTGTGCCTTCGTGTCGCTGCTGTTCTTCCTGAATAGCTCCTCTTCTCCTCCACTCCCATTTACCCGATGAACTTCTCAGCCCTCGAGATTCATCTCAAGCACCGCTTCCTTTTTAAAGTTTTCTTTTGTAATTTGTCTGAAAAGAAATGGCTGCCAAATTTTCAGCCCATTCCTGTATGCTAGACCTATGGCTCCCACTAAAGCCAATGGATTCTGCATGGACCGATAGATACTATAGAATTGGCACTCTGCCAGTTCTAGCCTACCCCCAACACCCATGCTGTAAAAAAAAGTTCAGGCTAGACTGCGTGGAGTATAAGATATCATACAGAGAGAAATGTCATAGAAGGAGAGGTAGCATACACCACCTATACTCTAGATATGTGAGCAGAGCCTTCTTGGCCCTTGCTACCCATTCCAGCCACCAGTTGAATGCAGGTGGAGTCATGTCAGCCCATAGAAGTGTGAGAGAAAATAAGTCATTGCAGTTTTAAGCCACTAAGTTTGGGGATTTAGTTATGCAATTATAGATAAAAGATATATTTGCCATATGCAACTCAAGTACAACTGCTCAGGCTTTCCACTGTATTATACGGCTGTACTGTAATATACCTCTCTTGTCTTACTTTTCACATTAGGGTTGCAAACAAAAATTTTTCCATATCTGCTCCCTTTTTCCTCTGTGAAATGCTTAAGATTAGGAACAATGTCTCAATCCTAAGATATATATATATATATATATATATATATATATATAATATAGATATATGATATATATAGCTCATATATATGGTACATGTGAGATATATATATCCTATCATACATCGTATGATAGATAATAAATTATGTGAACTAAGTCAAGTCTGAATTGAGTTAGTGGAAGAAAAGAAGAGAGAAAGACACTATGCACAGTCATTGAAATTTCATGGTTGACCATTTCACAAGTGGAGCAGTTCCTGGAGCAATATGGAAACACCTTGGAGGTGACATTGACTGGAGTACAGCTGACAAGCGTAGGGAGCGTGTGCCTCATCAAGGCTGTGGACTTGTGGCCTGGTATGATAACGGGAATTTGTATAGAGTGGAAGTTAGTGATCCTGAATGGAAAGATCGTCAGCGTCAGAAAAGGAGAGGCTGTGAGTGACAGATTTTCATAGTTACAGAAACACTCTTAAAGCAATAGTGAACAATTAAGAAGATAATGACCTAATCTACCCAATATGTGACCAACAGAGAAAAAGTAAGTCTCCACTTCATAGACTTAGATGGAAATTTTATTATGCTGTTTTTTCTTTCAGCCATTCAAGTACTTCTCAACAGCCTCCTGACTCCTTTCTTTCCACTGCCAGTGAAAGCTTTCTGCTTAATCTCCTGCCCTACACCTATTCTCTGGGCCATCTGAGTCACAGCTATGGCTTCTACCCTCACTCATTCACTGATATCTCCTAAACTTCAGCTTCTGACTCCACATCTTTCATGGGCTTCAATGCTATTAAGTGTATCTTAATGTATGCCTTTGTCCATTGTCACTTCCACTGCCCCAGTACAACAACAAAACATACTTCAGCATGCCTATTTACTAGTTAGTAAACTAGTCTAAACCGTCTTTCACACCATTGCCAGAGATAGCTTTTCAAAAAAAAATCGGGTCATTAGTGTCACCCCAATAAATTTAAAATAAATAAATAAATAAATAAATCAGATCACATCCTTGTCTTTGCTTTCATGCTTTTTTAAACGGTCTTCCATTTCCTACAAAAACATAATGTCAAACTCTTTACAATCTGATATTTGCAGTCTTTCCCTGCATCTTTTCCCACCCATTGCTATATGTTACACTGTCATCATCCAAACATACTCTTCTGCCTTCTTATCTATTTCCTTGCTTACATCCTTAGCCCCTACTCCTCCTCTGAGAATTCCTGCTCCAGCTCAAATGTGATTTCCTCTCTGTTGTCTTCGCAGAACCCCCAAGTGACATAGATTGCTCCCTCGTCTGTTTTCCCACAGGACTGTACACAAACTTGTCACAGTCTTATCACATTATGGTAGAGTTATTAACTTACATGTCCATCTTCCCAGCTATACTCTGAGCCCCTGTACAGAGGCAAGGATGGTGAAATATTTATTCTTGCATCAGCAGTCCCTAACATATTTCCTGGAATATACCAGTACATGTGAAATGCTCAATAAACGCTTGTTGAGAGAACAAACGAATGAATGAAGGATTTAACTATGTAACTTGGGTGGTGTTTGTGATATTATTTAAATAGTAATTAAATCCAAATTCTTCAAGTATAAAAAAAGTCCTTAAAAGTAGGTATAAATTTAAAATATATGATCTCTTGGTGGGGGAAGGTAGAAGAGAGTATAGGGGGGATAAATATGATAGAAAGAGACTTGACTTGGGCTGGTGAACACACAATACAATATACAGATGATGTGTTATAGAATTGTACACCTGAAACCTATATACTTTTATTAACCAATGTGACCCCAATAAAGTCAATAAAAAAGAAAAAAGAAAAATGTGTGATTTTTAAGTATCTTTCCCAATTCCGAAATTCTATGATCATACTGTGAACTGAGCTAAAACTTTCCTCCAGACATGTAGGAGTATAATCTCATATGGGACATATGAGTTTGTAGAATGGAATCTAGTGGGTTGTTTAGGGTATATATCCAATTAATTCTATCACATTAACTTTAATAAATTATATTTTATAAAGTTTATACATTTCAACGAAGTAAAATTGAATTATGTGCAATAGTTGATCTTTCAAAATGGTAACATGGTGAAGAAAGTGCTTTTCTCTAAAACCTTGTCAGCTTGAGTGACATGTGAGTACCCAGCACTAAGCATCTGTTAGGGAAATCTTATTACTCTGTGTCTGTCACTAGAAAATTGGAACAAATGTTGCAAGACCTACACACTTAAAATGTTATGATGTGTTTTTAAAACTGCTTTCCACAGAAGGCCTTTTATTTTATTAGAAAATTATAAGCAAACAAGTCTTGTTTAATGGCTTTCAAAGTATAAGCACATTTCATGTCAAAATTGTATCACTCTCGACTGCCTACTTGTGTGAGAAATCTGTCAAGCCCTGGTGTCCAAGAAAATAGGGTACCACAGCAGAAGATTTCTTGCTGGGGGATATAATGTATGCTCAATTAAACCAATACAGCATGTGTAATGGTCTGATTCCACCTCAGGAAGAGCTGTCAGCTTTCTCTTCTGGAATCGAAATTCTCCTACGGCCTAGACTTTTCGCTGAATCCCATGTAACAAGAGATGCAATCTTGAGTTTGTATTTCAGGGAAGGCTGGGATCTTATTTTTTCTCCTCTTAACATTAAAAATTTTGTGGAAATTTTACCTTCCCTTACCTTCTCTACCTCTACTTCCTTTCCGTGCCTCTTAGCTTGCTAAATGTTTTAACTAACAATTAAAGAAAACATGCATGAAATGTCAAAATTACAGCCAGTTTTTCAGATGAATCAACTGTTGTTTGCAGTGTTATTTTACTTGAGAGTCATTTCCAAGTGCTTTATCCCTTCAAATATCAAAAAACATCTATATATGCTGAAAACGATTTAGATGTTAATAAAATATGGTGAAAAAACCCCAGAATGACCCAATGTCCCTTTCTTAATATGTGCTATTTGACAAATTTGTAACAATTCTTTTTCTCTAAGCCAATAGAGATCATACATAGGACTCTTCCTCAAAAGAGATGACAATAAATATACACTTAAAATGCATATTTTCCTATGTATTCTTTAAAAAATATGACTTCTGAATATGGTAAAATGATATTATATGTTACGAAACTGCCATCTACTGTACTCGCTCACCCAGTACACAATATCATCTCTTGCAGGTTTGCCTTTTTCAATGAATAAGTGAATTTTCCCCCCAGCTGTTTCTTGACATTCTTTCTCTTCCTTGTTCTAGCCATGTGTACTCCTAAAGACCAGGAAAAAAAATTGTTTCGACTAATTATAGTCCTATCAAAGCCTTTCACATCATTTAAGACTTAGATTGATTATTCACAGTGCCATGAAGACGTGTCAGTTTGAGACAAGAAGAGGTTTAGAGAGGTTTACACTTTGCAGAGTGCCACCTGTCTCCAAAGGGCACATTCATTAAAAAGCTCCAGGTGCAATTTGTGGGAGCAAAACAGCATAATGAAGTTCTTTGCCTCCTTGTGCACTTTTTGATTAATAACATCCTCCTTCAGTTCTAGCAGATTGTGCACCAATGTTCACTGCAACAAACCTAAAATACCAGCTTACTTTTCTGTCCTTCTCTGAATTGAGCAAATTGCCATTTATCTGTGATCCAAATCAAAAGAACAACAACAACATAAAAAAGGATATTTCTGGCACAATCTACTTTTATAAGAAAAGAACAGCTAATAAGCCAACTGAATGATATTTATTCAATAAACAACATTTAATATGTGTCACTGATCAAATTCTACCTAATCCTCTCTGTCTTATATCCACACACATAGAAATCCAATTGATATTTATACTGATAACCTGAAGGCATTATAAAATTCAAAGTTGTCTCCTGAATCATAAAAATGAGAAAGAAAACTGGCATTTATCAAATACCTACCATTTACTAGACATTCTCACTGGCACCATCCCATTTTACCCACATAACAGCCCACTCAGGTGGATGATGTTATCCTCATTTTCACCATTAAATGTGATTGAGACTCAGACCTATAACACAAACTAACATTCACTGACAGCTTACTATTTTCCTGGAATGTTGTATATTACTTTAGAGGGATGGACTCAATTCTCAAAACCACATTATGGAGTAGATACTCTCATCATTCTCATTTTATTAGGGGTGACCAAGATCTGAACCCAGGCAAAACTGGTTCCAGTACCTGTACTGCTAACCCCAGCATTATACTACTTAGGGATGTGTCTGTGCACTTTATTGTTAAATTAGTTATGCAACTTTGTTTTTGAAAATTGGGAATATATATATGGTATACATAAGTTTTACTTGCTCTAACTCCCCTACAAATAGCTATTAATACTTACTTTTTATTGTGCATTTACTGTCAGGTGTTTTACATATATTATCTCATTTGAAATTCATGCATATAGATCATATTATCCCCATTTTACTGTGATAAAACTAAAGTTTGGAGAATAATAATAATAACCACAGCAAAACATGACACTTTCTATTGCTGGATGCTCTTCTTATAAAGAGTTTTAAATGATACTCATTTAATACTGACAAAAACAATACAATGTGTTATTTTTCTTATTATACAGATTAGAAAGCTGAGAGGTAGCACTTTGACCCGTGTAACACAGCTAGCAGGCAGCAGAGCAGGAATTCCAGTTCCAAAAGCCTATGGTTTTAACCAGAGCTCTAAACTGTGGGACAGTTTAAAGTAGCCATTCTTTGTTTATTACAGCAAACGTTAGCCACATACCTTAACTACAATAGCATTTGTCACAACCAAATAAAAAAGCTTCATAAGTATTTTCTTTGTTTCTCATCTAATTTTTATCTCTGAGAACACTTTTAGCAGGCATGTTTGTTCCTGAGCTCCCAGGTCCTCCTCCCAGAATGGCCCATACCAAATTCCAGCTATATGAGTCAGAATTCTTGACTTCAAGTGACAGAAACCCAGTGCAACATAACTTAAAAAGAGAATGTGTTGGCTTGGTTTATGTAACAGAGAAGTCCAGGAAATAGACATAGCTTCAGACAGAATAAAATTCAGGGACTCAAGTGCTATATGCAAACACACTTTCTCTTCTCACCCCTTACCCTCCTTCTCTCTCTCTCTTTAATTCTCTTCATCAATCAGCATTCATTGTGTCTGCTTAACTTCTTTCTGTGGATGGGCTCCTTCCACATATGGGGTCTCATATTTGCATTTACCAGCTCAGGAACTCCAATGGAGAGACAACTTCTTTCTCCCAACATGCCTAAATGAATCCTAGGGAATATTCTCATTGAGTGTTCCTGTTTTACATATTAATTCTTCAACCAATCCATGACTAGGCGAGCTAACACATAGGATTACATTATCAAATCAGACTCACACAAATCAGAGACTTTGTGCAGTATCAAGCTTTACTAAAAATTTCAAGAATACAGGAAATCAAAAGATAAAGCAGAGAAAGGTCTGGGATATTCTTGCCAGGTTGTGCCTACCTACTGGTCTTTATTTCAGTTTGCAGATTTTGACCTCACCAAGTGAAGCTTGTAATTTACAAAACATCTCCATTATATATCTCAGAGAATTGTGTAGCTTACACGACATTCTTTTGGGAGGCCATGTCCCATAAACCAATAAATTGCAGGTTTATTTACTGCAAGCAAATCCCTATCAAGGGAGATGCTGCTGATGACTTTCTGCAGGTAAGGCCTCCTCCTCCTGCCTAAAATCATTCATTCTGCTTACCTGGAAGCCCAGTTGACAAGGAGATCTCCTCCGTTCTTTTTTTTTTGCCCCCATCTCAGAGTTGTCCCTTAAGTAAAGGAAGCGAATGGACCTTAGGCAAGCTGCTCACTCCCTCTTCCCCTTCAGGAGACTGGAATTTCTGATTGGAAAGCCTAAGACAAGAGCCCCAGACCGCTTGGGGTGAAAGGGAGCGCCATGACTGACAGTCCTCTTGGGAGCATCTGCAGCTTCCTGACAATAGGAAGGTAGGTATAAACTTTGACTGCTCTTGTCTATTATTCTACTCTCTAGACAAGAGACTCTTAAGAGTTGTGATGCTATAACTTTTCCTTTTCCTAAACTTTGTCTACTTCTCTCTAGTTTCAAGCCATGAAAAACTCTCCAGTTTGTGTCATGTAGCTCATTTCCAGTAATACAGGCAAAAAAAAGTAGTGACATCAAAGAATGGGAATAACTTGGCCAGAACTTGGAGTCTATGTAAATAAAGCCAAAGGAATGCTTAACAAGGCCACAGGGAAACTGTAAATGAAGGATAATATCCCAAGTAGGTGTTTTCTATCCAATTCTCATGTCTTGCCATCTGTTTGCATACAGAAATTCTAACGTAGCTGCTGAATTCTTTAACCCGAAAACAGGGACACAAACAGCTATCCTATTGCCCTTATAATCCAGCAGGCACTTTTTGTTTGACCCAAGCAGTATTTATTTTTAGGTTGAACTTGAAGGTCTTTGAACAGCCCATCGCAATCTTCCTCGTTGCCTGGTGTTTCAGCAGGCCTTCTTCACGCATTTGTGTTATTGTCTGGTGGTCCCTCTAAACATTTCAGTTTTTGAGCCATTGTCTAAGGACTTGGTTTCTGCTGAATTGAAAATTTATTTAAAAGGATGCATACTTTAAGCTGTTTTTAGTTATTTACACTAGTGTGAATGAGTTTCAGAACTGTTTTTCATTGGAAAGAAAATCAAAAATTTAAAAATAAAACAAATATAAAAGAAGTTTTTGACTAAGGTAAGAGTTTTCAGTGTAAGAAATGTCCAAAGCTGTAGAGTTTTTATAAGATTTTGTTTGAGCTAAACTGAAAACATATGCCAGAAAGCCAAATCTCAAATACTGCCCTAACTGGGGTGGCTCCGTGAGTTGGGCATCATCCCATAGACTAAAGTCCACCAGTTTGATTCCCAATCAGGGCACATGCCTGGGTTGTTGGGCCAGGTTCCCAGTTGGAGACATGCAAGAGGCAACCAGTCAATGAATCTCTCCCTCTCTCCCTCCCTTCCCCTATCTCTAAAAATAAATAAAATCTTTTTTTAAAAAAAATCTCAAATGCTCCAGAGAATAATAGTTTTTCAGCTTCTTTTATGCATTTGAAATTAAGGAAGGAATGTAAGGAAGATTACATGGAGGCGGGAAAAAGCAAGGTGGGAATTGGATTACTGGATAAGTAACGGGATCATGTGCTGTCCTGAGGGTAGTTTATTTCAAAGGTGTGTTAACCTAGGTGCACAGAAACAATGGACAGGGCTTGCTTAAGGCAAAGATAAACCTTTTACTAAAAAGTTATATGCCTAGGGCATGACTACCCACCTTGGTCTGCCCATTTAGGAATTTATCAGATCACACTGTGAGGTCATGCTCTTTTTTCATCCACAGACTGAAGGAGTACAGTGGACCAGGACTAGGGTGAACCAGACATCTAATGAAAAAAATTTAAGGAGTCACTCACTCTCAGGTGACACCTTCAGGCTCAGCACCTGGAAGAGAATACCTCCTTAAATTTCACACTCCTTGTGACTTGCTTGCGTCACTCTTGTCCCAGTCCTAAAGGATAAAGTTTAACCAGACCTGGTTTCTGTTACCGGTAAGCCTGATGCATTTTCCTTCTCCACTGGGAACTGGGAAAGTTGTTCCTCCTGAAAACACCTATCATATCCTCTAATTATGCCTATACTACCCTTAGCACACTGCTTATCTCATTACACATCTTTATTCACCAGCACTCTGTGAGTTTCTTAAAGAAAGAGGCTATGATATTTTCCTCTTTGCAACTACAATCTGTAGACCTGTCCTGTTGAACAGTGAATGAATGAACATGCTGTTAACATCAAGCATCCTGTTCCTCCTGTGTTACGGAACATCTTGTGAGTTCATGTGTCAGCGAAAATCTTTATCTTTGCCATAAATTGATGGCAAATTTCAATCATTCTTATTCTAATTATAATAATGGTATTTCCCATAAATTTGCATGCAATCTCAGTATTGTTCTTTTTTGTTACCATATGTGCTTAAGAAAGCACTGCATTAGATTTGCAACTCACACCTTACATATGCTTTGTCTTTTGGTCTCCATCAGGGTCAGCCTTCTTGACCTAAATAGACTAGTAAATACTATAATTAATTTATAAAGGACTCTGAAACACCAGCTGGCAAAATTTCCTATTAATGGTTTGCACAGAACAAAAAAGAACATTTAAGTTGCAGGAGGTTTGTAAAGCGTGTGCGTATGTATGTATGTATACTCACATCTTTTAATCCACTTAAGTCTCCAAGAATGGCAAATCATAAAGTGTACTAAGTAAAAATGTTTAAGATTTCTTGTCACTTCTTTTGGCACATTTAGTTTGAATTGTAGAAAGAAACCTGTGTGACAAAATATTCTCAGATATGTACAAGGGGGGAACCCAAAAAACAGAATTTATTTATAAAAAATTGTGTGTACTCTTAGATGTTTAAACTTCAGTCACCTTCAAAGTACTCTCCATTTGATGCAATATACCAATGGAGACATTTTTTTTCCACTGCTCAAAATACTTTTTGAACTTGTCGGTTTTGATGCCTTTTAGTGCTTCTGCTGTTTTTGTTTCACCTCTTTCACATGGGCAAAATGTTTCTCTTTGAGGACTTTTTTCATCTGGGGAAACAAAAAGAAAGTCACTTGGGGTGAGATCGGGTGACCAGGGAGCGTGGGGCACAGGGGTCATACTGTTTTTGGTCAAAAGCTGCTGAACATTCAGCGCTAGGTGGACAGGTGCACTCATAAATCACCCATCATGAAATGGGCAAATGAGTTGAAAGAGAGAGCCTTCCAAAAACAATTCACTGAAGCCAAATGCAGCCTCTCACAACAATGTCAGCCGGTACACTGATACGGATGGGTTCCTAGAACACTCACCCAGTGGGGAAGCCTGTATTATAAGGTGCCCACCCTCCAGAAGATAATTCTGGTTTGGGGGTCCCATGTTGTATATTTGGGGTACATGAGGCTTGGATATCATGAATATCCACACACGTAACCCAAGCACTATAATAAACTATTTTGTTCTTAAAAAAATGTCAAAGAGAAAAAGATAAACAGTTTCAGGACTTCTCAATGCTTTGAGAGAGTGAGAACACTAATGGCCATTTCTTGGAATATTTGCCAATTCAATAGCCATGATAGGCAGAATGTTAAGACGGCTTCCAAGATTTCTGCCCTGTATTGTACCGTCCCCTTCAGTATGGGCAGGACCTGTGAATATGATGGGTGTCACCCCTTTGATTAGGCTGTTATACAGCAAATGTGATAGAATCATTTTTTTCATGATTACATTACTTTATATAAGACTACTTGCAGTGGTGGTGCTGGTGGTAAAGGGAATGGTAGCAGCAGCAGCAGGAACAAGTTGTAAAGAAATTCTTCTACAGACTTTAGAGAAGTAAACTTCCTGTTGTGACAGAGCCATGGGATTAGAATCTGGAGGCAGTCTCTAAGAAATGAGAGAAAGCCCTGGCTAACATCTGGCAAGAAAATGGGGGCCTCAGTTCTCTAGCTTCAAGGAGCTAATGTGTATCAAAAACCTGAATGGTCTTGGAAGATGACACTGAACCTCAGATGAAATTGCAACTCCAGTTGATACCTTGATTGCTGTCAGGTGAAACCATAAGCAGAAAAGTCATGGTCAGACTTCTGTCCCTCAGACCACCTGACATGGCTGATTGGATCTGACCCAGGCTGGCACAACTATAGCCTTTGTCTAGAAATATGAAGTTGGGGCTTAAAAATTCCAGTTAGGAGTCTCTTGAATGGAAGACGTATAATCATGGGTGCTTTAGTAATACTATCTGCTGTCCAGAGCTGTCCCTAGGGTATACAAGGCAGGATGGAAGCTATCTATAGAGACAATTTGATTATAAAAGTAATTACAAAAATCATGGGCCCATAAGAAGTGTAGTGATTTATTGATAAAGTTTTGTGGCAAGAAAACATAGATGTTTATTGTCTAATCAGTGCACGTGAAAAATTTTCCTGCTTTCCAGGATCCATTTCTTTGTGTTATTTATTGTCAAAAATACCATTTCTGGCTAATTTCATATATCCCACTGCAAGGAAAACGTAGCAACACTATTATAATTCACACTATTATGGGTCTTTGGAACATTCTTAATCTTTTTTTTTAGAACTTTTTTTATTGAAACAGTATAGATCTTGCCTCTGCAGTTCTCTAATGCCATTAATTTAATGCTGATTACATCATTACTCATGGCAACATCCATTGTTCTGCCTGAGAACACTGGCTTCCAATGTTAATGCTCTTTGTTGACGATTACCACAAATGCAAGTCTTACCCAGAGAATTCAGGAAAATGTAACCAGTTATTCTGTTTTATGATCATGTTAAGTTTATCATTCAGAATTTTATAGGATTTATTTATAGAATTTAAAGCATTAACATAGGACAACACATTTCCCAACCATTTCTTCTCTTGAACTAAGCCTACTGCATCACTAAAATGTGACCCTTTTAATGTTGATTGCAGCCCTGCCTTTCATACACATGTTACCACTGACGAGGATAGGCAAGGAGCCTTGGGCAGAGCAAGAAGAGCAAGCCCTATCCACCCCTTGTCCTACAGGGTTTAAGACCAATCCAGGAAAGCAGCATGTCACCACACTGAAGTAAAGACTTTGCTAGAAGGACCCACTGGATTTGCAGTGCTACGGTTTAGAAAGTCCTGGGATGGGACAAGCATGGCCCTGACCAGGACTACCTGACATGTAGCATAATGGTGCTGTAACTGCCCTGATCACCAGCAGCAAGGTGAGGTAAGGGACCTCAGGATCTCCAAAATATATAAAGAACTCACACACTCCATACCAGGAAGACAAACAAGCCAATTAAAAAATGGGCAAAGGACCCGAACAAGCACTTCTCCAAGGAGGACATACACTGGGCCCAGAGACACATGAAAGGATGCTCAGCATCACTGACCATCAGAGAGATGCAAATTAAAACCACAATGAGATACCACTTCACACCAGTCAGAATGGCCATCATAAACAAATCAACAAACAACAAGAGCTGGCGAGGACGTGGAGGAAAAGGAAACCTAGCGCACTGCTGGGGGGAATGCAGACTGGTGCAGCCTCTGTGGAAAACAGTTTGGGGTTTCCTAAAAAAACTAAACGGAACTGCCTTTTGACACAGCAATTCCACTACTGGGATTATGCCCTAAGAATTCTGAAACACTAGTTCAAAAAACCTATACACCCCAATGTTCATAGCAGCACGATTTACAATGTTCATAGCAGCACATTTTATAACAACTGGAAGCAACCTAAGTGCCATTCAGTAAATGAGTGGATCATAAAACTGTGGTACATTTACATAATGGAATACTATGCAGCAGAAAGGAAGAAGGAGCTAGTGCCCTTCGCAACAGCATGGATGGAACTGGAGAGCATTATGCTAAGTGAAATAAGCCAGGTGGTGAAAGACAGATACCATATGGTCTCGCCTATAAGGGGAACCTAATCAACAAAACAAACAAGTAAGCAAAATGTATCCAGCAACATTGAAATAAGAAACAAACTAACAGTAACCAGAGGGGAGGAGGGAGGGAGATAACAGGGGACAAGGAGGGGAAGGGTCATCAATGAACATAGGACCCGTCAACAAAGCCAAATGAGGGAAGGATTGAGGGTGGGAGGTGGGGATAGGTGGGGCTGGGGAAAGTGGTGGAGGGAAAATGTTGGCAAAAAATATAGACGGGGGAGGGTAAGAATAGTATAGGAAATTTAGAAGCCAAAGAACTGATATGTACAACCCATAAACATGAATTAAGAGAAGCGGGGATGATGGAATGAGGTGCAGAGAAGAGGGGATGGGGGAGAAAAAAATGGGACAACTGTAATAGCATATTAAAAAAAAAAAGAAACTGATGTATACCTCAGAATGCCAATTTCTCAACCTATAAAGGGAGTTAAATCTAGAAATAATAACTTTTTAAAATTTTTATTGTTCTAGGAAGAACAACTTGTATGGAGAATTCTCTCTGGGTATTTTACCACAGTAGGTTAAATGTACTCGAAAGAGAAAATCATCAGCTGTTTCATGAGCCTATAATTAGAGGAAAATGAGCAGTCCTGAGGAATTTTTCTTTCACACTAGGATAGTTGAAATTCCTTCTCTACTCTAGGAATATTTCTCTTTGAAAAATTAGTTGTTGTCCTTGAACTCAAATAGCTTTCCATTTTGGTCATTGCCAGATATATTCTTATATTTTGTTCACTGTTATTTGAGACTTAATGTAAATCATCTTTCTATTGACATATGATTCTCCCAGTAATTTTTTTCTGTTGGTTTAACTTTTGATCTATTAACTGCATGTTATTCACCAGCTCTAGCATCTATTAATTGTGAACTATTAATTGTATAATAATAATCATTATTTATTGACTTCTGTTTTTCAAGCACGTAAGTAAGTTATCTCACTTAATCCTTTTAACAGTTCTAAAATACAGATACTATTATCATCATCTCTATTTCCTACATGAAGAGACAAAACAGAGATAGTTTAAGTAATTTGCCTAAGGTCACAAAGATAACAAATAGTACAACTGGGATCTGAGCCCAAGCAATCTGACTCCTGAATCACCGTATGTTGTTACACTTTATAGGCTTTCACAAGGTGCTTACTTTCTAAACCTTTTGATTTCCTCATCTGTTAACAAAGCTAAAAATATCTTTCCTAAAGATTCTTGGAAGTGTAAATGTGATAAAGGATATAAAGTTCTTAGCACATTACCAAATATTTAGTGATTAATAAATGGTAGCTAGTGTTAAAAGAATTCCCTCAAGAATATGGATCAGATTTAGGAGATTTCTGTTTACCACAATATAATAAATACAGGCCAGGTGTTAGACTCAGTTAATTCTATTTTCAGATGGCTAATCTAATCAAATGTGTGCTAAACCTTCCAACCTCAAGTTCCATATATTTTATTACCTGATTTCCAAATTCTTGGTGTCTTTTTGGAAGCTATAGCCACCCTCACCTCCATCCTGCAATGACCGTGCATATTGCACTAAAACTCAGCCATAACTTCACACACTCCACAGCTTTGCCTAGGGTTACTACTGTCCTAGTGAATTAGGAAGTAAATTTCACTTTCCACAAGTGCCCAGATTAAAATTAGGAAGTTACTTAGGAATAAATAGTAAGTTTACTATTTTATGCATTAAATTTTTTTAATGCCTTATTCTTCTGTTTGAGTAAGACCTACTCTTTTCAAGAGCAAGCATTTTATGGCTGCTTGCTCAGTTACAACTTCAGATATTTTATAACACAAGGATTTATGTTCCATAAAATTAAGAAAAAATTCTGGTCAACTAAAAATAAAGTTATTTTAAAATATCTCAATTATGACTCATGCAGTGAATTTAAGATTTGGAACTTTATATAAAGTTATTTTTCATTGGTTTTATATAGCAGTATTTTTCCTGCATATGTCTGAACATAAAGAATAAAATCTGCTTGGTTTATCTGTACTTTAAGAAATGTCTCCTTAAAGAAAAATCTCCTTGAGTTTGGAAATGTAAACCTTAGATTGGATTGCTGTCACCTTAAACACTCGGTTAACTGTAGAACCACGAATGTCCTTTTCTTTTTTCTTTTTAAATGTTTTATTGATTTTAGAGAGAGAGGAAGGAGCGGGGGGAGAGAGAGAGAGAAAACATTGGTTGCCTCTCATACATGCCATAACAGGGGATCGAACCGAAACCTAGGTAAATGCCCTGACCAGGAATCGAACCTGCAACTTTTTGGTGTATGGGATGACACTCCAACCAACTGAACCACACTGGCCAGGGTGGGCCTTTTCTTAATAACCTTGTGATATGACTGTATACGAGATATGGCAGATTCAACATCACACCTATAAGAAACCGCAATCACCATGAGAGCCGGAAGGCACCCAGGTATCAGTGATACTCAGGTCACAAGGGAGTCTGGGATCACTGCCTTTGCCCCTTGAAATTGGTATAATATTTATAAAGTATTCACTGAATGAGGAGATAGGTGGCATATGACAACATGGGTAAATTTTTTATTTTTAAATCTTTCTTAAAAGATTCAAAAATTCATTTATTGATTGATTTTAGAGAGAAGGAGAATAAGAGAATGAGACACACAGGGAGAGAAAAAGGAGAGACATTTCTTGTTCCACTTATTGATGCATTCATTAGTATTCATTAGTTGATTAGTATGTGCCCTGACCTGAAATCAAATCCTCAGTCTTGGAGTTGTGGACAATGCTCTAACCAACTAAGCTACCCGGCCAGGTTTTAAACGTCTTAATGAAGTTAAAAACAATGCCCAAATTGTGCTGTGAAAAGCTGCCATAAGTGGAGCTATTCTAAAATTGAGTCAGGGCAGCCACTCCAGAGGAACTGCATTACACACCTTACTCCTTGAATCTTTGGAATGTTTAAACTGGGCAAAATAACCTTCGGGCCAGGCCAAAGCAGCATTATCTTCCCAACAACTGTTTTTAAAACTAACAGGAAATTAGACCTCCTGATTACAAAACCTGATAATTAAAGAAATTCTTTAGAATCAGTAAATAGCCATGTATAGCTAAGGAACAATTTACCTTACTAGCAAAACAGAAATTGCTCCCTTTTATTAATCTAATTATTTCCCTTCCTTTTCTCATAAAACCTCCTTGTCTTCAACCTATAATC
This sequence comes from Mormoops blainvillei, assembly GCA_004026545.1. Lineage (NCBI taxonomy): Eukaryota > Metazoa > Chordata > Mammalia > Chiroptera > Mormoopidae > Mormoops > Mormoops blainvillei. The sequence continues at coordinate 295,121 of PVJD01000185.1, read as the reverse complement.
AGAACACTGTTTGGGGTTCTACCTTAATCAGTGCTTCCCAAAGTTATTCTTTAATCTAAAATAAACATTTGTTGCCTCTCACTTTGGCCTTTTATTTTCAGGTTAACAGCGTGCAGCTCAATGAATTTTTACAAGGTGAAGATAGCTGTGTAACCAGAACCCATATTATGACAAAGAATATTTGTCATAATATTTGACAAAGAATATTTGTCAAAGAAGGACCCCCAAAGGTCCTTCATGTCCCATTTTAGCCACTATCTCCTCCCTAGTCCCTAGATTAACTGTTATCCTAGATTAGTTTTAGCTGCTCTTGAACTTCATGTAAATGGAATCATAAAGCATGTACTAGTTTGTGACTGGCTCTTCAATTGAATATTGTATTTGTGAGTGATTGCCATACCATTCAATGTGGTTGCAATTTGTTCTCATTGCTGTATATTGTGTTCTGTGTGAATATGACAATTTATTTACCAAGCTTACTTATTCATAAGCAACTGGAAACTTCCAGTTTGGGACTATTATGAAGAGTGCAGCGATTAACATTATTATAAAAGTCTTTGATGAACTTACGTGCATTTCTGTTGGGAGTATATTTAAGAATGGAATTTCGGGGTCATGAGGGGCTGGATGAAAGAAGGTGAAAGGATTAAGCAACACACACACACACACACACACACACACACACACTATACACATACACACACACACAACAGTAGTGATAGCAGGGTTTGGTTATCGGTGGACTGAGCTACCCTCGGTTCCAAGTCCCAACCACTTCCGCCTCCCGCTACTTAGCTTCGCCCATCTGAGCTACGGAAGTACAATACTTGGCTTTTGGGTCCTCCCGCCCGTAGGGGGCCCTCAAAGGCTTCTAGAGCCAAGAAGGCCTCTCGCCTGGGGTGTCCCTGCCGCGCCTGTTAGTTTAGGTCGAGAGAATACGCTTGCATTATAATTCTTTCGGCAAGGAAAAAATCGCACAGGCATCTTACTCTGAACAATAATGTTCAAACTCAATCCCGGCGGAGTGCCGTTATTATCGAACCCTGACTCAGTGGTGGGTGGGGGTAAGGCGGCATAAGGGCAGACCCGGAGTGCCGAAAGTCCCCGGCCCGCTTTCCTCTTGTGAAGACGTAGCTGCGGGAGGCTGTGGTCGCGGCGTTCAAGATGTCGACCAAGAATTTCCGAGTCAGTGATGGTGACTGGATTTGCCCTGACAAAAAGTGAGTTCAAGAAGGGGCCTGAAATGGAGCGGGGTTTATTGGTGGGGGCCTTTCTCAGCTCGATTCGGCATTTTCCGTCTTCACGATCCTCGGCGCCGTAAGCCGGGTTGAGGCGGCGAATCACGGGCTCCCGGGCGGGAAGGAGGCTCCAGGTCTCCTCACGAGGAAGGCTTTCAAGAGCCTTTATTTTGGGTATGTCTCCAGCGCTTGTTTCCTCGCCGTTATGTCTCCTAAATAGCTCCTCTTTGGAGAGCGAGATGGCCTTCCCTTAGCCCCCACCCCCACTCGCGTCGCGGCCAGGTTTCAGCGATAAGAAAATCTTCCTGGTTGAGGCTCGCTTGGTATTTGATCTCCCTCACGTGACTTTTTCCTGCAGAACTTTATCTTGTTCGAAGAAAGCGTCTCGTTCTTCAGCTCGCTCTTTTGCTTCTCATGGTTCATCTTGTTGGGTGGTTTGTTTTTTTTTTACTTAAACTTTGGTTCGTTCTATATGTGTGTATATATTCCCCCTCCCCAACACTACCCTCTTCTGGTATGGGAAATTCTTTTTCCCCCTTTAATTTCCCTGCAAACATTGAACCTTACGCCTTGTTAGAGTCGAAAGGCTTGAGGCCTGCGTTTTTGCCAGCTCAGCCTTGTGAAGGCCTGCAGCAGAGAAGCACGTGTTATGATGGCTCTGCTTTTGACGTTGTTGCCGAAGTCAGTGGGCTCGATCAAATTGTTAGCTTTTATTGACGGACCCTCCGATAGGTATATTTATTTGGAAATATAGGGAAATTACTATGAAAAGTAATTGTCAAAAATATTGAATGCACAACTCATGTTAAATACAAACCTTTGATTTCTTGTGCCTAAGTTAGCTATAGGTATCATACAGAGTTTATAGTGGGAAAGAGGAAAAAATTTTGAAGGGGACAGCAGAGCTGGGTTTAATTCCAGCCCTATTACTTATTAACGTTAAGTAGGTTATTTACCTTTGCTTAAAAAAAAAAAATTATTCCTGGAATAGGATGGTTTCCTTACTATGAATACAGGAAATAGCATAAATAGTGTGTGGAGAGCAAGTGATATGAAGCAAATGCTCATTGACAGCTGTCGTTAGTAGTTTTAGAAAATTAAGACATCTAATGTCATTAAAGGAGAGGAAGTCCTTATTTTCCCAGCATTTGTCTTCTATGCACATTTTAAGCAGTTCTGTGAAACATTGTAAGTTTTTTTTTTTTCATAATAAATTGATGGTTCTCAGTTGCACAAAGATTAAGATAGATTGACCTCAACAATTTCTAATCTTTCTGACAGTATTGATCAAGAACAAGAGTGGTATGTTATGAATAACATTGCTCTGAGTGGTAAGACTATTTGAAAACATTCAAAATGTATTCAACTTTTATTCTACAAGTTGCTGTTCACTTGTAGAATAATGTGCTTTTGACAGCCTCATTAATGACAACATGCCCAAGTGTTTGAAGGTCTCTTAAGAGAGTGCATTTCAACTCAGTTACAAATATGTGAACAGAATATTTGTACAAACTGTATGAATCCAGAAAATATTTTTCAGAATATGTTTGGGTGAGAATATTTGGGGGTGGGGAAGGCAACCTAAAAATTATTTGGTGTGCTTTAATTTAGTGGTAATTCCATACTTCACATATTTATTTCCTCCTAGTATAATAACTAAAAAAAATGTAAACAGTTTTTAAAATTTAAGCCTTACAATGTCAGAGCATTTAACATTGTTACTGATATGCACATGGTGTTATTCAGACCATGTTAGTGAATCCAGTAATTTTATTTTTATTTACGTTTTGCTGAATATAAGCATAAAGTGATATTACTCCATGTGTTGAGGTTTTTGGTTTTGGTTATTTTTTTAAACTAGGTTTCAGAGATTTGGTAACCCAAAAACTCCATTTCCTCATAATTATTGAACCTCTTTATAATTTTTAGTCAGTACAGTCTTATCATTTTTTTCCTTACTATCCCGCCTCCTACTTGTAATTTTATCAAGATCCATGAAGCCCTTTATGACCTCATTTTCTCCCTGTTGTTCCACCCCTAGGATTTTGTATTTCTTATAATACTTAACACATTTTTGTGTATATCTTATTTTCTGCACTGGGAGTTACTTTGAAGTTTTTTGAAGCTCCCTGGTGTCTCATCAGTAATTGTTGAAGTGGAATCAGACCTTCAGCTTTGCAAGGGGATTATGCAGTTGTGTGCCACTTAATGACAGGGAAGTATTCAAAGAAATGTGTCAGGTGGTTTTTGTCATTTTGCAAATACCATAGAGTTCCCTTACACAAACCTAGGTGGTATTGCCTGCTACACACCTAGGCTACAAGCCTGTATAACATGTTACTACTGCACAAAACACAAAATTAAATCCACCAGTAACATAGTTACGTGTTATCAAGTATTGTGTACTACATAGCTATATGTGTAATACAGCGCAGTAGATTTGTTTACGTCAGCATCGCCACAAAGGCCATAGGAGTTTTTCAGCTCTAGTGTACCCTGTCCGTTGCTAATCAAAACATCATTATTTGGTGCATGACTATTATGACATGTGCTAATAGGACACTGAGTCACAGAGATCCTAAGCAACTTAACCAGGATCATGTGACTAGAAAGTGAGATTGAGTTTCTTATCCTGGACTTGTGGCTTCAAATCTTACATTTACCACCTAAATTGTGAGGTAGTGTTTTTTTTTTTTAAGTTAATATTGTCATAAGGTGACTGAAACAGCTTGAGAATGTCTGGATCCAGGTATATAGTGAGGGAGGGCACATTAAAAAGTTGTATGTATAGGATTTTAAAAATCATATTGATTTTAAAAATATCTTTATGAATACTTTTTGCTTTATTTTCAGATGTGGAAATGTGAACTTTGCCAGAAGAACCAGCTGTAATAGATGTGGTCGGGGTAAGCATTTAAGGAAGCTTCTATTAGGGCTGTTTATACAGATCATTTTATTATTTCCCCAGATTCATATTGCATAATTTTTCCATTTTCAGAGAAAACAACTGAGGCTAAGATGATGAAAGCAGGGGGAACTGAAATAGGAAAAACACTTGCAGAGAAGAGCCGAGGCCTATTTAGCGCTAATGACTGGCAGTGTAAAACGTATGTGTTTCAAATTATCTTCCTCTCTTCCATAATAATATATTTAGCCACTACTGGTTATTATTACCAACTCTTATTAGTCACATTAACAAACAAAGGTAAATTTTAAATCAAAGATCTGTTGATTGTTGTTCAGTCTGTATTTGATATATAAGTGTAAAGAACTATTAAATTCTGGTTTTCAAAGGTAATACTAGTTGTTACTGTGAGGGGGAATATATACCGGTAACCAAATGCTTAAGGTGAGCCAATATCCCCCAAAAAAGAAGGGGGAGGTATTTAAAAGCACAAAAGCCTACTTTTTTCTATTAGTGAAAAATCTCAAAAACTTTTAACCTCTATTATAAATGTGAAATAAACCACAAAATTTATTTTGCCCATTTACAAGGTAATTTCAGAATCATTCATGCCATAATAATTATTCTTAATTAAATAGATTTCTTAATATTTTTTGTTTTTAAGCTCTGTTGATTTTCCAACTTCGATTTTTTTCTGCTGTGCTGCTGAATCAACTATAAATGAAAGGATTTAATGATAAGGGATCTTACATAAATTTCTGAAACTATAGATAATGTAATTTATATTAAAGAATTTTCTAGTAACACATTAAGACTGGGTTTAGTATGCTGTAGAATTTGGTGCTTGAACTACTTCCTTTAAAAAAAAATTATTTGGAGGATATAACATTACCTTCCTTGAGGTGAATTGCAAGATTACGAAATTAGAACCTTTGATTTAAAATAATATTTTTCCCCCTAAGGCATGAGAATTTCTGTAGATATAATTTGTTGTTTGTTTCTCATAAAATGACAAAGGCACTCTTCATACTATATTGCTTTTGCTTCTCTGCTTAAGTAGTTAGAACCCACATTCTTTAGAAGAAAGTACAATGGTACTCTTTCTTTGTTTCCAGTATTCTAAGAAAACTTTTTTATGGTAGTGATTTCATTCTAGCTTTTATTTTAAAATCCTAGAATGTCTAAAAATTTACTATTTTTCTTGTAAGTATCTATTAACTTGCTATTTTTAACTTCTAAAGTTGCAGTAATGTGAATTGGGCCAGAAGATCAGAGTGTAACATGTGTAATACTCCAAAGTATGCCAAGTTAGAAGAAAGAACAGGTATGATAAAAACACATTCTAACTAAATAATTTTTTTCCCCATCATCCCCATACCTCTTAAGTCTATGTCCATGGGCTTCCCATACCAGTTCTTTGGCTTCTTAATTTTCCACACTATTCCCAACCTCCTCAGACCACGTTTTTTTTGTTTTTGTTTTTGTCAACACTTTCCCAGCCCCACCCAGCCCCATCTCCCACCCTCAATCCTTCCCTCATTTGGCTTTGTCGAAGGGTCCTTTGTGCATGTTCCTTGATGACCCTTCCCCTTCTTGTCCCCTGTTACCTCCCTCCTCTCCTCTGGTTACTGTCAGTTTTTTTTTTTTATTTCAGTGTTGCTGGTTATATTTTCCTTGCTTGTTTGTTTTGTTGATTAGGTTCCACTTACAGGTGAGACCACATTGGTTTCTGTCTTTCACCGCCTGGCTTATTTCACTTCGCATAATGCTCTCCAGTTCTCTCCATGCTTTTTTGAAGGGTAGTAGCGCCTTCTTCCTTTCTGCTGCATAGTATTCCACTGTGTAAATGTACCATGTTGTAACATGGTTTTTTTTTCCCCACTCATTTACTGTTGGGCACTTAGGTTACTTCCAATTTTTGGCTATTGTAAATTTTGCTGCAGTGAACATTAGGGTGCATAGGTTCGTTTGAATTGGTCTTTCAGGATTCTTAGGGTATAATTTTTAAAAGAACTAAAAATTGAATTGACAGTTGTATCATCTTAAGAGCACAGTGATTGAGGATTCTGTCTATTCTGTCTTTGTGGTTTTGACCTTGACTTTTTCTCCCACATACAAAAAAAAAATTCTTGTTTCAGAATTTTACAATTTATAAAGTATGGCACTAGGAATCTGTAACCTAACAAATAGTGACACTAGACTACTTTCAGAAATGCTTTACTTTTTCCTTTCCCCCCACTTATCTAGATGTTTGTTATTAGTAATAAAAGAGTAATACTACTTTTCCATTTATTCCATATTCTAGTATGACAGGAAAAAGAGGGCAGAGAGGTACCTTTAAAGTAAATCTCTTTGAGGGTGGGTCCCAAACATCTGCAGGTGATTTAGATGGAATTTGACCTAAACAGTAGCTTACCATTGGGGTCTGTTTTGTGAATGGTGAGATGAAAGTATTTACCTAATAGATGGGCGGGGGGGAATGGGACAACTGTAATAGCATACTCAATAAAATATACCAAAAAGAAATATATATATATATGTTTTACCCAGCCTCCCAAAACATTTACCTAATAGGATATGGTTCTCCATTATCAGCAATTAGTCCAAGCACGTTATCGATATACTTCAAATACGATTTTATCATTCACCATCGTATGTCATACAAAGGCTTCTGTAGGTAGTCACCTTGTCATATCTAGACTAAGTAAACTAGTGCCGGGTTCTGTTTCCTCCCTGACTTCAGACCACTTCCACTGTCTGGTCTCTGGGGATAAGGGACCCAGTAAAGAATCTTTTGGACTTACCTAGCCCTTCTAGAAGTACAGCAGGAATTCTAGTTTAATCTCCACGCTGTCCCTGCCCCCCAACCTTCCTTTTTTTTAAATTTGTATTCTCACATGTGAGAACATTGTAGCCTAATGTCCGAGATATTTTCTTATTTTTCAGTCCTCAAATCCTGCCTCACCCTTCTCATTCTTGCTCACTTCATTAAGAAATACATTTTTTTTCTTTTTTTTTTAATCTTTTTTACCCCCATACTTTAGTTGTTCACTGTGTTCTTTTTAGTTTCATTCTCGTCTGCCCTCTACCTGGCTACAGAATATTTGGTTTCCAACAGATTCACTCCCTGAGCTCTCTGTTCTGTTTTGTCTAGACATCCTCTTAGCCTATATTTAAGTAACCATTGGCATACCACAGTGCCTAAATTTATGCCTTCAGCTCAGACTTGATTGACCAATATATCCAGCTGCCTATTTATCATGGCCATGTAAATGTCAAACTCATATCCAAACTGAATTCATGATCTTCACCGACCCCCGGACCTTGCCCTCTTCTAGCGATATTTCTCATGATTAGTACCACCTACCACATGCTTGTTACATATTCCAGAAACCTAGATGTCCTTCGTAGTGACTCCATTTGTCCTCTACACCAGAAAGTCTTATGTATCACACTACTCTAGGCAGAAATGCCACTATATCTTGTCTTGAAAAAATAGCCATCTAATTGGTAACTAAATTACATCTGTTTAAAACCATTGCAGTTGCTTTTAGAATAAGGTCCAAAATCTTTAATAACAGTTTTAAAAATTATAATCCCAAAAAGTTTTTTTTTTTTAATGTATTCACATTCTTTTTGACCTATTTTGTGACTTTTTCTTTAACTGTCTCACAAGAGCTATATAACCTTAACAGCCGAAGCTCAGAATGAGTTTGTTTGGTACCTTCTCACTGTACTCTTTCTTTTTTTTTTTTAAATCATTTGGTGTCATGACTTTTTTTTAACTTCCTTGGCTATAAGTTGTCTTTTCTGGTCACAGTTTAAGGTGTGAACTGACTTACACTGCTCTCCAGTTTCTCTCTACTGTTTATAATAAGGAAGTCCAAAGTCTGGCAGCATTTCCTAAGTTCCCAAAGTAAGGGATAGGCCGTGAATAAAAGAAACTTGTTGAAACACTTCTAAAATATTGCTCACTTCTCCTGAATAATCCCACCAATTGGTTATATACATATTTTGCTCTGTATAATGCTCACTTTTTTGCACACATTTTTGAGGGAAAAATAAGAATACACATTATACATGGGTAACACTAATTCTGTATCTGTATCAATGTTTTTAATTCTTTTTTAGCTTATGTGTTAAAAGTGTAACTCTAGAAAGCAGTAATGATATCCATAGGTTCAAAAATTCTAAAATTCCTTTATAACACAAAAACAAGTATCTAAAGATAAATAAATAATGGAATTGAAAAATTAAAATGAAAGATTTTTTTTCTTGAAAGTTTGGTCCAGGAAAGCGAGTGCGCGTTATACACAGGATTGCGTTACATATGGCAAAATACAGTAATAGTTTATTTTGTCATTCTTTTAGTTTTGGATTTGGGGGTAATTTTTGTTTCAGTTGTTAATTTTTGGTGTTTTTTTTTAAATCATTAAGGATAACTTCAATAGAAACAATTTTAATACATCGTGATTTTTATTCTTTTGAATTATTTCTTAAGAATAAATTCTCAGACGGATTAATTAAATCATTCAAAATATAGAATCACAGAATTTTCAAATTAGTATCTTAGTTATTCCTTTGAGTTATATGTTATATTCATCCCGTTTTCTCTGTTCATTTCTGTTGTCATAGCCCTAACTCAGGCCTGATTTAAACCTGTGCTTGATGCTTTACTGTCCATTGCTCATCTTTTAAAATTGTACTATGAGACAAATTTGAAAATATTTTCATTTTAACGCCTACAGGGGTTCTCGGTTGCTTGTTTCATCTAAACTATTTTTTAAAACCTTTTAAAAAACTCAAAATTTTTAAATGTTACCAGAATTATGGCCTTTTCTATATTCATTCAGTGAAGAAATAATTTATTGACCATTGTACAAAGTTTTGGGGATAACTGGGTGAGAAAAACAGACACATAGAGCCTTAGATTAATGAAGTCTTTTCAAGAAAACAGTGTATTTGATAAAGCATTGCATAAGCAAAGAAGAGAAAGATGAGTTACCCAAGCTTCAGTGGAAATGATATGCTCAAGTTTTTTCATGATAGCGAGATGTATTTTCCATGTTCTCTTCATGAGTTCTCTTCATGAGGTGGATTTGTTGTATTTGTTCATACAACATACCTTAATAATCTTTGTTGTCATCAGATTACTTAGGTTATTTTTGTGTGACCTATGTGAGAGAACATGAAAATAGCTTTGTATTTGCTATGATATTCATTTTAAAGTTATTTCTACTTAGATAACTATGCAAAATTAACCTATATGAGTTATAGTTCACTTTCTAAATCTTGGCTATAATGTATTCTTTAGCTCTCCATTTGCACCATATCTTTTTTCAGCTGTAGATTATTAAATGATACAGATTCTGTGGATTTTTTTAACCTACTTGTAAGTATTTTGAAGTTTAGATCTTCACTGTTAGTCATCTTTTAGAATTTGTTGTGTATAAAACTATACACAACACCTTAAGATCTTAGAGCGTACTGATACAATGTTAAATATCTTTAGAGATAAAGTATATTGTAGAACTGTAACTTTCTATTGTGTTTGTAATCCATAGTTAACATTGAACCTGAGCTGTTTTCTCAAGGTGAACATAATACAGTTGTGCTTGCTTCCGTCTTTCTATATATGATATTCCAAAAAACTACTGCCAGGACTTTACTAAGGAAAACTTGTTATTGGTATTTTATACACTTTTTACTCATGTTATATGGACAGAAACAAAGGGAAACTTTTCAGTTGGAGTGCATGTCTCTGAAATAAGGAAGGAAGAGGAGGAAAGGGATACTATGCAAGTATTTCAAAGATAAACCCTGATACAGTGCAGTTTTCACTGATACAAAGTGTGATAAAGGATGTTCTATTAATGTGATTTTTTTAAAGAAAATTAAAACTATTATTTTGTAGGGACAGTTAGGGCCTTTCTACTATTTGTGGCTCCATTATGAAATGATAATGGGGTAATGATCTTCTTTTTTTAATGCCCATGTTTGATAAATTTTAAGTCACAAATCCTAAATTAAAAATAATTTGTCTATAAATTTATTTAACATTGTGCTGGTTCATGAAATCCTTAAATCTGGGAATCATTGGCCTTACATGGCGGTAGCTCTTGAATATTATGTACAGGGTCCAGCGCAATAATGCCCCTTTTTTATTACAAAATTATAAGCATATAATTCTTTAACAACAGTATCATACTCAAGTACACCATATGACATGATAGGTGAAATGTTCAAATTAAAACTGTAAACTATTAAGCACACATTATTACCCTACCAACCACACTCAAGCAGGCGTTACTTCTGCCAGACCCTGTAGATTGTGTTACTCTTGACCACATACTTCTCGATTATTTTTTTAATCGGAGATTTATTTAAAATTCCTCATCTCACTTTCTTATTCCAATCTGTATTGATCCTATATGAAAGACTTAGCAGTCTCATTATAGATTCTAGGTTGTGACATCAAAAAATAATGGTTTATTGATCTCGATTACTTTTTAATAGAACATTTTCAGTTTAAGTTTACTGGCTACATGAATCTTTTGTGACTTTTACTTCTGTATTAAAAATAATTGTATTAAAATCAATTTGGATTTCCATTATCATGTTATTGAATTTGCCTGTATAATTCTAGAGTTTAGAAAATACAATGTTAAATATATTTAGAGATAAACTATATTGTAGAATTATAACTTTCTATCGTGTTTGTAAATTGATTACATTTTCAGTTAACATTGAACCTGAGCTGTTTTCTTAAGGCGAACATAATACAGTTGTGCTTGCTTCCGTCTTTCTATATATGATATTCCAAAAAACTACTGCCAGGACTTTACTAAGGAAAACTTGTTAGAGTTTTCTGAATTCTAGCTGCATTTTAGCTCTACAAAATTTCAATATATCAAAAGATTCTAGACCATCTGCAGCTGGTAAAGAGTGAGATTTGATTCTTGGTTCTTACCGAGCCCTGTTCTCCCAGAAGAATTATGATAAACTACAGAGGAAAGGCCTTTTTACTTTTTAAACTTGGTTATAGCGGAGGTTCAAGGAGATGTTTTTCACTCATATATTCCCATGCATGGCCTACCTCTTTGCTTAAGGACACTTTGAAATTGAGAAGAGCTGGAAGTACAGCTATAGGACTTTCCAGCTAAGTATCTCACATTGAGACTTTTCTCCATAGTGATTTTTCTTAATATGCTTTTTAAAGACTAGTAATTATTATATGCACAGGCAAATCCCATTGATAAGGTTTTCTTTTCTCTGTTGCTTGAAGGTGAGTTTGAGATTTTCTTGTTACTGTAATGAATTATCAGAGAATAACAATTTATTTTTTTTTTTTTAGGATATGGTGGTGGTTTTAATGAAAGAGAAAATGTTGAATATATAGAAAGAGAAGAATCTGATGGTGAATATGATGAGGTAAGCTATTAATTAATTAAATGTGATTAATATGCAGGTTGAATACAAATTAGAAAAACATGTTAGAAAGTATCTTAAGTGCAAAGCAAAATATAAATGTGTCTTATGAATACATTTATAAGATGTAGAAATGTATTGTAGAAATGTTATGAAACTTCTTCTCTAGTTTGGACGTAAAAAGAAAAAGTACAGAGGAAAAGCAGTTGGCCCAGCATCTATTCTAAAGGAAGTTGAAGATAAAGAATCTGAGGGAGAGGAAGAGGATGAGGATGAAGATCTTTCTAAATATAAGTTAGATGAGGTAATTTCTTTCCTTATTTCCCCTTTGCCTTATTTCAGCTATGACATAACATATGAATATTTTTGATGACCTTTGGCCGATGGTGGAGATGTATATGTTCTGCTGTACACTCATTTGTTCTCACAAAAGTTTTGAGCGTCATTCTGCCAAGCTGTGTTTCGGGGACTGGAAAAATAGTGACTGAGACTGAGATAGAAATACCCTTCTTCTGATGGAACTTACATAAAACAGCAAATAAAGCTTCCTTGAGTGGGAAACAAACCTGCAATATTCAAAAAATTGACATAGGCTAGTGTGGTTAGAGCAGAGGGAAGAATGTGGGGCAAGGACCACATCATGTCTGGTAATGTTTGTTCTGTGGGCCTGAGTGTAAAGGGTTAGGTCTAGATTAAGTATAGATCTAGATTAAGGTTGCTTAAAGGGTTAGATCTAGATTAAGTATAGATCTAGATTAAGGTTGCTTTGGGGTATAATCATAAGAGGCCTTGTGTGCAACTAAAATCAATATGGAACAGTTTTTAAAAGTTTTTAATAAGATATCTAACCTGTATTTCAGAGTGATGACAGTCAGTATAGAGGTGACCCTTGAATGGCACAGGCCTGCTTATACACGGGTTTGTTTTTCAATACATATACTATAAATCTATTTTCCTTGTGATATTATATTTATTTATTTGAGAGAGAGAGAGAGAAATGTCAATTTGTTGTTCCACTTATTTATACATTCATTTGTTGCTTCTTGTATGTGCAGAGATCAAACCCACAACCTTGCTGTGTCAGGATGACGCTCTAACTAACTGAACTACCCAACCAGGGCTCTTGTGATAGTCTTAATAACATCTTTGTTTCTTTAGTTTACTTTATTCTAAAAATGTAGTACATAATACATATAACATATATTGGGTTGGCCAAAAAGGCTTACTTTTTTCCCATACTATACCTCTAGTAGTGCTTAGTTGTCTTTAACTTCATTTGAAACAATTTTGTTAGATTGTATTTTGACAGCTGTCATATCAGCATACATTTTTTAAAAATAAAATTGGTAAATTTTTGTGCAGCCATTTTAATATTAAAGATGGAAAGGAAAACGTTTTTGGCATACTATACTTTTATTATTTCAAGAAAGGTAGAAGCTTAGAAAAAGATTTGTGCAGTGTATGGAGAAGGTGCTGTGACTGACTGAACGTGTCTAAAGTGGTTTGTGAAGTTTCTGTACTATTTATATTTTGGTCAAATAATTCTTTGCTGCGGAGCTTTCTATTACATGGAAGATGTTTAGCAGCACCCCTGGCCTCTACCCACTAGAACATACGCAGAATATCCAAATCAATAAAGTTATTGGTGAAAATGAAAAATGTGTCTTTTATTTAAAAAAAAAAAAAAAGGTAAGACTTTTTGGCCAACCCAGTAGAATGTGTTAATTGACTGCATGTGTTTTTTGTATGGCTTTTTGGTCAGCAGGCTGTTAATTGCTTACGTTTTGGGGAAGTCAGAATAACACAGAAGGTTGGTGTCCCAACCCCTGCATTGTTCAAGGGTCAACTTGAACATTGAGATATTGGGGAGGTAGAATGGATTTTGAATTAGGGAGACCACCTTAAAGGTTATTGTAATCAGTAGAGAAAAGAATGAAGTACCTAAGGGAGATGGGTTCAAAGACTTTTATGGGAGCAAAATTGAAAAATCTTGACAGATTATTTGGTAATACATTGTGACAGAAAAAGGAAATAAGTAAGGCTTCTAGGTTTACTACTTTGAAATATTTGAGGTAGTTGTCAAGTCTACTTAGCTGAGCTAAGGGATGTAATAGGCAGATTTCAGTATTGAGAATGAATTTGCTGAGATATTAGTGATGTGATTCATATCCATATGGAGATGTTTATAGAACTGTCTTTCATTCCTCATAGATAGCATTAATATCTAAATGTCAAGTATAATTGACTCAGACTTTTTGATAGGATGAGGATGAAGATGATGCTGATCTCTCAAAATATAATCTTGATGCCAGTGAAGAAGAAGATAGTAATAAAAAGAAATCTAGTAGACGAAGTCGCTCAAAGTCTCGATCTTCACATTCACGATCTTCACGCTCATCCTCCCCTTCAAGTTCAAGGTCTAGGTCCAGGTAAACGGGTACAGGTCAAGGGTAACACCAGTCAAAATGTCAGTATCTAACTTCTTTATTTCTAAGTTTTGTTTCTCTTGACTGAAAATAAGCTTTTATTTTAGAGGTTTCATTCAAGTCACCTTTTAAAGGATAATTTTTTTTTAGTGCCTTGAAGTAATTGTCAATATTTTCAGAAATGTGAATTTTAATATGAAACTTCCTCAGTCCATTTATCACCAGACTTTTATTAAAATAGACTCTAAAATTTAATTAAGTCATTATGTATAGTATTCTACCTAAATAGTTTACATTTAGAAATTTTTAAGTAAAGGAGATTTATGTGTTCAGTGACAAAGCTAGTATAGTTTTGTAGGCCTTTATTACATTATTGGTTATTACACAATCCTTTGATAATTTACTTTATATGGGTATTCTGAATAAAGGAGGAAATTCAGTCATATTAAGTTCTGTTGGCTTAATGCTAATTTTAAAATGTTAATGAATAAATTAGGATTCATTTGCTGGTGTACTTGAATATTATTTTGTTAGTGATGTAAAATATTTCCTAATTATGTAGCCAACAATAAAAATAAAATTTTAAATGAGAAAAAGGAGGAGTACATTACATAAACATCAGTCCCTCGAAGAATTCTTAATCGTATTAAGTGAAACAATAGGCAATGAATTTTAATGGTATTTAGGAAAAAATATTAACTGAGTATTTAATAATTAAAGTTTAAAAAGTGATTGATTCTGAAGATAGTAGTTTTAAGATGAAAATGTAATAATCTTTAGCTGTAGGTTATTTAAAGGGCAAATTAAAGTTGTTATATTTCATTTGTGATTTTTGAAATTTAAATGGACTGTATCTTCTCTTGTCATTTTTTTTTTTTTTTACAATTACAGGGTTGTTCATGTATTTTCCTTTTAATTGTCTAACATTTGAATAGACAAAAACAGGGTTAAACAAACATACACATGTAAACATTTATAGCTTCAGGCTAGATAGTAACTGAAGAAATGGAATAAACTTTATAAGGGAAATTGATAGGTGTTTCCGAAAAGTTAAATACAAAATGCAACATTCAGAATTCCTGGATATGTTAAGTTCTGGGTAACTTCTAAATATTTGTAAAGTATTCAGTGTTAATAAAGTGATAAAGCTGAGTTGTTTTTATTTGTACAATCTTGAGTGGTATTTAGAGTAATTTTGTCAAACTTGGAAAGTGATAGTTTATTATTTTAAAGAATTACCTGTTACCTTAAGTTTTTCCATAAAATCAAAAAAAAAGTTTAAAATATTATTTTGAAAATACATGTCTAAAGTAGCTACCTTTTTACATGAAAATGAATTCTAATTCATATCTTTCTTTCAGTGTTTATGTCACAAAGTTTAATTATGTGGTCCTGGAAAAAAATCCTTCCATGTTGTTCCAGGTCCCGTTCAAGAAGTTCTTCCAGTTCCCAGTCAAGGTCTCGTTCCAGTTCCAGAGAACGTTCGAGATCTCGTGGGTCGAAATCAAGGTGAATGAGGTAGCATCTCTCTGTAAAGCAGAGAGAAAATATTTAAAGGCTGCAGAAGGTGTTGCTGCTTTCCCCCTCACCCCACTTCTTATTTTGCTTCTACTTTTATTTTATTTTAGCATTAGAAAACTAATGCACTTGCCTGGGCTTAATTTTCTCACCATGAGATGTTTCCATTGCCTGCAGTGTGCCAAGACATTCCCATGATTGAATTAAGGTGGTTATTTTGCATCATGCACGGTTTATTTTTGTACTAAATGTGATAAAGTAGGAAGATGGAGCCAAGTCTTATTACAAAAATCTCTCGTACATTAATTATATTTGCAGTGGTAGTTCAGATATAATTAGAAATGTGCACATTAAAGAGGAAAGGTTTACTCCCATTTTTTAAATGAAGAAAAATCACTTTACCTCTAAACAGATTTTGTTTTATAAAGCAATTGTTTCAATATTTACAAAAAACAATTTTGTCATTTATATCAGATAAAGTTCCTGGAGGGTCTTATACATATTTCTTTCTCTGTAATACATAGAATATTATAAACAGTATATGTAGAATGGACACACCTCTTAAATTCCATAAACTAAATGAAGTATAGTTGGTTAGTCTAGGTGCAAGGTGGTCTTAAGTAACATTATTGTTAACTTTAGGTTGCATTTAGGCATATAGAGGAAAGAGCAATTTGTGAAAACTTGAAACACTAGTTTTGTCTAAAAATCCTCCAAACATTGCCTTTCTTTTTAAGTTAATTTATTGATCTAGTAAAGGCATCTAAGGTGAATAAGAAAAACCACTGAAATTCCCCTTGTGTAGAACTTCATGCTGAAGTTAAGCGGTAGCTCCTTTGGTAAAAATAATTGCTTAATAGTATCTAGAGTCAAGTCTGTAGCATTAGGGGGTAACGGCAATTTAACAACATTAAAAAGAAGAGAACAAATGCAGGCTTGTATTAATTGAATACAAAATAGCAAATGAGTTTTGTTGTTGTTGTTATTGTGATGATGTATATTATCAATGTTTTAGTCCTCTGAGTGCTTCTTTAGGTGAAGATTAAATCCTAATTCCCTTTGGGAAGCACTGTAAGGTTTACAGAACAGCCTTCATATTACTTCCAAACATTTTTTCATTGCTTATAACTTTCCAAAGAATTCTCCTTTTGGGCTTTCTAAGTTTATTTTAAGCCCAAAGGTGAATTTTTTGGGAAGTTTGAGCTAAATTACTTCAACCAAAATACGTAAATGAAGAAAATTGCATTTAAACATTTGCACGTTTACCTCTACCAAAAACATGTGAATGTCAACACTTCATACTTCATGAATAGTGGCCCTTCATAAAAATAAATATTGCTGATATAAATCAAGTTTTAAAGTTACTCGTTTTATTTTTCTTTGAATATTTAGCAATTTAATAGTTACTGTTCTTATGTCCCTTATTTCTGCTTTTTTCTCCAGCAACTTAACTAATAAGTTTCACAGTTACACAAGAAATTGTTATATTTATTTTCCTTGGGAGGTTGTACATATGATAAATATTTTTTCTGCAAATGGAAGGATGTTTTTCTAGACATAAGGTCATGTATCAATAAATGCACATTTTTACTTGTTGGTATTGCTGTTTGTATGTACTTTAAAATGAAAGACTTAAATTTTGTTTAAAAATTATTTTTGCTTACTGATTTTAGAGGGAGAGAAACATCAGTTTGTTGTTCATTTATTTATGCATTTATTCGTTGTTTCTTTTATGTACCCTGACTGGGGATCAAACCTGCAACCTTGACATATTGGGATGGCGCTCTAACCAACTGAGCTACCCAGCCAGGGCTAAGGCCATAAGTTTTTTTTAAATACTTTAAAATTCTAATTATTATAAGTGATAAACACTTATCTTAGAACTTTAAAAAGAGATGAAATTAAAGTAAATGTATTTAAATAGAATTGTTTTCATGGTTGAACCAGAAGTCTTCTGTTGAGTAAGCAGTAAGTATTTCTTCTTATAAAATTTTGTCATAAATCCTGTTTATTTTTGGATCTGTTAGCTAAATTATCTTCCTCATTTCGCCTTTTAATGAAATGTTTGATTTGTTTCTCAATCAATGAAGATCCAGCTCCAGATCCCACAGGGGCTCTTCTTCCCCAAGAAAAAGATCTTATTCAAGTTCATCATCTTCTCCTGAGAGGAACAGAAAGAGAAGTCGTTCTAGATCTTCATCTGGTGATCGCAAAAAAAGACGAACAAGATCACGGTCACCCGAAAGGTTTGGGTTTCTGTAGAAATAAGAATGGGTGTTCTTAAGTGTGTTCAATAGATTAAACTTCCTTGTCAAGGATTAGATTTTTAAAATCTCCTTTAGTCCAGCTTTATACTTTTCAACTTTAAACTTCTAAGAAGATTAATTACTTTGTTTATCCTTTGTACTTCGATCAAGTTGTTTAGAAAAGCTGATCAAATCACTCTCTTCCACTCTCTGTTCATTTTATTGTTTAAATAATTTATTTTCATATATAATTATAGCCAACTCTCGGTTATTTCTGTCCTTTAAGATTTTAATTCAGAAGTTGTATGTTGAAGTAATTTAGAAGTTGATTTTCATATATATTCTCTAGTTTTTTACATTAAATATTATAAATCAGGATTCTAGGACAGCTAATAAAAATAACTTCTAGATCATTGGAGATCTGTCCTCATTTAAATATGTGTAAATGCATTTTCACAGCAAATTTTTTCATGCTCTTTATCAGGAAATTGTAGCTAATTTTTTATCTTGCAGTACAAATCCCTTTTTTTTTTCTTGAGAAAGATCTTTACTAGATTACGTTATCTATATTGACATTTTTAAATTTGGAGAGTGTTATCTGTCGGTTTTTTTTACAGCAGGCTAATTAATTAGTTTATTTAACTTCCTCTTGATTCTCAATGACTAATTATATAGTCAATTTAATGGCTTCCTGTGTATTCTAGGCAAAAGTTGTCTTACTCTTTCAGCTTCTGAAAATAAGGATTAGGTAAAGTCTTGGTTATTGCTGGGTCTTCTGATTCCTGCTTGTACTGAATGATTAGTTTTGCTTCACATTTTGAAGTTTAGATATTAAGGTTACACACAACTAGTCTTTGTTTCTCTGCATTTGTTTTTTTTGTAAGAAAATAACTCCATACTTGAGTGAAGTTCATTCTGTTGCTTTATCACTTCTGCAAATTTTTATCTTAGCCACATATAATCCCCCTAGTGTGTTGTCATCTAAACTTAATGAACATGTTCTCTATTCCATAAGCCAGGTGATTGGTGAAAACACTAAACAACCCTGAGCCCAGGGCCAACCCCTCGGAACACCACTACTTTACCCAGGTTGATATATTGACTTATTCATATGAGCTGCATGAATATAACTCTTTAACTAATTGTACAATCATCTTGTGAGACCTCAATTTCCAAAAGTAATTATTTATGAGTATGTATTCTCATACACAATCAGAAGCCTTGCTGTGTCTGTTTTTACATAAAGACTTACCACACTATGTACAATGTTATCAGAGCTTGTTTCAGTCACTCTTCCATTATCAAGTTTATATGCCTTTGTTATATGTTATCTGTAATTTTTGACATTTTTGCAAGGCTTTTCTTCATTACCTTAAATAATTGAGAGGTGGCTATATCTTGAAATAAGAGGTTTTTTTAATTATGGAGAATTTTAAATTATACTGTTACTGGGCTCACATCTAAGGCCTAAACACTAGTTTATTTTATGTGTATAAGTTTGTATCTTAGATTTTAATTTTTTCTTTTACCAGTGTAATGAGGTCTAATTTTTTTTATATTCTAAAAGTCTTATGAATGAATGATGGTATCCAGCTCCAGCTTACTAGACTACCTGCTTTCTCCATTATGTCTTACAGGCACCACAGGTCATCTTCTGGATCATCCCATTCTGGTTCCCGTTCAAGTTCAAAAAAGAAATAATGTATTAAAATTTACATCTTAAAAAGAAATTCAGTACAGTGCATGAAGCATATTTTTTAAGAAGTTCGTGTCTTACTTGGTCAGAAGTGCTAGTAGAGGTGCATGCCTTTCATTGCTTTTCAGAACAATACAGCTGTGTTTATTTGTGAAATTAAAAGTAAATAGTATTTTAAGCCATAATGTCCCCAAATAGATGCTCTATTTGTCATTCTTTATTTACAGCCATTTATTTAAAACCACCTCAGCTATAACAAAATTTTCTTTTTTGTTTTTTTGTGTTTGTTTTTTGTTTGTTTTTTTTTTGCTTTGTTTCCTAATTTGAACTCTTATTTTTCTCATTTCCAAATAAGAACTGTTTATTGACTTAAGGCAAGATTACTTTAGCCTTGCCTGAACTTTGGGCATGGAGGCAAGACTGATGAAGTAGTTGGAAACAGTCTCTTTATCTTAATCTGAGAAAAGGAGTCACCCTGTCCATGTTAACCTGTGTCAAAGTAATTCTTACCAGAAGGTTAAACTATTTATAAAACAACCAACTGGAAACTTCATTTTGAAATTCCCTATGCTAAGGGTGCCTTAGAATCATTGTCTTTTATTCAGTTTTCCTTTTTGCAACACATTAATGCAGAAAAATCTTATGAACTTATAGAAGGAAAAGATACTCATTTTTCCCTTTCTGACACAATTTTGGGCAAGAATATTTAACAGTTCACTTTTTTCCTGATATGGTCATCTGATGAGAAAGACATCTTCAGAATGTTTATATTAATATTTTTAAGAAGCTTTGTGTGATACCCTTTAAAAATCCAGTTTTCACACATGATATGGTAGACAAAGCTAAATTATAGTTAATGAAAAACAAATAAGAAAGGTTTTGAAGTATATCTTTCTTTGGGCGAAAGATGTATCAGAGACATTGTTAATTTAAGCAAACATTTGTCATGAGATGTTTAAATGCACTAAAAGTTTTTTCTGAGTAATGAATGATTATTTCTGCATGACAGAAACAGAAATAATTGTTCACTTGAAATTACTTATGGCTTAAAATACTTTGAGTTTGTTTTATTTCTCAAAATTAAAATCTGGTCACTTGAGCTTTTTGTGTCTTCTGGTTTAAAAACAAAAGGGTTTCTCTTAACAGTATCTTCAATGACAATGCAAGGTAAGTATTTTAAGGAAAATCAGCAATTGTGCCTGGGGACTTTTTGTCATGGGGATTAACACCCATTCTTGTTCTTGTTTTTTTTTTGTTTTGTTTTGTTTTAATCTTATGCAATTAAAAATTAAAACATAAGGTATTTTGTAGACAGACCAAACATGATTATATTTGTTTTTTTATTTTAAAATGAGTGATTTTTCCCTCACCTGATCTAAAGGTGAAAGCAAAATATCTTACGTAGAAATATTTTGATAATATTTTTACAGTGAACTTGCCCCTTGTTTTTTTACATCTTTTCTTTGCTACATGTACTGTAGTTTGCACAAGAACTTTTCTCTCTTGTAATTGTGCCTCAGACTTCTTGAAAGTCCACCTTCTAAATTGCCCAGGTGATCTTCTAGATTCTACATGTTACTGTTTATTCTTGTGCTTTCTGTATTAAAACTTTGGCTGTACTGAGCAAATGCAAGGTTATAAATTTAGCGAATAGTAGTTTGCAGACAATTCAGATGATTATGATTTCATTTGGTTTAACTAAGCTGTACTAGTCCATTTCATAAGGAAATGATGCTGTAGACAAATGTAAATAAAGCTTGTGGGTCAAGCATCGAGTGGTGTTTGTTAGAAATAAATTAGAATTTTTAAGCTCTCATTTAATGTTCATTTGTAAAGTTATTTGCGGTCTTGTTACTTTTTATTGTGTGTTTTAAACTTCATATTCGCTTACATTTTATATAATGTCATTTTTGTATGTGAGTGCTTGTCTTAAAACATTACAGAGCATCATCACTATAACCTTGGATACTCAAAATTTCTGTGACTTTAAAAAAAAATGTAGATTACCCAAATTAATTTTAATACTTTCTAGCAGAACATTACATACCTATTTTCATAGCACACCATAGTGTGCTTCCTGAATTACTCTTAAAAGTGTTACTTTATAGCACTCAGCAACTGCCCCTCTTAACTACTGAGTTTTTTTTAACTTTTTATCTGCAGTCCTTTTCATCTGATAACTAGTGTCCCAGTTCATAGTAAGCCCTAAATGCAAGACAATCTCTAGGTGCAGTTAATGAAGGTAAAACAAATCATGTCTCAAAACAGATTTCCTGTGTCATGTTTTGCTATCTGGCATCCACAGCCTGTCTTATAGATATTGGTAAGAATGTAGGGAATTTTTCCATTCTGCCCCTGCTTTTGCCATAGTTGTTAGATTTTTTTTTTAATAGAAATAACCTTGTAGCTTTCCTAAAAGTGAAATTGTTTTATTTCTGGAAAATAAGAATAGACTGCTTTAATTAAAAGATAGTTTAAGCCCTGACTGGTTGGGCTGTTTTTAATCTGGCAATTTGGTAAGAAGGTAGGAATTTCAGTCATGTATGGGAAGATTAGGTAAACAGACATACTATTTTGGTGGAATAACCTTAAGTTTACAGAAAGTGGTGAAGATTATACAAATATACTGCCCACCCAGTATACCCATAACTTTTATCAAAATTTAAGATACCAGCATTAGTATATTGTTATTTCATTTGAATTTATTTGAATTTCACCATTTTTTCATTACTTTTGTTCCTGGATCCAATCCAGGTACCACATTGCACTTAGTTTTCATATTTCTTTAGTCCTTTCTAGTCTGACATTTTTTTCCTGGCTTTTGATGACCAACAATCTTGAGGAATAATGACCAGGTATCTTGTAGAATGTCTTCCCATTCTAAGTTTATCTATAATTTTTCTTGTGATCAGACTGGGGTTGTGAGTTTTTTGAAAGAATAATGTCCTTCTTATCACATACCAGGGATACATGACATCACTGGAGATGTTAACCTAAATCTTGGTTAAGGTAGGAATTGCTGTACTGTACACCGTTGAAGTTAGTTTCTTTTCTCTTTGCCTGCTCCATTCTTTGGTAGCAAGTTACGTAGTATACCCCGTCTTAAGGGTGGGGATGGATATGGCAGTATTAAATGCCATCTTTGGGGAGGGCTGTCTATTCATATTTGAATTCTTCTGTAAAAATGTGTCTACTTTTTTATATCTGCATAAGCTCATGCATATTTATTTTATACTTTGTAGCTCAGTGCACTGGTATTTTATTGCTCAAACTGTTCAGCTTTATCCATTGGGAGTTCTTTCAGTTTGGCTCGTGTCTTTGACATGACTCCATTTTCCAATAGAGCAGGAAGTAAATGATGGAGAGGAGGGAAGACTTGTTAGATTCATCAGGTAATTAAGGGAATGGGATCTAGCACTGTGAAGAGGGTGGTGGTGGCCTCAACCTTAAATAGGAGACTAACAGTTAATTATCGTTATCAGGAGGAATGGATCCACATAGTATTACAAGCAAGTTTATAGTCCCTGAGAGTGACCAGTAAACAAACTTTTTTTCCAGCCACATTGAAGCGCATGGGTGCGTACACAGGGTACAGGGTATTGTAGTTTTATACACAGAAACAAAAGGTAAACATGAAATAAGTAATAGTTTCTAAGTGTCTGTTTTTATCAAAATAAAAGGTATCTGCATAAGAAAAACATGTATAATAACCAAGTAAATTCCTATGTACCTTAATGAATTATTAAAATAAGATGTAAGAAGATTATGAGGAAAGCTATAGCATTACTCGAAGAAGTAGGAAGACCTGGATTTAAAGCTAAAAATGTATAAAGATGACCTTGTTCCCATTACTTCAATCTAGTGGGGGAACACTCCATAAAAGTTTCCATTTTAGAAAAAACAGTCTCTGATAAAATGGGAGAATTAATTTTGCCTGAATGAAAAGGCAGACCTTAAGGAATTGACTTAAGTAGTTTTGAAGGACAAGTTTATAGGTGAATAAGGTGAGCTGATTTGTGATGGTTTGATCATATCTTTAAGGTACCAAAAGTAACTGGTTTTGGGAAACCTTGGAAAACAAAGACTTTAAAATAATGCTGTCTAAATTAAACTACCATATTGAACACTGATTGAAAACAGTGCTGAGTTAAAGACCATCTGTATGTACCACACCATAGCCTATTGGTGGGGCTATCACAAAGCCGAGTACCTCCAACCTGAATGTAACATGAAGTCAAGTTTGTTTTTGCAGGGATGTCCAACTTTTTGGTGTCTTTGGGCCATGCTGGAAGAAGAGGAGTTCTCTTGGGCCACACATTAAATACATCACAACATGTGTAATGAAAAAAATCTCACTGTTTTAAGTTTACGATTTTGTGTTGGGCCACATTCATAGCCATCCTGAGCTGCTTACGGGCCACAGGTTGGACACCCCTGCATGGATGAGATCCAGATGTACAATCGTCGGCAATACTTGATTTGTTTTATTCCCCGTGGAGTCTGAGTGCCTGGTTTGAATTTTTCATGGTAGCTGTAAGACCCTGGGCGGCATGTTCTTTATGCCTGGCACATAAGTATATAGCAAATGTTGGCTGTTATTGTGCCCCACTCATCTCTTAAATATGTATATAGTCATATATATAGAGAGATATACATATATGATGATATCTTTTGAGAGGGGAAGGGAGAGAAACAAGTGTGGGAGAAATATATCGATTGTCTCTTGCATACCCTCAACTAGGGACCTGGCTCTCAACCCAGGCATGTTCCCTAACCAGGAATCAACCAGCGACCTTTTGGTTTGTGGGTTGGCAGTCAGTCCACTGAGCCATACTAGCCAGGGCTTAAGAAATAGATACTAATATTCAAACCCTTTGTACAGCACCAAATCCATCTCTCTGCCTACCGTGTTACCTCCCTCTAAACAAATGTCTGTTTTACCATATACAAATATGCCTGAACTACCAGTCCATCAAAATTAGTATTATATTTCATAATAATATAGCATTGCCAGTAACTTGGAAATACTTAGATTTCTATTATGCTTTCCTACTACAAACCAAACCTGATTTCCTTCAAACCCACATTACTACTGCCATTGCTATGATTTGTAGGCTAAGATAACGACAGCTGACTCCTAAATGATCATCCGGCCTCCAGTTCTGACTGGCAAATAGGTTTTCCATAGGATTTTTGCTAAATTCATTTGCCAAGCAATGATTCTTTCATCACTGATGTCAGAATGGTGTTAATCATGTCTGATCTATTGTTTTCTCATGGTCTTCTGGGTTAAACTAAAATCCCTTTACATGTCATAAAGGTCATGGGTTTTTTAAGGACTGACACCTCTCCACCTCATCTCTCGCCCCAAATGGCATATGCGTTAGGCGCATAGCCTGTACGTACTACCCACATGAACCGTGCTGATCTTGTGGTGTACTGTACAAGTTTACCATGACTTGAATGCCCCACTACCATCCCTTTCACACTTGGATAACTCAATTCAGAATACTAGGATGTCATCCTGATACCTCTGAGTTGCCATAGGTATTAGGTGAATTTCTTGATAGGCTTTGTCTTTGTATTGCTAAACCCTTAGAACAGCCTGCCATACCAAGCAATCAGCTTGATACAGGAGTTCATATCTGCTGTATTTCTCAAGGTTTTGATCAGTTGTACTTTTCCCTGTACTAATAATTAAAGGCTTGTTTTTACTGTAAAACATGTTGATTGCTGGATTTTTTTTATTCTGATGTATATCTTTGCAAGATAGACCACCATTAAAAGCAATGATCAATGTAAGTATCCAGAAGAAAATTTAATAAGGCCATTTCTTTACAAGCTGAAAAAGATTTAAAATTAGCAGTGCAGCCATGCTTCACTGTAGTATAGAGCTCTAGAAATGTCATGTAAATAAATTGTTCATTGTCATCAGTATGTAGAATATGCAGCCTCTATTGCAAACAACTAAGATAGTATTGGAAACAACAGTCGACCTCAGGCATACATGAAAACTTTTTTAGATTCTTTTATACCGTCGAGGACAGAAACACTAAAAATTATTATGCAGAAAGTAATACTTTATGTCTACTATTTATTTCTAATGTGCCTCTGTGAGGATATTAACCTAAGCAGGTTCACTATTGGTAAATTGAGTACCTTTAGAATGTAGGATCTTTAAGTACACTATGGTGCGTTATTTGAAAAGCAAGCAATGAATTAAAAAATTTGCCTCGCTATTGTGATGTGGGAACAGGTAATAAAGTTCAAAATGGTTCAGTGTATATTAAAATACTTTCTACAGTGAAGTGTAGTTTTAAGGCTCGAAAAGCTCTTAGTTGAAGAAAATAGCTGGATAATTACATCAGAGAAATACATTTTGTTGGCCAAAAAATGATTCGGACATACGTGGACTTAACACCACTAGCTGTGAGGAGGAAAGTGCATGATTTGACTTGCTCAGTAGTGAAATAAAAACATGAAAATCAAATACAAAGTGGAAGTGTTTTGGATAAAGTCTAATGAATTAATAGTCTTTCCTTATATTAATAAGGTCATCTCTGTAATTGACCTGTTGACATCAGCCCTGCTGAAAATGTTGCTTTTCAAGGATTAAACACTCCTCTATATCAGAATTCCAAGCAGGGGACATAAATCATCTGCAACCTTGTAATTTGAAAAATGTGGCTATTAAAACTTAAGAATTTTAATTTGACACTGACCAGAATATAGGACATACTTGTACCTTTGTAAATGGTATGATTTGAATTACAAGATTTCATTGCCCTGTGTCACACTTAAAACTGTCACTGTTATTAATGCATTAAAATAAAAAAGGAAAGGTCAATAGATGTTACTCATTCTCTACCAGAAGTTAAGAGCATATTATTAATCAGCCTACATGCCCCGTCCTGCCAAACCTACCTTACTAAAGCCCTGGGATGGGAAAGCACTGAGAGGATATTGACACGTTGCACTTGTAACACTTAAATTTTCATATTTTCTTCAAATTATTGACGGAAATGGGTTTAAATCTGGGTTTCTCATAAAGCATTCCATATCAAAGTCTAAAGGCAAGTACCCGACATGAGAAATATAACTCGACCTGTGAATTTGGTAAACCTGTTGGAAAGGAGCAAACCCATGTTCCCTCTATGCTTGGAAGACTTTCCTTCACATGTCAAAAAGGGGAGAAAAAATATTAATTTAAAATTAATTTTGATGCAAAAGAAAAACCAAGAATTACAAAGACATTTAACATATTGAATATATCAGGCACACTATTGAATTGTGTGTCATTAGTCAATGCTATTTTGAATGTACAGGATGGGGAAACAGGTTTACAGTCATAAGAACGTGAAACAGTTCAATGTATTACTGTATTTTCCGTACGAACAACTGTAAACCTACTTTTACCCCACCCTGTATTTGCTGGGGCTTTTTGAATCAATGTGAACTCTTCATTATGGTAAAATCCTTAATTTTTTTCATTGAGTTAGTACAGGCCTTTTAAGAGTAATTTGACATTATCAATATTTAGATCATAGGAAAGAATTATGTTTGATTACATGCCGATGGAGTTTCTACTGCATGCTAGTCAGTGAACTGGTTAATGATTAGATGGTGAAATATATTGTAGTGAATTCCACATTGAAGCAAGTGAAACAATTAGAAATTTGGGTTAGTACTATGAAGGAAATGAAAACTAGGAGTGCGTTAGATATGGTGTTGAGTAGAAGACCCTAAAGGTCCGGTGAATTAGGCTTGGGAGCCTAATTCTTAAAAAGAGCTGTGCCAATGTTGCTAAGTATGAAGATGATAGCCAGCGAAATTGGTGTATGGCTTGAGAAAAAATGGCATAAGATGGTAGATATAGAGGCCTTATCATGTCAGGCTTACAGGCCAGAAACATAAATTTGAATTGTATTCAAAGAATAGCTGGGAAATATCAAAAGGTTTGAAGCGGTGTACTTCTAATATAAACAAATTTGGCTGCTGCTTGGAGAATGGAAAGGCATACTTGATGGGAAGAGAAAAGGGAGAGGAGGCTTACTATATAGCAGGTTAAAGTTGCATTTTTGTATTCAAAACAATATAGCAGTTAATGGAAGATACTTTAATTTATACAATAGTGGTTACTAAAAAGATACAATACAGTCAGCAGATGAGAAAAATAAGAATGCAAATTTAATTATGATGATGAGTTTTTCTTGAAGATAAATTTAAAAAATAGATGAAATGCATCAGGCCAGTTAAATTACATCAGTAATTAAATAAAAGTGGATTACACAATCCAATTAAATTGTAGACTATCAGGGAGAAATAAAATCCCTAAACTCCATTATATCTTTTATAAGACATTCAGAATAAGACTGGAAATGAGATGGAAAAGCTACCATACCAATATTAACCAATATGTAATGTGGCAATATTAATATGAAGATGTTATACCATTCCAGTTAAGCATTAAAGAGATACATAGGAACACTTCAAAATGCTAAAAGGGCAAATTTAACATTAAGGTAATCAACCTTGTAGTACCTAATTATGTAACTGCAAAACATAGAACTGAAAGGACAAATAGATACACGTGGTTCAGAAATCAATATTAAATAGTAACTAAAAGAAAAAACACAAGATAGTGTTAAGCATATAAAATATCTGAACACAACTTGACCTGATTATTATAAAACACTACACCCAACAGTTGCACATGGAACATTTACACTAATACAGTCGTTTCTCGGTACTTGTCGGCTTCAGCACTCATCAAAGTCTGTACTCGTTGCGTTTTAACAAGAAAAAAAATGTTTTAGCACTTGGCACTTGCTTGGGACTCATGGCACTAGCTAGAACTTGTAGGAGTCATGCCACCGCCCTGTAAGAAAATGCTTCATCATTTTGTAGTTGGCAACTCCTCAGGAGTTCTGGAATGAATTAAGAACAAACATTGAGTTACCACAATACACTGATTCATAAAATTCTCAAAGGACTCACCACAGAATAGGTTTTCTGACTACAGTGGAATTAAACTAGAAATCAATGACAAAACTAGAAAATAAAAGTTCAGAATTAAACACCTCCATGGGTAGAAAAAGAAATGAAAAATGGAAATATAAATTATTCTGAATGAATGATAAAAATAAATCAGTATCTGTGGGATTCAGCTAAAGTAGTACTTAGAGGCAAATGTGAAACTTTAAAATATATTAGAAAAAAAGTTAAACTTTAAGTTTCCATTTCAAGAATGGAAAACATTAAAGTGGAGAAATAAGCAGAGAACTTTTGCTTCAGGACAAGATTTATCCTTTCACCAGAAACAAACGAAAAAATAGCCTGGCCCACCCAGAGAGCATCCGCAGTGACCTGGAGAGCTCTGACACATGATGTGCCAGACATCACCTCAGATGAGTGTGGCTCCCATCGCTCCCGTCCTGCAGCCCATGCCAGTCTCCCAGAGCCCAAGGTGTGCCAAACCCAAGTGCCCATATAAACCTCTTTTCCTCCAGTGGAGAGGGAGACTGTCTTGAGGCAAAAGGGTACAGAAGCCTGACTTTGAAGTGGAATGAATGCTCCTGTTCGGAGAATACCCCTGATCAATGAAACCCTAGAGAAGGTGGCCCCCATCACTCACTGACCAACAAATTACATAGTGATAGGACAGATTAAACCACACGGAACCTGTTTGTTGAGCAGCCATGAGAAACCATGAGAACAGAGCAGAGGCTGCAGCAGCTGCATACCACAGGAGAGGAAATGTTGGCAGTTCGAGCCCAGGCAAGTTAACTGCCTAACAGAATCCCAAAATCAGTAACCTTTCAAAAGAAAACAATAGAATCCACAGTCACTACAGTATATAAACTACAATGACCAGTTTTCAATTAAAAATTACTAGGCATGTAAAGAAATAGGAAGAAAAGTTTGAAGAAAAGGCAGTCAATTCAAACGGACTCGATGTATCCAGATGTTTGATTTAGCAAAGACTTTAAAGCATCTCCTATATTTTGTTAAAGTGGTAATTATATCGATTGATATTTTTGTGTTAAATTTACCTTGGGTTCCTGAGATAAGTCCTATTTGATCATGAAAACTACACGTTTTTTCCAAATTTTCAAAAAAATTGTACACAGTTTCCAAAATTGGGCTTCATGTGGGATCCTACCACCATGGTAAATCACAAAAGCTACTGAGGTTAACATTCTTGCTGCAGTTATTTTTGGATTAAAAATATCAAGAGTTTTGCAGTAAAATATAAACTCCATAAATGTCTGGGCTTTTGTGTGTTTTTCTGTGTCCCTAACTACTTGTACAGTGTCTGACATAGTGCGCTGAATAAATATTTATTGAATGAATGAATGACTAAAAAACACGCTGAAATTACCAGTTGACACTATGGAGTAAAAATGGCAGATATTTTCCACCCATAATGAGGTGATCAAGGCCTGATTATGTTAAAGTAGTTATTAGTCTTGTTTTCTTAAAATTCACGTCTATGTTAAGATTTCTTAATAGAAGGTCAGTAGAAGGTAAATAGAATAAATTTAATATTAATTGTCATTAATTTTAAAATGTAAGATACAAGAGGGTACAATTAAATTTTTGGATTAAAATAATTTCTAGGGCAAAAATTTAGTTAAAATATATAATGGGTTAAAATATACATTAAATTTTTTAAAGCATTTGAATATGTGGTCTTTCAATTATCTGACTCTATAACTTTAATCCTCCACTGGTTTACTGATTAAGCAGACATGCCAGTTTGTGCCCTCAAAGGAAAACAAAATGACCAGAGTTATGTATTGATACGTAAATCCCTAGGAAAGATATTGGAGTTTCCTTAAGCAAACAATGTATTTGTCTTTCAGAAATTCTTAGTGCACGGCATGTTATTAGACTTTTGGACACAAGAGGGTGCTGGTGACCAAAATTCAGAAATTCATCCTATTTCTCCCATAACATCAAAAAGTGCCAAACAGAATCCAACTGTGAGTGTCCTACTTGTGTGAATCCTCAGAACCCCCCAAATTAGTGGTTTACAAAGTATATATCTACAAAACAGAGCACTTAAAATAGAATGAATCAAAACTCTGAAGGAAGGAAAATATTACATAAAAGATGTGAAATGCAACACATTTGGTGCATCGTTGTAAAGGTGAGTAAAAGAGGCTAACATTAATTCTCGGATACGACCTGGCCTGATAGTTTGCTCCTATTATATGAAGTCCAGTTGGCTACAGCATGCGTTGCAATGAGGAAAGTACAAAAGAATTGTTATGATTTCACATTTTTATTTTTTTAAGAATTTTAAATTTTATTTTTCAATTACAGTTTATACTCAAAAGTATTTTGTATTAGTTTCAGGTGTGCAACATAGTGGTTACACAGTCACATACTGTGCAAAGTGTTTCCCTCAAAATTTCTAGTACCCACCTGGTATCATACACCACACAATATTATTGACTATATTCCCTATACTATTCTTTACACTCCCATGACTGTTCTGTAACTATCAAATAGTACTTGTTAATCCCTTTGTCTCTTTCACCCAGGCTGCCAACCTCACTCCCTTCTTGCAACCACCAGTCTGCTTTCTGTCTAGTTTGTTCATTGAGAAAGTAAAAGTTTAAAGAAATTAGATATATATAAGTAAAATGAAAATAATGAAGCTTTGCTTTTTTAGCTACATAAATCATGAAAAGTTCTTAAATTTTTAAATAAAATAATTACACTAGAAATTTATTGCTGAAAAATTAAATTTAAAATGTATTTTCTTTGGATAAAGTGTATATCTAGGGTCACCATCAAATATTTTACTTTTCAAATGACATTCTTTAAAAACACATTCCAATGTAGGGGTTGAGATGAATTAAAGTTAATAAAGCAAAAGTTTATGGAACATTTAAAAAGCAAACCACTTCATTATTCCTTCCCAGCTACTGTTGTCATTGGAAACATGACATTCAAAAAGAAATAAAATTGAAAAGTGAAAGAAAATTTTAAATGACAGCAAAATACAAATTAAAATTAGTAATGTGATTAATGCCGGTTGTCAAAATGGTGTTTAAATTACATTTTTGCTTTTATCCTTTAAAAACTATACTTTATAAAGATATTTTTTCAAGTTCTCATGCAGAATAAAATAGCACAAAAAGAAAGAACATATTCCATTCTCATCACCTACATTCATTGACATCCCAAAAAGATACCAACTAAGCTAGAAAAGGCAAGGACACTGACACGACCAGCTCCAAAAATCTGAAGTCTGAGTAATGGTCTTCATAGTACTATATGATTAGGTCTAATTTCTTAAATATGAGGAAAAATGAAGCTTGTGAATAATTTTTAAAATCTTTTCATTTCCTGGACAATATGAAGAGACAAAAAAGAAGCTCCTTTCTAGATCTGTCAACAGCTGGTCTTGCTATTTTCACCTGAGGATGGTATCCCTGTGAGTAGCACTGTGCTTCTAGTAAGAAGACAGAGGCAGGGAATTGTCTTAAGACCTTGGGCATATCTTTTAACTTCATGAAGTCTCATCAGTTACCTCGCCATAAAAGGGGAGTAATAATAGCAGCAGCACCTTGCAGGATCTCTGATAAAATGGGAAAACACTTGTGAAAACACATAAAACATTGGCTTAATAGGACTAGGCAATTGTGCCCATTTCACTAAAGGTTTACAGTTTCTAGTGCTAATTGTATGAGAATGCGCAAGGGGTGGAGAATGGGAAGCTTTGCAAGGATAGGCTTCCCTACTGCGCCCTCCCCCCAACCCCCATTTCCCACATCTGGCAGCAGTTGACTTCACCATCTCATATAGGCAAGTGGCTGCCCCCTGCCTCTAGCCACTTTTGCTGACTTTTATTTAGCTTACTTGTTTTTAAGGGAATGTGAAGGGGGACTTTAGGTGGAAAGTGGTAGTTGGGATATCTTCATCTTTGAAGTCGACCATCAGGTTTTATTTTGTTTCCCTGAACCTATTTCCGTCAGGTCTCGAATCACTTTTAATTTTATAAATTTCAGTGCCCTCCAGCGAAACAGGGCAGCCTGGCCTGCTCATGATCACTCGAGAATCCCGAAGTAGAAGGGGGAAAAAAAGTTCACAATCAGCTATGCAAAGGGGTGTGGTTTGCCTAGATTACTTAGGGACAGGTGAGTTACACTTGCCACGGTTACAAAAGATCTTCAGGGGGAGGACACAATTCCTTGAGGGTGGAGAAGAAGCAGAGCGGGCGCTCTCGGTAAGCCTTGGCAACTTGTCTGGGGCTGAGAAGCCCAGCAAGATATTTTAGTCCCGGCCGCCCACGGACACTCCTATGGCAGAGGTAGGAGGAAGCGCTGAGCGAGGAAGGGCGTCCCGTGCCGCCCGGAACCGGGCATTTCGAGAGGATCCCTCCTGGAGGCTTTTCCCAGCTCTCGCAGCCAAGGCCGCGGTCACGCCGCAGCCAAAAGCCGCGCTCAGTAGCTCCTCCCTGCTCCTCCCCCGACACCTAGCCCCACACCCACGGGGGCCCCGCCCCCTCGGCCTTATAGAAGGGGCGAGCTGCCTCTGCGAGCCTGGGAGCTAAAGGCTTCCCCCAGCCGACGGCGCGGCTGCCTGCTTGGCGCGAAAGCCTAGGCGCCGCAGCGGCCAATGTAGCCAAGTGAGGCGGCGGCTGCGCCCGCATCATGGAAGGCAGCCCCGCCCCAGCACCAGCCCGGGTCGCCACGGACCTTTGCCGCCACCCGTCTGCGGTCTACCAGCTCTCGCTGCTGCTCACCGGACGCCGTCCTAGCCTCACCTCGAAGCCAACATGAAGGAGACCCGGGGCGACGGGAGCGCACCTTTCTGCGCCCGTCTCAACTACTCCTACCCGGGCATGTGGGAGCCCGAGCGCCCCGCGGAAGCGAGGAGCAACCTCACGCGTGCCCCGGAGACCGGCGAGGATTGCCGCTCGGTGTCCGTAGTTTTCCCGATCACCATGCTAATCACCGGCTTCGTGGGCAATGCGCTGGCCATGCTGCTGGTGTCGCGGAGCTACCGGCGCCGGGAGAGCAAGCGCAAGAAGTCGTTCCTGCTGTGCATCGGGTGGCTAGCCCTCACCGACATGGTTGGGCAGCTGCTCACCAGCCCCGTGGTCATCGTCGTGTACCTGTCCAAGCAGCGCTGGGAGCACCTCGACCCGTCAGGGAGGCTGTGCACTTTCTTTGGTCTGACCATGACCGTCTTTGGGCTCTCCTCGCTCTTCGTCGCCAGCGCCATGGCCGTCGAGCGGGCGCTGGCCATTCGGGCCCCGCACTGGTATGCGAGCCACATGAAGACGCGCGCCACCCGCTGTGTGCTGCTCGGCGTGTGGCTGGCTGTGCTCGCCTTTGCGCTGTTGCCGGTGCTGGGCGTGGGCCAATACACCATCCAGTGGCCCGGGACGTGGTGCTTCATTAGCACCGCAGGAGGTGGCAACGGGACCAGCTCCCCGCGCAACTGGGGCAACCTTTTCTTCGCCTCTACCTTTGCCTTCCTAGGGCTCTCGGCGCTGACCGTCACCTTCGCCTGCAACCTGGCCACCATTAAGGCCCTGGTGTCCCGCTGTCGGGCCAAGGCCACGGCGTCGCAGTCCAGTGCCCAGTGGGGCCGGATCACGACTGAGACGGCCATCCAGCTCATGGGGATCATGTGTGTGCTGTCAGTCTGCTGGTCGCCATTGCTGGTAGGTAGTTCCTGGGTGTGCAGAGTTCTGGGTCGGGCGCCTGCCAGCAATAGAGACTTCTCAAAGTGACAGCACCTGCAGAGGTGTGTTTGCAATCACATGGCTTTCGGGAGGCCTTTCTGCCGGCTCAGTCTTGGTTGCAGCTTCTGAGTTGAGTTCCTCACTTAAGTTGCTGAGCACCTTCCAAATACAGTCATTGCCTTAGGTTCTGGTTATACACACATGGAAACCACAGGGGCGCTTACATCCTAATCGCAGGGAGTTAAAAGGATACCCAGGTATGATTTCAGTGCCTGTGCAGAGATGGAGGTTTCTCCTGGGTGCACTGGCAATGACAACTGTAGCCTGTGGCTGTGGGTTTCCCCCTTATTTCAAATACACCTCTCACGCTGAGGTGACTTTCCGGCAGCGAAAGCTGTCTACCTGTGACCACAGGCAGACACAGCCCTCTTGCAGCTCCTGAGCCTCTGTGTACTCCCTCAGCTCAGCCTGATAACCTTCCCTGCAGGCTCACTCTAGACTAAAGGCAGGAGAGTGAAGGTGCATTTGGGGCTGGAGCCAGCCTCAGCCATTTCGAATGATGCTGGTCACCCTAGGAAGTGCTCGAACTGACAGTCAGTGGGCACTCAAGGTCTGATAATTTGGCATGACCATCCTGGGTTTGCCCTTGTGGCAACTATTCAGGACTGAGGGCAAGGCCAATCCTGGGATAGGAGGTAGGGTTTCCTTCACTTCCCAGTTCTTCAAAGCTGTGCACAGCCTGGAAGCAAGTGATGTTTCTACAGTCTCCTTGTCTAACACCCACTGTTACATCTTACTTTCCTGTGTTACGTTTAGCTGGAGATTTCTGTGAGTAAGAGCTGTTTACGGATTCCTGATGGAGGCTAATTTAGGCAGACTGACTTGATAGGAGTTATGTTGCAGAAATAGCAACTTGGCAGAGTTATAACATTATATATTGGACCTGGAATCTTATTAGACAGTTGTGAAAAACTTCTGAAACCCATGGACATCAGTTTTCAGAAACCACACACATATGGTTTTACCTTTTAAATCATGGCAAAATAGACATAACAGAAAATTACCATTTTAACTATTTTAAGTGTACAGTTCAGTGATATTAAATACATTGACATTGTTGTGTACCAGTTACAGTTTTAAATCTCTTATATTTAAAAATAGAACCATAGTTCCTTCCCCCTCTCATCCTCCCCCTTATTTGACAAAGCAGATATTACAGAATACCTGTGTTTCACTGTGTAGTATATTTAGAGCACAAGCCTTGGCTCCAAATAATTGATGACATGTGGTGACAAGGAGAGTTCTACTGGGACCTAACTGCACACAAGTTGCTGTATGGTGTCAGTTCTGCGTTCCAAGAGCTAGAAATCAGGCTGATGTCATCACCACGGCTTATCAAAACCAGCACCAATTTTAGACATATTTACTTCTATGGTTGAAGAATGGAGTGTGTAGGTGTCCAAACAGAAGAGAAGAGGGGAAAAAGAGTTCCTAAATAATGAACACTTTACTAAACTATGATAATTAACATAGCTTTAAAGGCAACAGAGAAAAATCTGAATTTTTCAGGACTGCCATATGAGTCCCACATCCTTGAGTTTGCTTTATCATTCTCTTTATATCCTGGAAAAAATGCAGTTAAGTCATATAAATGAAATGCTTATCCATACAGTTAACTGAACTTATAGATTTTTTTTAAACCAGAAGAGATACTATGTACAGTAGTGTGTCTTTTATTTTAAAAACTTTAATACCATGAGCTCAGTGACCTTAGAAGAATATAGATCAATTCTGAGAATCGTAACCTAGGATGGCCAAACTTACTCTCTTAAGAAAGACTATGTGGAAATAGTCTCACTTAATTTCAATTAATACCTGCATTCAAACAATATCTATTGGTTTGTAGCATGTTTTTAGACATATTATTAACTCAGTTCTCATAAAAACATTAAACTTAAGTTTTAATATGCATGATTATATAGAAGAGGAGAAATCCAAGATTTGCAAAATTGGCACTTTTTAAACTAAAGCGAATGGCTCTATCTTCTGTTTTGTACACTGTTGAAATTAAATCTCTAAATGTCTTCAGAAAGCTCTCCAGTAAAAAGCTGGAATTATTTCAAAGGAAAGAAAGAAACTGGCAAAACCACTTTCATAATAGGTGAGGGAATTATAAGAATGAAAACACTAGAACTTAGTGAATTGAATTTTTAGTGTATTAATGTTAAAGTAAGAGATTGTTTTCTACATCTTTTTCTTAACTATGAGTAAAATATAGATTCCCTATTAGCTTTTGTTGAGTTGGGAATCATTTAAATTCCCTACTTAAAAGAACCCTGAGTATACCTTATCTTGGAAGACTATCAAGATTGTAATAATATTCAATTGTTACTGCTAGAAGACTTAGCAGAAAAGAGAATAAGAAAACATTACAACCTCTACAAGTTCCCACCACATAAATATTTAAACATAGGTTATCTATGCTGCCAAGAAAATTTTTTTACTTTTTATTTTTTCCAGACATCTTACAAAATACAAGATGTGAAATTGAGTGAGAATACAGTGGAAAACAGTGTCACCGTGTCTATGATTCTTAGCCCTATTTATGTTCACTTGTCATTCTTTGGAATTTAGCCATTGATTCAGCAATGCAATCTGTTTGATGTTTTATTATTGTTATTATTATTATTTTTATGAACCACAGTCACCAAATAGTTCCATTATTTGACATCAGGGCCGAGATTCCAGAAGCAGCAATAACCTTAGGGGAATGTTGAGAGAAGCTGTGAATACATTTTGTGCTTTTATAAGCCAGGCATTCCACATACAGGTAGAATGTGGCTAGTACCGTAGCTACCTTAAAAATAGTAAATATAAAGTAACTATCAACAATGTGAAAAGTGAGGTATGAGGAACAGAGCTACTCATTTATAACTTCGGAACTGGGTAAAAGCAGCCTTAGAAATGTTTGCCTTTAGTCTTGAACCAGCACATCCCCTGCTCAGTGCCTGCAGATGTAGACAGGGATGCTTTGATTCAAGAACATATTTCACAATGTAGATGTAACTTTTTTTTTTTTAATTTAAGGAGTCACTGATATTTTTGACCAATAAAATTTGCCTGAAATATACTACATGTGATAGATTGTTTTACAGAAATAATGCTGTTTTATACTATAAAAAAGTCTTGTTCAGTTGCAAATTTTCTCTGCCTGTAAGTTTCTGCCATATTAAGGATATAGTTTCAGGGAAAATGATTAAACGTGTGAATTGGCATTATAGGAAACATGTATAATTTGCTTTTATAAGAATTGAGATTATTTCAAATTCTTTATGTTTTTTGAGTTTACTACAATATATTTTAGGTACTATGGAAGGGATATTAAGTAGACTTATGAAAAATGGTCAAAGAGTTACAATCTGTTCAGAAAAGCAGAATTCCCACATTTATGAGTGAAACAATTAGAGAACAATACAAGATAGGAAGTAATGAATGCTTTTAACTCTGGAAAGAAAGTCCAGAGTTAAAGGCATTGTGAGTTTGCCAGAGGAGGCTTCCTGGAAGAGGTGGGATGATGTAGCTTGATCTCAGAGCTGAGAGTGAGTGGACCTAGGAACCTAGCAGCATGAGAACAAAGTGTGCAGACTGGAACCGTGGGAACAATGATGTGGAAAAGCTCATGGAGACAAACTGAGGCAGCTATAATGGACATAGGATGAGGATTATGTTTTTGTGGTTGTTTGTTTTTTTACCAGTGTGCAGTGCAACCTCTATTAAAAAAAAAATAGGGGAGAGAATTTTTAAAAGATTGGCAGTGCAGTACTCTGTGGATAAATTTTGACTGGAAAAGGGAAAGTGAGATCAGTTATGGCTTGCTTTTGCAGGCTGGTTAGAGCCTTAGGTTAGAGACAGTGGGAAGAGATAAGTCAGAGAAGGAAAGGTAAGAGAGAACTAATGCCATTAGAAGTGGTCGATTTTAGGAGTGACTGATGCAACAAATATTTCTTACACATCTACTATGTCCTATTCACTGTGATAAATTATCTTATTTAACTGCATCCTGTAAGAATGCCACTATGTTCTATGTCATTCAGATGAAAAATTTGAGTATAAAGAATATTAGAATTAGAATATTTAAGGATATCTGACTCTGAGTTCATTTTTAATTTTTGTTTTTGTTTATTTGCTTGCTTAGCTTAGATAAAGGTGATGAATTCTAGTCCTATATATCTTTCTGTCTATAAAGTACAGAGGTAGGACTAACAGATATCTAAGGTCTTTCTCTATTTATGTTATTCTCAGGTGTTCTCATTTGGGAGAATCATGGTTCAGTGAACCAGAATGAGAAATTTGGAAATGAGACTAGTAGATTGTTTTTTGTGAGAACAGGGATTGTGAGTGACTAGGGCTTTTGGACCCAGTGTATAAGATGGTGGATTATCTAAATGATATATCCAGAAAGCCAAAATAACTTGCAGATTGAGATAAATCAAAACTAAAAAAACACAGATTTTCTATTTGGAGTTTATCAGAGAGAGCCAAGAATTAAACAGTTCTTACGCCATCAGATTTGAAGAAATTCAGATGGTCTAGAGTTGTAGCATAATTGTGACTCACTGGCTTTTCTCTTTTGAAAAAGCTGTGAAGGTCAATGACTCAATTATGAAAGTTTCCACAGGTTCAGTTTTCTGGGAATAACATTCAGGAACATGCACTACAAACATTTGTAACAGACGATGATCCTTGTAGGGGTGCTATTGGGTGGTAGTGAGGGGTACAGGTGTCCTATTTCAGTTTTCAGGTAGGCTTTGCATTATAGGGAAGCAGTGGGGGGAGGTGCTCCCAAAAATTTCTTATATTTCTGTCATGTTTTTACAATCCACCAGTGTTCCACATTTATCTCATTCACACCTCACGACTCTACGATCTATAACTCTAACCTGTCAAATCTGCCTCCTCCATCTTCCTCAATTTCTTACCGTAGAGATAAGTAAGTAGTTTGTGTTTCAGCTCCAGCCATGCTTCTTGAGGATTGTTAGATGCCTCTCAAGTCTCTCTTTACCCTAGAAAATTTCAACTTTCACAAGTAAAGAGGGTAATCAAAGAAGCCTAATTTTTCTTGTGTTTCCTTTTATGTCTTGTCTCCTAAGTGTATGTAACATATTATAATAAACATATACAGAAATGATCATTGGACAACATGTGACTTTTCTTATATTTTATTTATGCTATTCCAGTTGTCCCAATTTTTTCTCCCTTTGTCTCCCTTTGCCCAGCCCTGCCCCATAGTCAACCCCTACCTACGTCATTGTCCATGTCTGTGTATGTTTTTTGACTAATCACTTCACCTTCTTTCAAACGGACCCCATCTCCCTCCTCCCGTCTTACCGCTGTCAGCCTGTTCTATGATTCTATGCCTCTGGTTCTTTTTTTTTTTTTTTTGCTCATTACTTTATTTTGTTCATTAGATTCGCCTTATAAATAAGATCATATAGTATTTGTCTTTCACTGACTGGCTTATTTCATTTAGCATAATGCTCTCCAGTTCCATTCATGCTATTGCAAAAGGTAGGAATTCCTTCTTTTTATCTGCCACATAGTATTCTATTGTGTAAATGTACCACAGCTTTTTAATCCACTCATCTACTAATGGGCACTTAGGCATTTTCCAAATCTTGCTTGTTGTATGTAGCACTGCTGTGAATATATGGGAGCATAAGTTCTTTTGAATTGGTGTTTCGGGATTCTCAGGGTATAATCCCAGCAGTGGAATCATTAGGTCAAAAGGTAGTTCCATCTTTAGTTTTTTGAGGAAATTCCATACTATTTTCCACAGTGGCTGCACCAGCCTGCATTCCCCCGAACAGGGCACTAGGGTTCCCCTTTACTTCACATCCTCACCAGCACTTACTATTTGTTGATTTGTTTATGATGGCCATACTGGCTAGTGTGAAGTGGTGTCTCATTGTGGTTTTAATTTGTATCTCTCTGATGGCTAGTGATGTTGAGCATTTTTTCATATGCCTATGGGCCATCTATATGTCCTCCGTGGGGAGTTGTCTATTCTGATCCTTTGCTCATTTTTTTAATTAGATTGTTTGTTTTCCTGGTGTTGAATTGTGTCTGATTTTGGAGATTAAATCCTTGTCTGATCTATTATTGGCAAATATTCTCCCATAGAGTCAGTCCCCATTTCACTTTGATGATGGTTTCTTTAGCTGTGCAGAAGTTTTTATTTACTGCAGCAAGAGCAACAAAAAAAAGTACCTAAGAATAAATTTAACCAAGGAGCTAAAAAACCTATACTTGGAAAACTATAGAACACTGAAGAAAGAAATTAAGGAAGATACAAATAAATGGAAGCACATACCATGTTCATGGATTAGAAGAATTAACATCATTAAAAGGTCTATACTACCCAAAGCAGTCTATAGATTCAACATAATTGCTATTAAATTACCCATGGCATATTTCACAGATCTAGAATAAATATTTCAAAAAATATATATGAAACCAAAAAAAGATCCCAAATAGCCTCAGCAATCTTGAGAAAGAAGAACGAAGTTGGAGGGATCACAATACCTGATATTAAACTATACTTATGAGGCCACTATAATCAAAACGTTTGGGCATAAGAACAGACACATAGATCAATGGAACAGAATAGAAAGCCAAAATGAACCTGTTAATATTTGACGAAGGGGGCACAAGCATACAATGGAGTAAAGACAGTCTCTTCAATAAATTGTGTTGAGAGAACTGGACTGGTACATGCAAAAAAATGAAACTAGACCACCAACTTACACCATATACTAAAATAAACACAAAATGGATAAAACACTTAAATATAAGTTGTGATACTATAAAAACCTTAGCAGAAAACATAGGTAGTAAAATTTCAGATATCTCATGTAATAATCTTTTTGCCAATATGTCTCCTAGAGCAAGGAAAATAAAGAAAAAATAAATGGGACTACATCAAATTAAAAAGCATGTGACTTTTTAATGAGAGAGATGCACACACACAAGGAAGTAGCACTATGGAGTGAAAATTCTCTGTGACTCTGCTCTCTTTGCTCAGAATACTTTTCTCTCCATTTTTTCCACTAACCACTTTACCCCTCTGTCATTCAACAATAGCTGCCAAGCAGTCATCCCTTTTGGGGTGGCTGAGGTCTCAAGTTAGGAGTCACTTTGGTAGAGAAGTCTTCCTTGGTCCTTTCTTGGCTTGACTGGGTACTCTGGCCTCACAGCACCTACCCTATATTTCCCTGTCATAGCCTGATTCACACTTCATTAGACATGTTGATTAATTGGCCTCCTGAGGGTAGGTACAGTATCTGTCTTGTGTGTCCTTTTTTTTTCTTAGGAACTATAATTGCCTGCCATACAGATATGCCCAATATATGCTTGTTAACTGAATATCTAAACACCCAAATCAGAAGACAGGGTTTGGTTCTGTCCCACTTACATAAGCAATCAATTGTGTGATCTTAGGTAATTCACTCGATACTTTTGTGAAATATTTTCTTCTCTTCTGTAAAATAGTAATTAAAACACCTACCCAGTCCATTTCGCAGGACTGTAATGAAAACCAAGATAAATGTATGTGATTATAATTGGAATATCCTTTCTATATTAGTAACACTACTGTGATGTTTTACTGGATGATGATGCTGACTTCTGTTCAGATAGACCTTTCCCCCAGGAACCTGGAGCAAAGGGACAGTGATGTTTCATAGTTCACTGCGGGGAAAAATGTGGTAGAGAATATAGCTTTTTGGAAAAATAATGAAATAAATAAGAAAAATGGTAAATCACATGTGCACAAACTTTTATAAGATATTGTAATTCATCCCTTCCCCCCTGCCCTGCCACCATCACTGGTGCTCTTCTGCATTCTCTCAGCTTTGCAGGACTTTTCCCTTCACAGCTGCCAGTTAACTCTCTAAGTCTATCAAGTGCTGGATCCCATCGCCCCTCTTTCTTAAACCTGAGGAGTAACCACTACCTTGTGCTCTGCAGACCTGCCACAGATCTGACATAAGTCACCTTTCCAGTGAGGCACTTCTTCCTGTATTTCTTGGCGTGTTCAGACATGTCCTCATGCAAATGCTTGAGTCAAACTAATCATGCATCTAGTTATTGTCCTAGCTTATCTCGTTCTGAAAACTTCTTAAGGATAGAGCCTGTGCCTCGGTTTCCCCCGTTTTCACAGGTGATCTGAAATGTTGTGGCTGAACAGAATCACTCACAGCTCAGAACTGAGTTTACACAAGCCTTAAATCAGACCAAAGCATGGAAATCATACAGTTGTAAACTGCCTCACAGTTTGACCAGGTCATGACAAGGCATTAATATTATTTACAGCCTACAAATAACACAGCCTACAAATTTACCATCAGTTGGCCCACACAGAATTTCTCTTGGGCAACATCCATAAGAAGGACATTTCAATGGCTGATCGTGACGTTTATTAAAAATCTATATATTATTTTACCAGCACTGATTTTTTTTAAAGATTTGATTTATTTACATTAGAGACAGGAGAAGGGAGGGAGAAACAGAGGGGGAGAAACAGCAGTGTGCAGGAGAGACATGATCAGTTGCCTCTCGCATGCCCCCAACTGGGGACCTGGCTGACAACCCAGGCATGTGCCCTCACTGGGAATCGAACCACCAACCTCTCAGTTCGTGGGCTGGAGCTCAGTCCTCTGAGCCACAGCAGCCCGGGCTACTATCACTGATTTTTATGGTAGGTGTTTAAGGATCGTAAATCTAAACATGAAAGTTGGTGGCAGAGATGGAAGAGGAAGCTTGATTTTTTTTCATACGTTAATTCTTTTAAGAAAATTAGTTATTAATTTAGGGGAGAGTCATGTAATAATATAAGTATAAGATAAGTTCTATAACAAACAGCATTACTATTTTTAAAAATCTTGTGAATATAAAAACAAAAGTTCAAGCAAGTAATTATTGATCAAAAAATCAATTATAATTTTAAAAATATACTTTTCACTAATCCTTGGATATTTCCTGTAGATTTGATCTTTTTGTTCCTCTCCTCTTTCTGAATACTTAATAAGTGTCGTTTTCTGTGGTTGAGAATATGCTGCTGTTGGTGTGAATCATAAAAATTTGGAAAAAGAAGTACAATATATTGTTAATGGTGAAAATAATAAAAGACTGAAAACTCAAATGCATTTTGCATAATTCACCAGACAGTAAAGTGGAACTTTGCTGGCAGTCAGGAGGTGTGAAATTCCCCTGGTAATGTACTGCTAACACCCCTTGTTTGAGTCAGGTAGATTTTCCCAAATTGTTGAGTATGTCAACAGGTCCTAAGGCATGAGCAGAGGTTGGTGATTAAGTGACCACTGACTTGGGAGCACCCCCATTTCGTGAGAGGAACAAAATAAAATGACCGAAGAAGCAGGTGCGAGCCACAGAGGGATTAAAGCACCAGAAGGCAAGAGACCCGGGTCCTGGTCTTGGCTTTTCCACCGCATAACAGAAGTGAACCTCTCTTTCTGTTTTTCCCTTTCTTCATCTGTAAGATCAAACAATGATCAACTCTGACCTTCTCTTCAGTTCTGACTTCCTGTGGCTCTAAGTAGATAGGGTCACCCCTGTCAGACACACTGTGTTAGATGCATGGAGGAAAATGCCCAAAGACTTCTTCGGAAGAAGCATAGAAATGTGAGCAAACAGACAGCGTAGACCTTGCATTCTTTCATGCAATCATTCAATAAGTATTCCTTGAGTGCTGCTGTATGCCTGTGGCATTGCTCACCAGGGTGATACAGTGGTGTCCGGGGCTGAATCATATGATTATATGAGTTGAGCAATTATATAGCACTAGGAGGCCCTGTTCACACAGTACTCTGCACGAACGCCGCTCCTTTTAAGTGTGCAACCTTTGTTATCGTTGGTAGCCCCGATGGCAAGCCAAGCAGACATACTGTCTTCTTTAGTGAAGCTTTCTGTATACTAAGGTAGACAGACAGTAAATAACAGTCATGCCAATAAACAAATGTAACCACTCTGATGGGTCATTACTGTGGTTTCTCGCTGCCACATGGTTCCTCTATTTCAGATTGGCCTTGTCTGGGCAGAAGAACAGCTCTGGTTCACTGCTGCTGGAACATGTCCCTGCCCAGGCTGTGGTGCAGTGTGTCTGTGCTTGGATGCCATCATTAGAGAGACCCCGAGTGTACACCCATAGCTCCAGCCATAAAGCTCAGTAGTAATTCCCTCAAGCACAACCAATGTGCTAGAAAGTATGGACCCAGAGGATGGCTGGCCTCAGGCCACAAACTGTCCGGAATCAGCCCTCCCCTTTGTGTCCTTAGGCTCTGGGTTATACTCAGATTACCTCCTGACGAGTTTCCCTTTCTCTTCCAGTGAATTGTCTTTTAAGACCTCCCGTTTCTTTCCCTCTAGTAAATATAGCCAGAGCCACCCTGTTCCAAGTTTCTTGGGGGAAGAGTTCAGGTCTTGGTTTCTTTCTTTTTCTTTTTTCTTTTTTTTCCAGAAGGCCCAGGGACCCTTAAGCATGATGGTCTACCTCTTCCCAAGTGACTGGCAGTGTATACCAGGAGCATT
Organism: Mormoops blainvillei; assembly: GCA_004026545.1. Taxonomy (NCBI): domain Eukaryota; kingdom Metazoa; phylum Chordata; class Mammalia; order Chiroptera; family Mormoopidae; genus Mormoops; species Mormoops blainvillei. The sequence goes on along the minus strand of PVJD01000185.1, from coordinate 250,352 downwards.
GTGAGGATTTTTCTTTGTTATACCACATAAACTTCTACTACATAAATCTACTTATTCTACATTTACCAAAGTAAATGATTCTTGCTTCTGTAACATCTGCTCCAATGGGACTTGCTCTGCCCACTGGAACAGAGAAGTGGGGAGCAGCTACTGGCATTCCCTTATATACATCGCTACAGCAGATGTGTTTTAGGAAGGCCAGAAGGGAGTGCTCTGGGAGTGTCAAAAATGACCCCCTCTTGATGTATTGGTAAGGAGTGAGGTGGTCACAGAGCACCTCGCCGAGAAAATCTCATTTATGATGAACCTGGAAAGAGGACAGACACTTTGAGGCAGAAAGCACGTGTGAAGGTGTCACTGTATAGAAAAGAGCTGCAATCGGAGGAACTGAAGGAAGGCAAGACGGACGGATTAACGCAAGCGAAAGGAAACAACTTCGAGCTGAGGCTAGGGAGACAGGCTGGGCCAAACTGCAGAATGTTGTCATTTTTATTTGGAAGTTTAGATTTTTATCTTAAGTATGATTGAAAGTAACTAAAAGCTTTGAGTGATGGAATGATTTGATCTGCTTTATGTATTACAATGATCACTCAGGTTACCTTATCAATTAGAGAAGTGGGCACGAGAGCCCTTTGTGATGAGGTCAGATAGAGATGTGGAGACATTAATAAGTTAAAACATTTTTCCTTAAGTGCTGCTTTAAAAGAAGGGAGGGACATAACTTAGCATGGAAGTCAGTCTATGCAGAAGCACAGAATCAAAACGGAGCCAGGTATGCTGGGAATGGTAAGCAAATCTGTGTTTATTGAAGTCAAAAAATATTACGAGTCTAACGGGCAAGGAGAAGGGAGGGAGGAGTGCATTGGTAGGTTGCCTTGAAGAATGGGAATAGGAATTTGTATTTCATTTTGGACAAGTTGTATTGTTTTTCTATACTTATGTTCCATATTTGCACAGTAAGAGGATTCACATTATAAAATCTCTTGGTTCATAAAAGTCATTTAGTGAAACAACCCATCTAGTGTTTAATCTCTTTCTAGGATAAGCTTGGTGAAATTATCTAAGCTTTGAACACCTTTGTTTATAGGAAATTTGTTGCTTTTTAAGGGGCACAGAGAATTTTCTGAAGACCAAGGATGGTGCCTGACTTTTTCTCACAGATAATTTTCTTTATTTTTTACGACCCTGTGAGGCAGACATTATTAGCTCCAATGCATAGATAATGAAAAAACTAAAGCTGAAAGAGGTTTAATGGCTTGTTCAAAGTAACAGACCTAGAAAGCTGTCAAGATGAGATTCCAAGGCCAAGCTCTTTCCTCCAAGCGTCAGAGTAACCCAATGCATCTTAAGTTGTTCTTTCAATTAGAAAAATTTTATTTCCCTTACATTGATTGAATTAGAATGGTACTAAGCCTAGTCCTTGGATTACATGGAACAATACTAAATTTAATTAGAGACATGTTTTCTTTTTTAAATTATATGATACTATACTTCTACACTAGCTATCAAGGAGTTCCACTATCTCTATGAACAGCAAAATAACAAATAACCTTGACAATGTCAAGGACAGGAGCTGTGATCTGTTAAATCATTTAACCAACACTTTATTGAATATCGCTTATGTGTATATTACTGTGCTACAACCTGACAGAACAATGGCGTGGACTTTGTCCTAAAGGAATGTGTTCTTTACAGAACGATTCCCTGGAGAGACTTGAGGTTGTAACTCAAAAAAGTAATGTCAGTTTTCATTGTCAATTTTGAATATAGGCACAAAGCTGAGTACCATTCATAATTCATTTATCCATTCAAGCACTCAATGATTGTTTATTGAGTACCTACTAAGTGTAAGGCACAGTTCTAGGTGCTAGAAATATAGTAAATATTTTCTAGTAGTGAAATAGACACGTTTCCCACTCTCGCAGGACATGAATCCTAGTAGAAGGAGAAAATTAGTCAACAAATAAGTAAACTAGAAGTTAGATTATGATAAAAACTCTTAAGAAAAGAATCTAGCATGATAGGTTAGAGAGAACCTGGGAAACTTCTGTGTACTAGGTTGTCAGGGAACAATATCTCTGAGAGGGAACATGTAACCTGAATCCTGAATGAAAGGAAAGAACCAATGAACAACCTAAAGGAAGAGAGTTGCAGGCAAAGGAAACAGCAAAGGTCCTCGCCTGGTGTGTTCAAGGGATAAAAAGAAGGCCAGCGTAGCTGGAGTGAAATGAAAGAGGAGAAAGGGGAGTGCTATAAATTGAGGTCAAAGACCATGATGGGCCATGCAAGTCTGTACTAAGGAGTTTCAACATGATTTTAAGAGAACACTGGGGAGTTTGAAGCAGGGAAATGACATTAATGGGTTTATATTTTTAAAAGATTCTTCTGGAAGCCCTGTGAAGAGTAGATTGCAGAAAGGCAAGAGTAGGACTGGGGAGAGCAGATATTGAACTTGTACAGGTGAAATGATAATAGCTGGGATTAGAGTGGAGAAGTGAAAGTGTTTCGAAGACAGAGTTATACAACATTCTGAAATCTCTCTAATGCCTGTTCTGTGACTCTGACAAGAAATAGAGCCCGCTCTTCTCTGTGCATCTGGTAGTGAGGTGGATATCTGTCCATAAATGGTTTTCCATTTAGCTCCTTAACAGGGAAGTTGCTGCTCCAAGCTTGCACAGCTGGTAATGAGCAGAGTCGGGATTAAGTTCTATCTAATGGGTACAATATTTTTTTCTGAGACATGAATCAGAACATCACACAGAGAAAGGTAAGTAAGCAAAGTTTGCTCACAAAATAATAGGATGCTATAAGAATTATGAACCCCAGAAGACTGAGACCAAGCTAAAACAAGCTAGCTCAAGGAAAAAAGAAAAAAAGAGGAAGGGTACTGTGTTCTTTTTTTGAAAGCCGTTGGTTACTAGGTTTATACTGAATATTTACACTCTACATGTGGGGTTTTAATTTTGCTTTTACAGCAATATAATATTTCAATGAATACATCATCTCGAAGCACTGTTTCAACACAGATCTTTCCTTGCTTCCTTCTCCTCTCTCTCTCTCTCATTGTTGTTTTGTTTTGTGAATATAAGAAACATACATGACAGAAAGTCTCAGAATCCTGCTTCATCTGCAAAGACTAATGTGAATCCTGTTAAGCTAAGATTAAAGATTTAGGCTCAGAGAATTGTCCAGAATCAAGTTAAGCATATAATGTTAGGTTTACAGTGAAACAGAGGTGGCTGTATAAGGATCTGAAAGCTCACACTGTGTTAAAACCATAGTGAGGAGACTAGGGAAGAAAAAAGAAGTTCTTTCTTGAATTTTCCATAAAGAGTGAGTTATAGTCTGGGTCTGATGTTAATCTGGCAACTTGTGCAGTAGTAGATGTGTTAACAACCAATGTGCTGGGTGGCAGACTTATAAATTTATTTAATGGTAGCAATTTTCTCCAAGAATAGACTAAGGATTTGCCTGGATTTAGAAATCAATTTCTTAATGTTAGCTTTTGTTCTATAAAAGACATTAGGGAATATTTTGAATTTTTTTTTCCTTTTCCTAGCATCTATTTCTAATTAAATTTTGCTGTGAATCAGTTTTAGGAAGTTTGGGAATGTCGTCTGACTTCAGAGTTCTAGTCTCTTCCCTCAACTTGGTTCTCGGTCACAAACATCGGAATCTGGCTCCGAGCGCAGAGGGCATCTGTGAAGAGGATACTGGGGGCGCGGGAGCCGTAGAAGGCTGGTGGGTCGGGCGTGGAAGGCAGGCAGGACCCAGGCTCTTGTGGGCGCTGAGCGTCAGGCCTCACGATCCCGTGCAGTTTGCCGCATGCTGCCGGCTGCATCTGACATCTAAGAGGCCCCTCTCTTTCCTGCGGCTCTCTCAAGATTCAGAGTCTTGGGTGCAAACCTGGATGCTTTGGCTAGATTGTTTGTTTGTTTTGTTTTTTATCCCCTGGCCATATCAAGGAGTGGTCACTTAGAAGGATCAAGCACCTGTTCCTTCTTGTTTTTGAACTAAGAGGTGATAGAGGAAAGTAAGTGCTGGGATTTCTCTCCCACCTAGACTATGTAAAGTTTTTCAAAATTGGGAAGAATCTTTTAAAAATATATCAAAATTAATAACAAAAGGTGGGGGTTCATTGTCACCATATAGTTAACTTTTAGAAACATTATGACAAGCTGAGCACAGGTCACTTACGGGGGAGTTAGAGTGTTGGTGAGACTGGTGGGGAGTAAGCTGAAGAGACCCCACAAAACAAAGGGCACGTTTATTGAATGCCTACCCTGTGCAAGAACTTGAGAATTACTGGTAAGCCCTTCACATACATTATCTTATTTAATCTTTACAACTATTGACTAGTTTGGCATTTTTTTATCTCCGTCTTTCAGTTGCAAATACTAAGATTCAAACAGACAACTTTCCCTAATCATTGCTCTAAAAATTGGTAGACACTAGGCCTTTTTATGCTGTCACGTTCTGTTTCATATTGGTTGTCTCTTTGCCACTAGTTTATTAAAACATTTTGAAATTACATCATTGAAAATGTGCAAAAAAGAACAGACTGATTGAGAATGGTCAATAAGCACGGAAACTGGCTGGGTCCGACAATCACAGTAACTACAGATTTCCTGCAGAACCCTGTCGATTCATGCATCGACTGGATTGCTTAGGAGCTGGGGTTTCTACAGAAAATATTATGAAAATCCCTGTAGAAGTTGACAAGGATTTTTGCTTGTCTTACAAAAACCTGTTAATGAATTCCATTCACCGTGATACCTACAGTATAGTGTTTTCTGTAAAGGTGTGGCATCAATTTCATCCGCTTCCGTCTGTCTGTTCAGGCTTAGAACATTCACATACAGTGGTCAAGTTTTGCTACGCAAACATTTTTCAGCTAGTACAATTCACAAATATTATCCTTTTTTACCAAACTATTTATAAAACAAATAAAACTGTTTATTGAGTTCCTTTTGCTTAGGGGGAAAGTGTTTGACTACAGTCAAAATTAGAAAATGTGTTTTGACAGTTTTAAAACTTCCAGCATGATACAATACATTCTTGCAAACCTGCTTTCATCTTTTTTTCTTAAAATTATGGAGATGAGAAAGAGCCTTAGCAAACCTCAGTGTGTTCACAGAGGGACAAAGGCGGATTTAATGGCAGGCGCACGGGTCATGCGCCCTGGGCCCCGACTTCTGAAGGCATGTATTTTTATTTTCCCTGTCTCTCTTTTTTAAGGGGCCCAATATTTTCTTTTGCTTCCGGGGCCTCAGCCAACCTTAATCTGCTTCTGCACAGGGACTCTCTAACATGGAATTCAGGCATGTTGCTCTCTAGCACCCTCTCACCCATGTTAAGAAGCCTCAGGTTCCTTAATTTAATCCTTAAAGTCTTGGATTTGTCCACATTTACCATTCATATTCCATTTCTTCCCCACCATCCTTACCTTCAGTCATAAATATCTCTTCGCAGTTCCTGGAATGATTCACAGTTTCACACTGAAAAGTACGAACGCTTAGTCTTTCAAACTCTGCAGAAGTATCTGTTATTTAAGGGGGCAGTGCCTTCTTGCTCCTGGAGACTGATTGAAATGCCCCTCTTCTATATTCCATAGTGCTTGTGCATGCATTCCTTTTGCACTTAATTATGCACAATTATATTTATAACTATTGTAATATTTATTAAGACAATAAGGATTGTTGTCCACAGTAGGCAAATGCTTACTTTACTATAAAGATTGAGTAAACCATTTCACAAACATAATCACATTTCATTCTGTCAACACCACTATGAGGGGATAGTGTTATCTCCTTTTACAGATGAAGAAACTAAGATGAGCCCTGGCTGGTGTAGCTCAGTGGATTGAGTGCTGGCCTGCGAACCAAAGAGTCGCTGGTTTGATTCCCAGTCAGGGCACATGCCTAGGTTGTGGGCCAGGTCCCCAGCAGGGGGCACATGAGAGGCAATGACACACTGATGTTTCTCTCCCTTTCTTTCTCTCTCCTTTTCCCACTCCCTAAAAGTAAATAAATAAAATCTTAAAAAAAAAAAAAGAAATTGAGATGTTAAGTAACTTTTCCAAGGTCACAAAGTTAACGAAAAGCAGAGATGACTTTCACATCCAAATTTACCTGATTTTATAGCCTACGCAATAAACTGCTAAACTAAATGGCCTCCCTCTTAATATCCATTTATTTGTCTAATTTACTATAAACTGCTTAAGAGCAGAGACTTTGCCATATTTGTTAATAAATTTTCCTAGCACATAGCAACCACTCAATAAATGATCATGGAATGAGGAAAGGAAGTTGTAATAAAATGGGAAAGACACTAAATTTGAAATCAGAAAAACAAGTCATAAATCCTGTCCTTAAGAGGTTTTCATATATTAAATATTTGCCGAAGAACGTCTACACACATAGGCATAGTGCATGCACACAGACAGCAAGGTGGTGAAGGCCAGGGAGGGGCCGGTGGGGATTGGGGGAAGGGGAGCAAGGTTGGGGCATGGGGGACATCTGTAATAGTGTCAGCAAAGAGAATTGTTCAAAGACTTTTATGTATATTAAATGGTTTTAGTCTTCACATAAATCTTTAAGATAGATGATATTTATCTCTTTTTCAAATATTGATTTTATTTTTTTATGTGCTGGGTAAGCAGTTTGCTTTAAGGCCCACAGTTGGTGGTACTGAGAAAACTGAACCCAAGTGCTTTTGATTCCGAAACCACCAATTCGCCTTGTAACTAACGACTAATGGTTACTAATTAACAGTAAAAGTGGTGAGAATTTTTTAAAACCTATTTTTTGCTTTATTTTTTATTTTTTATTTGTTTATTTTTATTGTTTATACATTGTTGATAAAAATAAAAATTCTTAGATTAAAAACTACCTTTCAGGTAGACAAGTATGAGAGACACAATGTGGTTTTTATAATGAAGAGAGAAGTTCATTAGAAGCACTGGAAGAAACCACTAGACAACAGCTTTTCTAATGCCTAGTGTCCAAAGGAGGAAAAAACAAAAAGGATGTTTGGGAAGGTGCCCTGGGGATAACAAACAGTGAGGAATTTTAGCAACAACAGGGAAACAGTAAAAATAACAAAGAAAGGGGAAATCAATGCTCAAGGGATGCTCAAAAGTTTCACCATTTTTATGTCTCCTGTAGTCATTATCAGAGATGGCAAAATATAGTGGCTTCAGAATAAAAAACATAAGTGCAAATCCAAAGTTCAAGCAGCCTTCACCATTGGTTAATCCAGAAGCTCAGCATTGCCATCAAGGACCATGGCTTGTTCCATCTTTTGCAGTCTGTGCTGTTGGCCTCATTTTGTCTCTGGCTTGTTCCCTTCGGCCGGTGGGATGGTTACTGGGACATGCTTCCTTGTTCACCTTTAGCAGGAGAGAGATGTGTTTTTCTGTGGCTCTCTCCTAAAAATAAAGCAACTTTTTTCCCCAGACCATGTTGGGAAACGTCCTCTTGGATTTCATTACCTAGCATGGGTTCCCAACATCAAATCTGATCTGGGCACATTCTAGTAGCTGGGAAAGGGCCTGAGGCACTTAGGTTCCAGTGAAAACAAGTGTGCTGATGGGAAGGGGAGATGGGAGAATTGGTGCTGGGTAGGCAATCAGTAGTGGACACTGCATTGGTAATACCTGTGTAATTTAATTGAGAATATGTATATATGGAAGGACCTCTAAAAGTATAAAGCAGTAGATCTCCACTGTCCAATATGGTAACCACTAGTCACATGGGCTTATTGGACACTTGAAATTTAATTACTTCAAACTGAGATACAGTATGAGTATTAAATACACGTCAGATTTTGAAGATTAAGTATACAAGTAATGTAAAATACTTATTAATAATTTTTATATTAATTATATGTTGAAATACTATTTCAGACATATTAGGTAAATTAAAATATATTATTAAAATCAATTTGACATGTTTATTTTTACTTTTTAAAATAATGTGGTTACTATAAAGCTTAAAAGTTTACATGTGGCTCACATTTGTGGTTTGAATTACATTTCTTTTGAATACAACTTCTTTAGACCAATGACTTTCTAATTATTTTAGGCAAGGAAACTATTTCAATAAATCTTTTTAGAGCAACAGATAGAAGCAGAGCTGCTCTGATTCAATAGGGTGGGAAGTGGGACATTTCCAAGTCTCAATAATGTCCATTTGCCAATTCCTGCAAGTCATTCTTGAAAATACTTACATCAAAAATAGATTTTAAAATGAACTCTCCAAAATCATTTTTCCTAAGATAATAATAGGAATAACTTTTTAATTACTTTAAGATCTTCCCTAGGAAGCTAAGCAGTATAGTAAAAAACTGCTTTCACTGAACTCACATGTTAAGAGGGCACTAATGGATTCAGGTGTTGGGACCTATTTATGTTCTCATAGGAGCCCATAATCCCCGTAGGAACAAAGCCCCGAGTCATGAGAAAAATAGGCCGCTTCTTCATGTTTGCTCTCTTCTGGTTCCTATTACATACTGTGTTGTTGGACCAAATGGTAAGAGTCTAAATAAGTCAACAGATGGGACAAAATAAACCTAAGGAGGGGGGAAGCTTAGAAGATGAATAGGTTATAGGTTTTCCTGCATAACGTATAATGTGAATTTAATCTTCTTCAAACTTTCCTTAAACCTGATACAACTTGTAAGCGCTAACCATAATTTAAGTGATTTTGTAAAGTCTAATCCCCTGAAAAAGAAAAGCAGGATCTTTTCAGAAGCGCATTTTGAAAACAAAGTTTATCATTTGTGATGTAAATATCACATGGCACTTGACTTTCACCTGCCGTCTCTATAGGGTATGAAAGGAAAGAGTGACTGTAAAGATGGATTACAAGGCTGCTGCATAAACCTTTAATGGATGATGGGTAAGAAAAGGGATCTGTGCTCCTACTGGGCATAGTGAGTTACCACTTTGTGGTGTCATAGCCACATTTCTTCTCAATTAGAATTCATATATCGCCCTGGCTGGTGTGGCTCAGTGGTTGAGGGCAAGCGTGCGAACCAAAAGGTCACTGGTTTGATTCTCATTCAGGGCACATGCCTGGATTGCAGGCCAGGTGCCCAGTTGGGGGCATGTGAGAGAGAACCAATCATGCATCTTTTGCACACTGATGTTTCTCTCCCTCTCTTTCTCCCTCCCTTCCCATCTCTCTAAAGATAAATAAATAAAACCTTTTTTAAAAAAGAATTCATATATCTAGGAAGTGAAAGTTCTTTCTTTTACTGTACTTAAAATCTGAAGGAGAAGAAGAAGAAAAAGAAAAAGAGGGAGAAGGAGGAGGAGGACAATTAATAGTTACATAATACTTGCTACTTGGTATACAGGAAAGGAGAGAGAGCCACCAGAAATGTTTGGTTGCAACTTTCTCCCTTCACACAAGCAGTAAAAAGGCATTTAAACCCAGTTAAAGTCATTTTCTTTAGAAAGGCTGAGACATTGGTGGCTGAACTTCCTGTCATCATCCAAAATAACAGAATGTTCTCAATGTCAGAAGAAAGTCTGATGCCATTGTTTGACCCCTTAAACCCTTCAAGTTGTAGATCTGGTGACACGCAATTACTTAGCCCATATTTATAGTCAATAGAACATGTTAACTATAAATAAAGCCAATGATTTTTATATGGGTGTGTTGTGTATTGGGAAAAAGAAAGTTAATATAATGTTAAGAAGTTTCTATGCTCATACTGACTAGAAGTCTAATATTGGCAGGGGATTTTGCAAGTTAATTAAATGGTTATTGATCTCTTATCTATTAGATTCTGAGGAGTTGTGCTGTAGGAAGCTAAATTTATTGGTCTGGAGCACAGAGTAGAGGAATAGCCTATAGCACACAGATGGGTTTTGAAGTCTTGGAGTGGAAGAAGTTGCCCAATGACTTTATGCGTTCAAGAAATTAAAATGTATTGTCTGAGCTGCCACTTTCTCTCCTAGGGGTTGTCATGATACTAAAGCCATAGGTGTATAAGCTGATGTGAGGTACAACTTGTGCCTCAATGGGCTAGTCCTATGTGAATGAGGCACTCAGTTGTCACTGATTGTGGCTGGTGGCGAACCACCGGTTGCCACTCTTGTCTCCCGGTCTCCGAGACATGTCCCTTCTCATTCTGCTCATGGCTAACCTGGGTGGAGGTCCGGCCTGCAGGGCCAGGTCCGGGGAGGCTGCGGGTTGCCCCGGTCGCTTCCCTTTTCCTCCTGTTTGGCCGTGCAGGAGTTCAGCGCTGCCCCTTCTTCCCACCTCTTGGGCTAGGTAAGTGATCTGAGGCAAGCTGTTCTCTGAGCTTCGCTTCTCTCCCTGGTAAATCTAGGGCCCCCCTCCCACTTATATTACTCTGTGAAATGAAGTAACAAAATTCTTACTATGACTTGATAATAAACTGATATTGGAGGGAGGAATTGATAGTATTGTATGAAATAAGGTTTGTGGATTTTAAGTTAGTGTGTGGATTCCAAATATAAAGGCTCATATGTTCTTAAAAAAAAAAAAAGCTGGGTCCCTAAAGTAGGAATTAAAAATACTAACATTTTCAGGATGGAGAGAAAAACAGGAGACCTTAAAGGACACTGCAAAGGAGTATCCAGAGGGGTGGCAGGGAAATGAGTAAGAAAATCAGAACCAAGGGTAACCTGAATATTATGGAAGAGAATGTTTCCATTTAGGGCTACAGTCAACTAGCTCTGATGTTACAAACAAGTTAAGGAGGTGTCTAGTGGATTTTGAAACAGGTTGGTAGCCCATGCTGAGAACTTGTGGACATGGAGGCCAGACCATAGGAGGTTTAGGAATAAATCTGAAGATAAGAAGGGTAGGCAACTCTTAGGGGAAGTCAGCAGTAACTTCTGGAGCAGTATATGTAGGGAGATATGAAACCCACAAAACAGTTTATTTCCTCAAGGTAGGATAAATTTAGATATGTTAAAATGATAATGGGAAAAGCCAAAAGTTAAAGATAAAAGAAGAGGGAGATAATTGAGAAAATAACGCCTCTGAAATTCCTGCTGGATGGGGTCCAGGGCACAGGTAGAGGGTTAATCTCAGACAGGACACAGGGCACCTCTGCTGTTTGAACACGAGGAAAGCAGGAATGGATAGCGGCAGGTGCTGAACTTGGTGGGTGAGTGAGAGGCCATCTAAACAAGGTGCTTCTGCTGTGGGGGAAACTAGGAGAGTGGAGAGTGTGTGAAATCGTGTTCGATATTTTTGCCATAAGCATTTTTGCCGCAAATATTTTCACCACATGACTGATTGGCAATAAGGCAGTTTTGCCATAAACGATAAAATAACAGGTTGACGGTTTGGTTTTCATTGGGCAGATTTAATGTATTTATGCTAGTTGTCAGTTTGGTTGCATTTCTCCATCGACAAAGTTCTGGCAGTACTCCAACTTTAATATTATATAAATCTTAGCCCTCATAATAGTCTGTACAGGGATGAGTAAACGTGGTGATCTTAAGATAATGGGTGATGACAACTGTGTTTAATGCCAGATTGCAAAGTTATGTGTAAAGCCAGATTGCTCACTAAACTAGAAAATGCTAGCATACCAGTTTGCAAATTCTTCATTAAGCACAGTCATCCCTCCCACTCATCAATAACAAGTTTGCCAAGCTATGACACGTAGAAAAGAGGTGGTTACGCATTCACAACAGTCTTGGAGAGCATTAATGATTGATTTCTTAGGTGCAAGTTGATACCTCTCTTAAAGAAGGAAGAAATGGTAGAAGGAAAAAAAAAAGTGTGATGCCAAAGAGAGAGAGGAATTGACAAGGAAAAAAATTTAAAAATGTATAATACTATAAAGGAAAGACTTTGAAGACAGTGTATTTTCATTTTTCTCATTAGCCTTTTGAATTTTGCTGTTCATTTTTCATGTTTCATTATGACCTTTTTAATGTCCCTCTTTTATTTATTTTAATTTTTTTCCAGTGAAATAGTCTTACGGCCAATTAGTTGTGCAGTGAAAATGCTTGCAGTAAAAAAAATTTATGGTAAAAATGCTTATGGCAAAAAGAGAACTGTATGAAATAGCCACTGTGGTAGAGAGAGAGCTATCTTACTAGGGAATGAGGCCAGTTGGGGACCTTGAATTCAAAGAGATCCCAATCTGCCCGCATTCAGCCAGGGTCCAGGCCAAGTTTAAGGTGTGCCCATTTGAATCCCCTTATACGGTGAAGTCCTCCCACTGCACAGATCCAAAAGGGAGTGTCACTTTGACATGAGATGAGGTTAAGTAAGAACGTATCATGTCAAGCAGAGCCACGGCCATCGACCTGCACTGCATACTGGCTGGGGCACAAGGTGGAGTTCTGCATGTCGTAGCTGTGCTGCCCAGGGGTCACGCAGGCCAGTGATTTACTGCTGAACACCATATCCTTTTTAATAAGTCGTAACTAGTTTGTTGATTAAATTAAAAGTTCTGATCCATTATAGAGTGTCAGACTGTTTACCCATTAGCTGTTAAATTATGCACACATCAACTATCTAAGGATTCAAGCTAAAATGACCACATGATGACTTTAGGATGGACTGTGACATTAATATTTTACCAATACATTATTTAATAGGTTATTGTTTATATCTAGGCTACCACCTACTCTAAATTTAGTGCTTCTTTTCTAAGTGTGAGAATAGCATGGTTATTGTGGAGAATATGGAAAACAAAGAAATACGTAAAGAAGAAAATGGAGATCATTCTAATTCCCACCCAGAGATGACGGCTTCTAATGTTTTTCTGTATTACGCACAGAGTTGTTTTTAGTTGGACGATACTATGTAATAAACATTCATTTCCACTTTTCACATCCTGAATATTTTTTCATGTTATTAAATACTCTTCAGAAACATGATTTTAAATGGCATCATTGGAATACATATATATTACACATATCATGTGTTATGCAAATCAATGGATATTCCATAATTTAAACAGTACTCTGTTTTTGGCCATTTAAGTTTTTCTAATTCTCTTTTATATTGAGGCAAATATTCCCGAATGCCTTAGTTTACACCTCTGATTCCTTTCTTAATCATTTAATTGTTCTTAATTGTCGCTAACACGGTGGTTCTCTAGAGCGGGTACTTTGGGCTTAAATGAAACTGTATTCTGGCAGGAAAAAAAACCTGTTTTAACTATAAACATTTTCAAGGGTTAATGTTCTTTAAATCTTGACAGAGACACATTCTCTAGACTTTCTCTCCACACCTGAGATATAAAGATTTGAATGTAGTAAAGATACCTCATCCGACATGTATATCACAAAGCTTCAGCTGTACTCCCAGGAACTGAAGAATTTATACAGCAGATGTGCCTTTCCCCTCTCAACCAGAATTTGAATACCTACTTGGCTACTGTCATTTTTTGACCATTCTAATAGAAAGGTGAATGTTTATCTAGTCATATGTGTACTGAGCTATCCTGAGCCAAATCACACAGAATTTACAATTGATACTAATTGCAAGGAAAGAGTGATTCTTAGGCACTAAATGGTGTGATGGCAGGGTTTTTTTCTTGAAGCAACTCTATTAGGTAGAAATTTGAGGCAAGCGGATATAGAGGCAAGACATTCATTTCCTTGTGCTGTTCCCTTAAGCATCCACTGTTCTGTCTCTGAGTGACAGAACATTCTGTCCTGGAAGCATTTGCAACAGTGCCATGGCCTGGGGCTTGGGAAGAGCTGTGCTCTGTGAATTGAAGGTGTTGGTTATCCTTATCTCATTGCACTTTTGCAAGTGCACTACTGGATGGAGAAGATATTTGGTAATCATTATTAATCATATTTTAGAGATGGGAGAAATTAAGATGTAAAGTTAGATAACTGGTCCCCAAACTATTGATAGAATCAGAGTCCAGTCAGATTTATGGCAGGCCTTTAACTCTTGACCAGTGTGTTTGCCAGTCTGTTGCTTCTGAAATAACCTCCCCCTAAAGCTATACGAATCCAGTATCTTGTCCTCTTCCACTGTCCACTTTCTAACTGTAATTTTCCTCTCCCCTCTCTTTACTAAAACACACCCTTGGGGTTTTCTTGAAGAGGACTTTTGTCTTTTGTTCCACCACACCTTTTACCTTTTGGTTTCTTTTATTTTTTAAAGATTTCATTTATTAATTTCTAGAGAGATGGGAAGGGACAGAGAAAGAAAGGGAGAGAAACATCGATGTGTGGGAGACGCATAGATCAGTTGCCTCTCACGGGCCCCTACCCTGGGACCTAGCTGCCCCCCAGGCATGCGCCCTGACCAGGCTCTGTGGAATAATGCTCAACCAACTGAGCCATGCCAGCCAGGACTCTTTTCTTTTCTAAATTAAACCCTTATTCCATTTCCACTTTTTACTGGAAATTCCCTCTTTCATTTGAGAAATGTGCTATATTATAATACACTAAAATCAGCCTGGGCCCTTTAAACTACTTAATTCCATAATTTGAATGATTTTCATGGGAATAAATTTTGTTGTAGATTCCAATAATAATTGTAGTCTTCCCAGCCTGGTTACACCTCTGCTCCCCAGTTACCGGCCATCTCAGGGTTCTAGACAACTCTTTCAGAGGCCTCGCCTGCATGATCCAGTCTGAAAACTTGGGAAATGAAGAGTTCGTAAACATTTTAAAAATTACTAGTGGCTGCATAATTTCATCTTTATTATTGTGTAATTTGATAAAAAATTTTCAAAACAGTAATGAACTAAGAATCAGAAGAAGTAATTTATACCACTGGCTCTGCCACCATTTATGGCTTTAATCAAATCATTTACTCTGTTTTATTAAGCTCACTAGTAAACAACCATTGGACTGGACGACCTCTTACATATACTTTGGTTAAGTTTTTCTCTGATGAATTCTGGAGCAAAATGGAAAAAAGATCAGGTTATTTTCCCAGGCTTAACAACAGAGCATTATGAAAAACAAAAAAACATAGATCAAAATTGGCTGTGGAGGAAAGTTCTCTTACACACTCACATTAGAAATGAACTGGAAATGCATAAACACCACATAATGGAGCCTAAGGGCAAGTGACCAATTTTATTTCCTTCCCCACAAATTAATTTTTCTATGTTCACTCATGTGTCATCTTCAATGGATATTTATGGTCTATATCCCAAGGTACTTTTGAACCAAGAAATGAAGTACTAAAGATTTTTGAGTGTGCTGTTATAAATCCAGTTATAAATCCTGCTGCAATAAAATAAAGTCCAAATGCAGAATACTAAAAACAGTTTCCTATAGTTTGTGCTTTGCACATTTAAAAGATCATTATCATTTGGGAAAGGACAAATCATTTTTTTTTTTTCCTTTAAGATGGAGCAAGGTAATTGCCCTTGACACGAGCCAGGAATAGAGAATTTAGAAGTCACTGATACAGTTGTGTTCCTGGTTATCACAAGTACCAAAAGAATTCTCTGTTCCTACGGATAACCAGGGGAGAGGCGAGAGGCCCAGGTGATTCACATGGTTCCTGGGGAAGATGATGGCGGAGGGACAGCAGCTCTGATCATCTAGAATTGGTCTCAAAGCAGCTTTGACAACTAGCTTAGTGGATACGGCTGATTGGAAAGGGTAATTGTGCAGAGTGTACATGCATTTGCTTAAAAAAAAAAATGTCCCTGTGCTGTCCATGCATCCTGTTATTTCGTTGTTTGCCCTGTCTTTAAAAGGAGCAGAATCAGATTTACAGGAATAGTTCATTGTACCAGTAATCTACATATTCATGCCAAAGTTTTTCTCCCAAAGTCTAACCATCTAAACAGTATTTGCAAAAATTATAATCACTTTTTAGCTCCTTAAATATAGGTACCTCAACAGATCGATGCTAACTTGCACTTACATTCACACATAGATGAGGAATTTGGGGCCCCACTCCCATCCATTCTGACACTTGGAAATGGCAGTATCATGCTCACTGCCTCTAATGCAAATTACCTTCCTATTGCACATCTCAGAGTTTCTGGGAAAAGCCGGAGTGTCTCTCCCCATGTGCCAGCTCTTGCCTACAGAGCTTGGTTTTACAATGTCGTAATCACTGCATTGTCAATAGTAAATTACTGGATATTACAGTCAAATAACACATGTAGGGCATATGAAACCTATATTAGCCTAATAAAAATAATTTAGTGTTATTAGCCTCAAAAAATTAAAATAATCAAGAACTGCATAAAATGACTTAAATCCCATTTTAATAAGTGATTTTGTCAATTATCCTGATTATAAAAACTCAAAGAAATTTAATACTTTATTATATAAGAGAAAATGAAAATGTAATTTAAGTGAGTTTTTCGATCATTGTAGACAGGCTCAGAACACTTCCTGGAAGATGGCTAAGTGATCAAATATATTTCATTATTGGATGAAAACGGAATAAAAGAGCTAGACAAATCTTTCCAGTTGTTTATAAAAAGAAAAAGAGAATTAGTAGCCAATGTTTTTTTAAAGGCAGCTGAGTTGAAAATACATTTTTATTTCAGTGTTGCTGATTATATTTTACTTGCTTGTTTTTTTGTTGATTAGGTTCCACTTATAGGTGAGATCACATGGCATCTGTCTTTCACCACCTGGTTTATTTCACTTAGCATAATGCTCTCCAGTTCCAACCATGCTGTCACGAAGGGTAGTAGCTCCTTCTTCTTTTCTGCTGCGTAGTTTTCCATTGTGTAAATGTACTATCATTTTTTATTCATTTATTGTTGGGCACTTAGGTTGCTTCCAGCACTTGGCTATTATAAATTGTGCTGCTA
Organism: Mormoops blainvillei; assembly: GCA_004026545.1. NCBI lineage: Eukaryota > Metazoa > Chordata > Mammalia > Chiroptera > Mormoopidae > Mormoops > Mormoops blainvillei. The sequence goes on along the minus strand of PVJD01000185.1, from coordinate 233,591 downwards.
TGAACATTGGGGTGCATAGGTTTTTTGAATTGGTGTTTCAGGATTCTTAGGGTATAACTCCAGCAGCAGAATTGCTGGGTCAAAAGGCAGATCAATTTTTAGTTTTTTGAGGAAATTCCAAGCTGTTTTCCATAGTGGCTGCTCCAGTCTGCATTCCCACCAACAGTGGACTAGGGTTCCCTTTTCTCCACATCCTTGCCAGCATTTGTTGTTTGTTGATTTGTTTATGATGGCCATTCTGACTGATGTGAAGATGTATCTCATTGTGGTTTTCATTTGCATCTCTCTGATGGCTAGTAATGCTGAGCATCCTTTCATATGTCTCTGGGCCCTGTGTATGTCCTCCTTGGAGAAGTGCTTGTTCAGGTCCTTTGCCCATTTTTCAATTGGATTGTTTGTCTTCCCGGAGTGGAGTTGTGTGAGTTCTTTATATATTTTGGAGATCAAACCCTTGTCCAAGGCATCATTGTCAAATATATTTTCCCACACAGTTGCTTCCGTTTCCATTTTGCCGATGTCTTCTTTAGCCGTGTAGAGGCTTCTTATTTGGATGAAGTCTCATTTGTTTATCCTTTCCCTTATGTCTCTTGCTCGAGGGGACACATCGGCGAAAATATGTCAGTAAGCAGAGGGGAGAAGGCAGGGGTATAACAGGGGAAAAGAGGGGAAGGGTCATCAAGGAACATGCATAAAGGACCCATCTACAAAGCCAAATGGGTGAAGGATTGAGGGTAGGAAGTGGGGCTGGGTGGGTCTCGGGAAAGTGGTGGCGGGAAAATGTTGACAAATAAAAAAAGAAAATACATTTTTATACCTTTTAGTAAAATACACTGAAATCTAACTGATGTCACTAGAATAACAAGAATTCATTTTTACATGTTGCAAATTGAGACATTGAGATAATTTGCACAGGCATTAGGATGAAGTTTACTTTTACTTTATTTATAGTAAATTTCCTAAGAAAATGAACAAAATAAACAGACTTGGTAGGATATTTTGTCCTACCAAGAGGAACTAAATCATTTTCAAGCTCATTCCTTCCCAAACCCTCTCGACATTTGTTGAGTGCTCACTCTGTAGGTATATTCGTTTTCTACTGTAGCACTCTAACAAATTACTATAAACTTGGCTTAAAACAACACGAACCTTTCTTAAAGTTGCATTGATTAGAAGTCTGATGTGGATCTCACTGGGCTAATTGCAAAGTGTCCACAGGGCTACATTTCTTTCTGGAAGCTCTGAAGGAGAAGCTGAGATTGGCTTTCCCCTTGTTTTTGCCTTTTTCAGTTTCTAGAAGCCACCCATCTATATCCCTTACCTCACGGCCTCCTTCCTTCATTGAAAACCAGCAACATTATATCTCTCTGATTGTTTTTTTGTAGTCACACCTCCTTCAGACCACAACTGGAAAAGGTTCTCAGATATTAAGGACCCAAGTGATACATTGAGGCCACCCAGATAATCCTGGACAATCTCCCCATCTCAAGGTCCTGAACATTAATCACATCTATGTCCTTTTTGCCATGTATGATAATATATTCACAAGATCTAGTGACTGGGTCCTGGATATCTTTGAGGGGGCCATCTGCATGCCACAGTGGGAGGCAGTGTTCAGTTCACAGGACTTTGAACCAGCATCAGAAGATATTAATGTAGAAATATTACTTTTAAATAAATTTGGTATATAGTGAGTATAATAAGTTCATATTTATTAATGAAGGGAATAAGGATCAACTTCCTTTAAATAAAAAGCTTTCCTAAAATGTTCGAAATGTTTTTATGTACATAAAATTAAAAAAATAATCTGATTGTTTACTAGCAAATTATTAATAGTAATAATTCCTTTGCCTTCCACAAGTTTACGTATTTTACATAATTTAATTATAATAACAATATAACTATATACAAAATACTATTTTATAATCTGTTGTCTTCACTGAATTCTTATACATACTATCATGCGCACTAAATGTACTCTTCTACCCCTTATTCAAGGGAGGACGACAAAGAAAACACAGGGCGCGTGGGACGCACAGGGATTTCTCAGCCGGTGCACGTGTGCTCTGCCCCGCAGCTCCTTCTGATCCGCCTCGTGACGAGCCGGTCAAGGGAGCGCTGTGGCCTGTATGAAATGCAATGTTTGTATTTTATTAAGCTTTAATCCTGATGTGAGAGATTCATGTGTTTACAGTTCCTTGCTGATATAGATAATGCTTCCCTGAACACTCAGTTATTTGTACAGCTGTTTTTTCGCTTATATTGAATCAATTCCTTGGAAAAAAGTCCTTTGAAAGAAATTATGAACTCAGAATATATGGCTGTCTACTGATTGCCTGCCCGTTCCCCCTTCTTATTTATTTATAGAATCATAATTTTGTTCAGGCTTTAGGTGTTACTTCGGTCAAGGTCCATGGGTTAAGCCCTAGGAGATGAAATTGTCTATAAGCTAAACCTGAAAATCTCCGCCTCCTTTGCCAGTGACCGATTTAAGAATTACCTGTGACTCAATTCTGTCCAGTAAGGCCTTGCTGAAGTTTCTATAGCTGGTGAGGGTTTGATCAGGGCTGGGTTTAGGCTGCTGCATCTGTGATGTACCAGCATTTCTGTGTACCATCTGGGTGTCAGTTTTTAGTATAAATCAGAGGAGAGGAGGAACCGACCTAGGATGAGATTGGAATAAGAGTAAAAGGCAGTGCAGAGGATGAAGCAAAAGAAGAATTCAAAGCTGACTCAGCCATGCAGGGCTAAGGTGACTGTGGAATGAAAGTACTATTGTTGGAACTGTGGGACTGTGGTTTGGGTGTTTCATATGCTCAGGGATATTGACTTCAGTTTGGAATATGTGACCTGAGGAGAGAACGTCCCAACAAGTGTGGGCCTCCAGAGACACAGTGGTTTCAATAAAAAGGTACTATCAGCAACAAATACAAGCCCTATATACACTTTGAAATTTGCTAGTAGCAACATTTAAAAAAAAAAAATAAAGAGAAACCAGTAATGTTAATTTTAATAACGTATTTTATTTGACACAGTATGTCAAAAATATTATCATTTCATTATATAATCATTACATATTCCAACACCTCAATTTGCTCTGACCATATTTCAATTGCTTTATAGCTGGGTACCCAGAAAGACAAATTAGAACCCAGTTATAATGTCAGCACCTTTCTTTGCTTGTGGATGTGAACCCGTGTTTCAGTTGGTTTTTGCTTTTGTTTTTGTTTTTGTTTTTTGCTATTATGAACAATGTCGTGGTGAACAGTCACATGTGCAGCTCCTGGTGCAGAATTCAAGATAGTGTATTCCTGGGGTAGGATAGCTGGGAGACAGCAGATGAAATAGTGCTCAGTTGTTTTCCAAGGTGGTAGCTCCAGCTCACACCCTCACTAGGAGTATGTGAGAGTCCTTACTGTTCCATATTCTCCCTGACATTTGGAGAAGTCACATTTCTTCAGTTTTGTCAAACTACTGGGTGTAAATGGTTTGTTATTTTGTAACAATTTGCATTTATCTAAATTAATGAGCTTAAATACTTTTCTTAGATGCATCTGAACCTTCAATATTTATCTTCTGTGCAAATCATAAATATTTACTCATTCAAATATAAATATGTATATTACATGTTCTATATATCATGTTGTATTCACATATATTTATTCATATAAATATGTTCATTCACAAATATTTATTGAGTACTATCTGCTACACATTGGTCTAGGTAGTATAAATATACTTGTGTGGGAAAAAATAGTCCCAAATCCTGCCCTCATGGAGTCTGTGTTCTAGTGTGTGTATATGGTGAGGAGGAAGAGACGAAGAAAAGTAAAGTACTGCATGCCGTGTAATACCAGTGAACCATGGTCTGAGTCTAGCTCAGCCATTTTACATCGTTAAGCCTTGGTTTCTGCAGCTGTGAAAAGGAGAAGGCAATCATATCCATCTTATATTATTTATTAAATGCATATGAAGGACTTGACACGGTGCCTGGAAATTGTTAGGACTCAGAAAATGTTAGTGTTATTGTTTTCCCCTTTCTTGCTTCTACTTTTTCTTCAGTGATTTTTTTTTTCAGTTAAACTACTGAATTTTAAGGTTAAATATGTTTTGGTTTTGTTGAAGTGTTGGCTCACATTTAGGTATCAGCCTGCTGGTGTTTTCTGCAACAAGACAGATGATTTTGGCTAATTTTGAGATGTGTTATGTTGAAACTTCTTAAATCCCAAAGATCAAGAGCCTGAGAACATATGGTTTAAAAAAAAAAGAACTGTATCATGTCAAATAGCCAAAAATGTGGGAACATCTGTAGGAATGTCTTACATAATACAGGGCTATGTTCTGTGAATGTAAATGTTGCTTGAATTCATTTCACTGCAACCACCAATTTATTGTAAACAGACTATGTGCAAAGTACTGTGTAGAGGAGATGAATATGACCTTATTAATCTTTGGGGCAATTATTTGTGTTTCTTTCTTAGATAATGATGTTGAAAATGATCTTCAGTCAAGCATCGGTTGAGCACTGCAAGACACAACCAGAAAAGCAGAAAGAATGCAACTTCTTCTTAATAGCTGTCCGCCTGGCTTCACTGAACCAGATCTTGGATCCCTGGGTCTATCTGCTGCTAAGAAAGATTCTTCTTCGGAAGTTTTGCCAGGTAGCAAATGCTGTCTCCTGCTGCTCTAATGATGAACAGAAAGGGCAGCCTATCTCATTATCCAATGAAATAATACAGACAGGAGCATGAAAGAAAACACTTAGTCAATTTGCATGTTCACGGCTTTCTGCAACAAATAGCCTTAAATCTTACTGTGAATTTAGGCATCTCTGGCATGCCATTGTTCATGCATTGAAGTAGAATTTTTGATAGAGAGCTGAATAGTCTCAGCGTAGATAATCCCCTGTGTGCCAAAGGTATTGAAACACAGACAAAGGAAACTACGTGAAATAACTGTCTATTGTTTTGGGTTCTCTGACATTAGTAGCTAAATATATGATTGTTTATAAATGATCTTGATCTCTGTGGTGGCGGTGGGGTGGGGAGAGTTATTATTCCAGTATACTGATATCATGGTGGGTTTAATGCATAGATCATCGAAGACAAGGCCAACCGTTTGTTCCTGTTCAAAGTCCTTGGTCCTCTGTGTTCACTTTCACTCTCGCCTTCTTTCTCTCTGCGTCACTCTTTTGCCCCTTACATTTTTGAAAAATATACATGAAGATTAAAAAAATATATCTACAATATTCATTGGTACTGATGTTATTTTAGTATTGTTCAATATGTAAATTAGCTGCTAAGGTTACAAAGTTTAAGTTTTGGTTGTGTTGGTAATTGGGTTTACTTATTATCTGAATAAGAGCCAATTTCATTTATTTTAAATATGTGTGGACTTGTGACTATTCGAATACATTCCTTCCTTTTGAATACATTTTTAATCCCTACAAGCCTGGAGAAGATTCATGAAACTGATCATGAGAGTCAAAGAAGTGACTTTTCGGAATGCTATTTAAGGACTCATTTGAGCACTAAGTATAAGTACTCTCGTTATTTCTAATTTTCCCACCAAAAATACTCTTTAGTTTTTTGAATATTTAAATACTAACTCTTAGAGACAACTGTACTTGAATAATTAAAAAAAAAAGAAAAGAAACAAACAAATAAATAAATACCAACTCTGATTCTAAGATCAATAAAATTTTGAGAGTTCCATAAAGACTTTCCATAGTTTGGCTTATTTATTGAATAAGAAAATAATAACAATATTGACCTTCCTTGTAGCACTTTCCCTGCCCTCTCCTCAGAGTAGCTCTATCTAAATATTTATTATTCAGTGTTTTTGTTATAGTCTACATGTATACAACCTTAATAGCTAAGCATTATATCTTTTAAGCACAAGTAGATCACTACTTTAAATTTTGAGAATTGCACTTTTTAAAAACATTTTCCCAACAAACGCAACAGTCCTTTAAGTTAGGCCTACACAAAATGTTCTTTATGTTCTTGGAAGCATTCATTTTGTAAACTAATTAACATTTTCTCATGAAGTTTCTAATGACCAGGTTACTTTATTGCTTTCCTAGTTTAAAAAAACAAACAAAAAAACAAACAAAAAAAAAACTTGAGGTTTATTTATACTTTTTTATAGTAAGTACACTTTTCTTTGAGTTTTATAGACATTTGGGAAAGAATTAGCTTTAACAGTTACCATATATCTTTTAGATTACTTTGTACACCAGCCTAGGTCAATCAAAAATGATCATTTTAAATGACTATGTCAAACTGGGTGAGGAGACAAGATCTGCTGGGATTACATAGGTAATTCATGATAGTTCTGTGAATCTAAGTTTTGGAAAAATTGGTGATAAGTGACCTATGGGAAAACACCATTTTAAAATCTCTCTATGCCTTAGATTATCCCACAGGTGACCTCTTTGGGGGCTGAGACAAAACTACTTCAGAAAAAAAAGTGCACTTAGGTGACCTTATAATAAAAAGGCTTTACTTCTTTAGTGGTCCTCTGACCATAGGTTATAATCAGATAGACACATGTGCAATGTGGATTTAAGTGGTGTGAACATGATGGAGTTATTTCTTAGTACAGCACTTGGAATACAGCAAGAGTTCAAAATTCGTTGAGCGAATGAATGAATAAATGTCTGCCAAGCCCGAGTGCCATCAGCGAGGCACTACCACACGGTTGAAGTGCTTTATGCCATTACAGATCATCGAGCTGATAAAGTGAATGATCTCTGTTTATTTCATTACAGAAATATAAATTTATCTTCAAATGTGTAGTGTCATATTGCTGCACAACAAAGTGCTTTATTTGTATTAATAATTGAAGATACTGATAAATCCAAGAGGTAATGGAGATTACTGTCAAAGAAAAATCTCTTTTTATCCAAACACATAAATCATAAAGACAAAAGAGCCTAAGACTTACTCTTAACCACAAAATAGATTCCTATCCCAAGGACCTGGTAGAAGTTGACAAATGGCAAGTTTTTGAGGCGGGAAAGGAAGAAATTATGTCAATGGCATAGAGTTTTGTTATCTAAGCAGGCATTTGTTAGTCCAGGGAAAACCTGACAAGAAATAAAAGTCAAATAATATTAGCCTTGGGATGATAATTGAGGTTAGATTTCATAGATATTGTGCAGAGGTTCTAGGTGTGGTTTGGAAGTGGACATATACAGTCATCGTAGAAAAGTATGCTTATTTCCAAGTTTAAGTTCATTCATCTTAAAATTTACTCTCATATACTCAGTTTATCTGAACAGGAAAAAAATGTATACTTAAATTATGACAATTCCTAAACTTCACATTAGAGGCAAAATGAATAAATAGAGGCCTAGGAAATTACATGGAAAGAAATGATTGAGTAGAATGTGGAAATATAAGTAAAATCAACCATCATAGATTTTACAAAGGAGTCCTGATTTTCTAAATGATAACATTATACAGCTATGCTGAGTCATGGAAGAACTTCGTGATATACTATCCAATAAGAACAGTGAGCTTTTCAAATAAAATAGGCATGGTGGATATCCTAAAAATATTTTAAGTTGAAAAAGATAATGTGTTATCTCAAAGTTTACCAAATTTACCTATTGCCATATCCCAGAAGTGTTGTTTAATTGTGGCAGATTTAAATGACGGTGAGTTTAAAAAATGCATATATATTTCTACTTAACACTTTCTTAATATATGAAAGATCTCAGGACCATGTCACAGAAAAGAAATTGCAGCAGCTCATGTAAAAGTTAACTATAAAAGACCCTGTGACCATGCAGACACACTGAAACTTTTCAATCAGTACTTTGAAAAGGCGGTCAATTTGTGCCAGTATTCTAATATTAAATTTTCAAGTAAATTAGGCTTTTTATTTATTTAATACTTTTTATATTTTTGTCAGCTTTTATCCTGAATTAGTGATTGGCTTTTAATCTTTTCCACAACAATTATTTAATAGTTCTTTTGTATTGGGGTCAAATTGGAGACAGAAAATAGGAAAATTTGGTTCTTTAATAATTTTAGGCACATATATTGCCTACTCATTTTCCTAATTTAACTCCAAAGGCTACTCTTGAAATATACAGGGCACTGGAAGATGAGTGACACAGAGAGACTGCAGAGTATTCATTACCGAAATGATATGGAATAATTAAAATTTCTATGATTTACTTCTGTGAAAAGTTTAGACCATCAATCATGCCACATTGTCACAGCTGCTGGTTTATTGCTGGTTTCATGCTTGTATGTCTCAAAAAAATCTCTGCAGCCGATGTCTAAATAAATGTACAGGATTGTTCAATGAATGAAATTACATCATTTTCAAAATGAAGATTTTAATACTGTAGCTAAGTCCATGGGACTGTTTTCTGAGTTGCAATAAAATACTGATAAGAGGTGACATATATCTGTGATGGTTCATCACATAGGTTGTGATAGAACCAATGTACAAATTTGAAAATCAATCTAAAATTCACATACACATTTGTTAAGAAGCTGAAGCTCAGTACTCTAACACAACTAATATGTGGTGATCACATAGGAATCATGAAACAGAATTAGGGAACTTTTTTTCAGGGAATTTTATTATATTGATATCATTTATATAGATACTAATCTCATACAAATGTTCATATTCACCTGGATTACTCCAATTGAAATGATTTTAATTTTATTATGAATTTGTATCTATGGTTATCAAGTAAAATCTTGTTTATGTCTTCCCTGAATGCATTTTTTTTCATTGAATTCACTTCGAATAAAACTGAAGTTCAAAAAGAGTAGTGCAGGATGACTTTGTTCTCAAAGTGGTAAAGGGAAAACTGAGACTGTACATATCTATAAAAGACTTACCAAATCTACAATAAAGTCATTTTCTTCAAAAAGAAATCAGCAATTAGTTTTTAAGCCAGACGTAAAGCTGTCTTCAAACATGCCACTTAACAATTCCATTCGTGCCCTCTCCCATTCTCTACTCTTTTAAGGAATGAAAGAGCAGAAAATTCTTATTTTATATATTCTCTATTTGATAATTCTTCAAAGGAGGATTGTATTTAAAGCCTTATAATTTATTCAAGTTGACTTGTAAACCATTACATTACCATACCATCAGCTGAGTACATTATGATTTTCTTTACATCTGATTGAAATACAATTCATTCAAATAATACCATATTCATTTATATATTACATTTTCTTTATTGAGAATTAAAATTATTTTTTTCAGAAGTTTTACTTCAGTTTCATACGATAAGCAACCCAAATATCTCCTGAATTACATGTTTCTTCACTAGAAACAAGACTGTCCCCACCCCCTACCCAGACTCCTTGCCTCCAGCCTGTTTATTCATTTTTTTTGTTTTTCATGGAGAGAAAGTAACAGAAGTATTTACTATTGGTGAAGCTGGGATTACATTCAAGAGGAGAGAGAATGGCTTCATATTTCTAATATGCTTATATCCTAATATATGAAATAAGTTTGGTCTGATCTTTTAATAAGCCTGCTTTGATGAATCAATTTTATTATGGGAATAAAGATAGGAAGGAGAGAAATTATCATCAGGAACAAATCAATCTTTTCAGGCTTTTTGAACATTTTGGAGATGATTCCACTTCTGAAATTATTTTCAAATGTGCAGCTTGTAAATTCTTTTGTCAATCGATTTAGAATTAGAATATTTTGGCCTTTAATTAAAGTGAATCAGATATCTAGCTAAAAGCTAGCCCATCACCAAACTCTAATCATTATTTGAAGAGCTCCTTTATACAGTTTTCAGTTTCTGTAGAAATCAAAGCTGTAATGGTAAGCAGAGAAAATTCATATGACTTACTGATACGCTTCCATGTTATTTCAGTTTTTGAAAGGATACTTATGTGGAAAGGGAATGGAGGGTGGGTTAGAGAACATAGGGAAAGATATGGAGGAAAACCTGTACATTTCCAACCCTGTTAACAATGTTCATTGTTTTAGGCCATTCCACAGAAGCAAAGGGAGGAAGGGACTACATTTATCTTTACAATGGAGTGCCAGTCGGACAAAGCGAGGAGTGGCCAGGGTTCTTTTTTGTAAAAGCGGGTTTTCAGATCAAACAAGTCATCACTGGCAGCTAAACGTTCTTTTTCCCAACCCATATATATCACACGTATAATATATGTATTATATATTATATATGTATTCAATATTTCCTAACCCATGTATTAAATACTTTACCTTCTCCCTCTTTATTGACCAAATGTGTTTATACAAATAGCAGAACATCGAACATTTCTTTAAGCAAACAAAATAAAATAGGCATTGATTATCTTGACCTAGTTACAACAAATGAAGTGTGTCTAAATAAGGACTGAAATCATTGGCACTTTAATAAATAATGTAAACTCAGTATAGAAAGCATATGTACCCCCCACACACACCAGTTCTACTCAGCAATCCCATCTCTATGTACTTGGTTGAGTGAAAAAGAATATTTTTGTCACCTCTATGTAAAGTTTTGGGGGAAGTTATCTTAAATATATTTAAATATATCTTTCGGCATGTTTTAAAGGCTAGCCTTCAATATTGTGAAGACAAAAAATAAAAGAGACTATGAAAAGTACATCAGAATTTTGATGGCAATTCAAGTCATAGCTAGCCTGTGTATTTAATAAATGTGTGTTATTTATGTGGTGTTTGTCAATGGAAAATAAAACTGAATATTCTGAAATGTTCCTGTCTTTTTTTCCTGATGTCAAATTATGTCAGGAATATTATAGTTATAATTGTATTAAATATTCCTGAAATCCTATTTGACATGCTTTGTCAAAATAACAGCACAAGGTAATACAACAGTATCTTGTTTTCTAGAACAATGGAATCATTTTGTTTTATATTCTATAATCATCAACAATACAAATTATCATTTATGTGCTATAAATCTGAGAGGTCCTTTTTTCCCATTTTCAACATGATACTTATTCATATTATAATGCCAGAATTGTAGTTGTTAATACAAAAGCACATTTATAAATTATCCTAAACTTAGTTCTGCCTCTTTCTTATGAATTCTAGAGTAATCTACTGGCAGTCAACATAGGAATCGTCCTTGGGTGTAGCCAGGTCCTTCAGCAGTCTTATAACTGGCATTGGTATGAGCTGGTTACTAGTGGAGTTGAAGGTTGGGCTGCCCCACTACTCAGTTTCATGTGCTCATTCAGGTCACCCTCGTCACCCTTCTTCAGTGAAGAGTTCTGTACAATATAAACTATGAAGCCAAGCTTTTTAGAAGTAACTCATTGAGCTTGCTCTCCTTCCCCCCAAGAAAAGGGATTTTGGGAGAGTTCTGTCCTAGCCACCCAAACAGGTATTATAGTCCCTACAGTCTATGTTCATTAGCATTTCAGGTATACATCATGGCTACCTTTCAGTAGGCCAGAAATGTCCACCACAATGCCTGTGAACGTACATGTCATGAAATGAGACGTTGTCCAGTTTCAGGTCCTTGGAGGACATGGGATCAGATATCCTTAGTTATCCTTGGGGGCTACTGTGCTCACCTAAAGCAGTCTTGAATAAATCCAGTTTGAGTCAAACATTCTGGTAGGTGCTAGACATAAGAATTTTTATTTTAAAAAGATTTCAACAGATTTAGTAAGGGAATAAGAAATAATTTGATCAGATTAAAGGAAGCATATGGTGCTATTTGAGCATATGGCGGAGGTGATGCTAAAATAGAAAATGGTTTCCTGTAGGAAGGGACATTTAATCTGTATTTTGGAGGAAGAGAAAGATATTAACCAGGAAAGGGAGCACATTTTAGGATACTTTTTCATTTCACTCTGCCTAAAACATTATAATTTCCAAGGCTGAAGTTGACTAACTTCTAGTGATTCTTGGGGGAAGTGCGGGTCTGAATGGAGCATATCTGTATAACCTCCCAGAGTGCGCAAGAGAGGCAGGGCCTGAGAGCAGGGTTTCTCAACCTTGGCATTATTGACACATTGGGCCAGTTAATTCTTTGCTGTGGCAGCTGTCCTATGCATTGTAGGTTGTTGAGTAGTATCTCTGGCTTCTCCCCGCTCAATGCCAGTATCACTATCCCAGTTGGCAATCAAAAATGTTGCTAGACATTGCCAAATGTACCATGGAGGAACATAATTTCTCCCAGGGGAGAACTTGGTGGCTGTGGCCACCAAGAGGGTGTCATGTGCCAAGACAAGGCCATCTGTGAGATCTGGGCTCTGATAAGCACCATTGTGGCGTTACCTGAGGCAGCAGGCACTAGGATACCAGTTTGTGTCTGACTGCACAAAAATGTGGCACTACCACTACAACAATGCCCGGATCACCTCTGACCCTGCTCCACTTCTATAATCACATAAACCTATTCACAAATGAAGAGGTACAATTTCTTAGAAAGTATCACCTTTCTATTGACGCTTCCAATCCCTATTTTGTTCTTGGTAAGAGACCCTAGGGTTACATGTCTCTCAAAGGGACATCTAAAGAGAGTGAGTCATTTTCTCCCAAGGCCTTTAAAAATCTGTTATAATTCATCTTAAGTTCACATTTCCAGACTGGTACCTTACTGGGAGAGAACTAATTTACCAAATCCTGTCTTCAGTGGGAATTTTGCACATTTGGTCTGTGTAACAGACCTGTAGCTGCTTCATTTAATCTGAAAGATTTTTCTCAAAGAGCAGTCAACTTTTAGGCAAATCTCTCTCTTAGCCTGGGCCTTTCTCAGCTTATGACAATCTGTGGTACCTCAAGCATAGGGCTACTACCATACATTTGATGACAGAGTTCCATCCATGATCTCTGTAACTGTATGGAATGGAAAGTTGAAAAACTTAAACCCCAAATCTGACCAAAAAATAAAATTAAAACAAGAGCATTTATTGGTCTATTTCTGAGGCCAAGTAAGAAAGGTCTGTGGATTCTTATACAACTGTTTTAAAAGAAGGCTTTGAATATAATACTCGAGGATGTTTGAATCTCATTTTGCAAAGAACTGCAGAAGAAAATAATTTTAAACCATTACCACCAACTGAGGTCTTTTATACCCAGCAGAACACTGGCTCTTAATCACTTGGGGATCAGAGATTCCTACGAGAAGATTTATAGTACAGACTGTGATGGCCCTCCTCAAGTCTGTCTATGGAAGCCTTGGAAGTTTATGGACACAGGTTAAGAATTCTCACTGTGAGAGGGTCGTTATGATTCAAGGAACCTCACAATTTTCCATGTTTGGTTAGAAAGCTAAAAGTTAAAACTTGAGCTAAATCAACATAATTGCTTCACTGTGAATGCCAAAATTCCTTGACATCTCACTATATGGCCATAGTAATAAATCAACATAATCAGGGCTATCATTATTAAAAAGACCAATAATCACTTTTTTAAATTGCCATCAAATGGAGGAAGGAAACAACATAATCCCAACTAGAAGAGAAGCAATCCAGCTTCCTCACCAAAAATAGGTCCAAAATGAAAGAACCATTTAAAAAAAAAAACGTACAAGCTATCCAATGATGCATTTGCCATACAACAAAGAACTTGTTTCAGTTTTGCTTTCTGCTGACACAGCAGAAAATGAAGCTATTCAAAAGCCAGTAAAAAAATCACCCCACCTGAAAAATGCAATCTACTATACACAAACAAGCTGAAAGGTTAAAACGTAGTCTGTTATTTCCTCTCACTTTTTGTTACGTAATTTTATGTTGTTACATGTATACATGGGAACATAAATATTGACAGTCCTGCATGTGTTACATTTTTGCATTGCTGTTTAGACTGAAAGCCACAAGGATGACCTTATTGATTGATCCTTTCAGGGAAAATGCAAGGCATACACTTACAGACTTTACAAATGTAAAATTAATGATGCTTTAAGCCAACACTTACAGCTATTAGTAGAATGCTGCATTGATGTTTACAGCTTTTATTTCTCTAGAGGGCAATGTCTGGAGCAATTAATGACATATGTCTTTGCATTTTTCTTGCGTTATTGAGAAAGATGGAAGTGAGATCTTAGAGCACTGAAGTATTTGTCTATTGGAAACAACTTTTTGACACCAAAGCATCATACATTCTGAATGCATGTACATAAAATGAATGTACAAGTGAATGAAACTGTAAGTTGATTTTCATGAAGCAGCAGTTTGGAGTCTTTCTTCTTAGAAGATCCATGAAAAGCCATCTTTAGAGGAAAAGCAATTGCACTTTGTTATTTATTTTCAAAGTTCCTTGACTATTTAGATTTTATTTATGTATTTATTTATCACTTATTGCCTAGAACTTTATTTTAAGAAATGGTTGCAATGACAAAATTAATTTTTACTTAAAATTTTTGGAGAAATATTGATTTATTGCCAAACCCTGAAGGGGTGCAGCCTAATTAGAATGCATGGCTCTTCTCCTCATCCCAGATTTTCTCCCACCATAATCATTTTGAAAATCCCTGCTATTATCCCTTCACCAGAATTATCATTGACAGCTGAATTACTTAATTTCATTAATATTTCCACACTATGAAGATTATATATTCAATTTAAAATATTTTAAAGTAATTTTAAAGAAAACTCATTTACTTAAAATGCTAAAATTTTGTGGGACATAATAGAGGAGAGTAACTTCCAACACTGAACAAGGAGTCAGAACACATACCCAATTATCTGATTTGCTATTCACTGGCTATTTGCCCTTGACAATTCAATATATATCTCAACTGAATTTGAATTTTCTCATTAGCACGGGATTATCAGGGTTAAGACAGTGAAAATAAGGACACTTTTGAAAGCACTATAAAAAGTTATTGGTTACCATTATTTTATTGTCCTCATTTCATTAATAGAACAACACTGAAAAGTAATTATGATTTTTCCATCTCAAACAACTATTGGACTGTCTTGCTAACTTAGTTTTGGGCACCCACCCGAACATGGAAGTGATATTAAGAGACTGGTTCCGGTTCCGGTTCCGCACAGGAAAAGATACATAGCCTCTTTGAGGTTTAGTTGCCTCTTCTGTACAATCGGGGCTTTGGTCTATCTGTTTGGTAGCTTCTAATTGTAAAAACGTGATTCTCCTTTCTCCCTGGAGCATCATGAAGATCATCTTGTCAGCTAAACACATTTTTTCTTCAGAATCTTGAAAAAACAGCTCATAGGAAACCTCTAGGAGACTTAGATAGCAAGGCACATAAAAGTTTCTGTTCTTTTGTTTTTCCCTCCAAAAACAATTTTTAGGCTCCCATTCTCTGTTATGAGATTTTCTCTTTTCCCAACCAAATTGCAAAATCCTCGAATCCAAAGGTCATGCCTTCTATTTCAGTTTTTCTACCTCCTTTTTGTTTGCTTCTCATCCAAACTCAAATCCTATCACCTAATTTGTTAATGATGGGTCTTATTTACTTCTTTATTTTTGACTCAGAAAATAACACAGAATAAATTAGATGTATAAATTTTCATACACTCAAGTTTATCAATGTGTGCATGTAGATAATCTCCATTATATGTCAAATATTTCTTTTCTTAAATAAGTTTAATCTTTAATCACACTATTATGTATATACACTTAAAAAGTCAAATAGTGCTAAAGACTTATTAAGAAATCCACATGCTTCGTTCTAATTCTGTACTCACCACTCTGCTTTGCAGATGCCGTACTTTCAGCTTTTTTCCAACATTTCTTCTAGAAATTATGAAATACCATCATATTTCTAAATAACTAATGTTGCTGTCTCTTGCTTCATCAACTTTAAACATTATTATATGTTGATTTTCTGTTTTGCTATGTTTAACTCTCTCCTCACCCATGATAGTTGTAACAATTTTTATTAGATCAGTATTCAGGGTTTACATTTTTCTGACAGTGCTGAATCAGTAGTACTGTAATTATGCTTGTTTCATGGACACGTTTTCTTTTTCCTAGAGTTGAGACATTAAATTTGTTTTGTTTTCTTTGTGTCAGTGACTAAATCTAAACCATTTTCCAAGTGCCAAAACCTATCTAATAATTTTCACCATCTTTAAAATCCAACATTTTCCTAGATATCTCTGCTACTCATCCTTTTGCCTCTCTTTTATTAGATACTGTTTCTAGATCTCATGTCTTGAGTTATTTCTTGAATCATTCACTTATTTTGACCACACCTGCTTTAAAATGGGGTTTTAATAGGAAAAAAATAGATAATCAAACTCCTCAGAGGGTGAGTGGTTTTAAATAAACATATACACAAACGATAATAGAGACAATAACAATAGTGGCAGATATCATTTTAAGAGCACAGATACTTTACAAATGTCCTCAAATTCTCATGACAGGTATAGATGTAGGGAGGTGTAGATGCTCTCACCACTTTGCAGGTGAGAAGACAGGCTCAGGGAGGGTGAATCACTTGGCCAAGTGAGTTAGCAAGAAGCGAAGCCGGGGGTTGACACCTGATTTCAGGTCAGGTTTTAATCATTGTGTTATTCCTGAGCAACGAATTACTACTGTGATTATTTTCTAAAGCTTCAAATTTATCTTTGAGGGCTGCCCTAAGGCTCCATGAAAGAAAGGCTTGAACTGTATTACACGGCCTGGACACTTCCAACAGCCAGAAACTCTCCCGCAGCAACCCAGAGGCGGTCCTTCCAACGGTGCCCATTAGATTGGGCCCGCAAGCTGTGCACACTACTGCAGACATGCAGACCCTTCCTTCATAGATGCAGGGCCGCTTCTGCAGTGGAGAGAATATTGGTGGTCTCACAGCAACTGTTTCACAGGAAGACTGTACTTCCTTTTCCTGTCCCAGCCTGTGGATTTTCCTAAAACAGAGTTTAGTCACCATTTGGGTTACTCTGTATATATATCTTTTAGGGTTTGTTTGTTTGTTTGTTTGTTTGTTTGTTTTGTTTTCCTTTCATACTTCCTCTTCTGCTTTTGTAAGGTAACCTGGGAGCAGGTTTACTGAGAAGTTGAAAAGCAAAAGGTACACTTGCTTTCTAAAAACAGAGAAACAACCCCCCACCGCCCTGCCAGGGAGAATTTATAAATTACAGGACAGAAGAGAAGGAAGAGCAGGCCCTTTTGTCAGCAGTGAAACCATTTTATTTATTGTCTTTCTCTGCTTAATTTTGAAATTTGCTCCAGCTTCTTTCTGCAAAAGGCAAGCAATTTCAGAGTGGAACATATTTTGTTTCTAAGAAAGATAAAAACTCTGCCCTGTTTTGATTCTTTCTTCCCTTGTTGCTAGCAAGCAAAATCTATTTGGTGTATCTGATATTTTATTTATTCACCACCAATATTCTTTTCAACTGGTTTCCACAGGACTGGTCAGAGTAATTAGAATAACGCAGAACATTTTGTTCAAAGGACTAAAATCTTGGCATCTCCGAAACTCAAATTCTATTGTTATCCTAAATTGAAAAGGTAACCCACCCACATCTATATAACTTAAAAATTGTTGCATCTTGGAGTTTATTTTTGGTCTCATTTTGCACGTTATATTTCGACTATTTCAATATAATTGCAACAATAGTCAACAATTCTCAGGTATCTCAGGGGTCAGTTGACATTTATTCAGAATGGGAGCACCTAATTGTATATAAATCTTTATTTTTTATACTAAGTTGGACTTAATAAAACCAAATCAAGTGAGTCACTGCTTAGGGAAATGTTTGAAGACTAAGGTCCCTTTTTCTTGCCATCTTTGATATAATTTGCATTAGAAATAGGACTTGGAGACCTTCATAATGGCTTTTTAATAATAATATAATATTAAAAATAATGTAGTAATTTATGGACATTATTTCAAGAGCATAAGTTTTAACAAGAGAATGCATTCAGAAAAAAATTAAAATAACAATGACTACCAGTGATTACATTGCTGGAAGTTTATGGGAGACACCGTTCTCCATTTCATCAAATGAGAGGGATAGTCTAAACAAACTTCGGGGCTGTTCCTCTGTTGCCCAACACAACCATTCGGAAAAAAGAGAGGGACATCCTAGGAGAAAGGCAAGAGGCAACTGAGATCCCGACTAGATCAGGAGGTTCTTTTTTTGGCTGAGAAATGTCATGGTCAGTTTACCTTCAGGGGTATGAAAGTACGTGTTTTGGAATCAGGCCTGTGAGCAACTTTGGGCTAATAGCAGCAGAGCTTGTAAGTAATTCCTTAAACTCTCTGAGATTTTTATATCCTTGTGTGAAGAATTGGATTTTTTGCACTTGATTTTATAAGGTACGGGAAGGTTCAATATGGAAATATTCCAGAAGAAGGGTGGGTAGAATAAATATGTAAGGGGCATTATTATTGGTATTGTATTAGTAAATTAGTAATGGAATGAGAACCACAACAGCAATTTTAATTGCTTGAGGAATCCATAAGCTCTGTTGGTGATGTGGAAAAGTCATCTGAGCCCTGTACTCTTTACTTGATATTATTTTGGGAAACCCAAACATATAGCATTGTGTTTGAGAGGATGAGAACTAAAATTAGGCTAAATTTGGAGGAACGTCCTAGTTCTGTTAATTTATTAGTAAGCTGATCTTAATTAAGCTAACAATCTTGCTAAATCTCAATTTCTTTAGCTATAAATTAACAGTTTTATCTAAATTTATTGCAGACATTCCATGAAATCATGCATGCAAATACTTACCTAATGCTTGGCACATAATAACACACCCAATATATGATTGTTATTATGTTATTATAAATTAATAATACTAATTTATAAATTAATATATAAGTTAATAATATTAAAACCAAGCTCAGAAGACTTAGGTTGGCTCAAGTACTAACTGAGGCTGAATGTCCTCACAAACACACACATTTTACCCAAACCTTCTCAAGACTTTGGATGAGAAGATAGGGATATAGATCAATACCATAAGAGGCAGAGGAACTAAAAAGCAACCACAAAATAAGAAATTTTAACTGTGCTTTTTTCTGGCTGAAG
The DNA here is from genome assembly GCA_004026545.1 of Mormoops blainvillei. NCBI lineage: Eukaryota > Metazoa > Chordata > Mammalia > Chiroptera > Mormoopidae > Mormoops > Mormoops blainvillei. The sequence continues at coordinate 214,656 of PVJD01000185.1, read as the reverse complement.
CATGTGTCTTTGATTTAAGAAAACGACTCTAGTAGCACAGAGGAGGCATTTTGTTTTATTTATGTTTATATTTATTCATTTCCCTGTTTTACTGAGATATAATTGATGTTATACTAAAGTTGTACAAAAGAAGAGAATGATTTTATATATGTATATATAGAGAAATGATTGCCACAATAAGTCTAGTTAACATTCATCACCTCACATAGTTATATTTTTTTCCCCTGGGATAAGAACTTTTAAGATCTACTTACTGTCTTGGCAACCTTCAAATACAGTCACGTGCTGCATAACGACATTTCGGTCAATGTTGAACCACAGATACAACGGTTGCCCCATGAGATTATAATGGAGATGAAAAATTCCCGTCACCGGGTGATATCGCAGCCATTACAACATTGCGGCAGAGAACCTTAATGCCCGAGTTTATGGTGCTGCAAACCTATTGCCCCGTCGTCGGCATAAAAATACAGCACATATGATTATGTGTGGTATGTAATACTTGGTATTACAAACTATATATAATAAATGACTATGTTATTGGTTTATGTGTTCACTATACTATAGTTTTTAATCATTATTTGATGGAGTGTACTCTTTCTACTTAAAAAAAAGTCCTGCTGTAAAACTATGTGGTGTTATGCCGGCAGAAACCTCACACACCTCTAGTCTCTTGATCGAGTCATCTTCTCTTTTCTTGAATTAAGCTCATGCTGTGTTATGAATTTAGTGTAGCCTAAGTGTTTGTAAAGTGTACATTAGTGTGCAGTGATGTCCTAGGCCTTCACATGCCCCATCACTCACGCACAGAGCAGCTCCCAGTCCTGCAAAATCCGTTCGTATTAAGTATCTTATACAGACGTACCAGTTTTTAATCTTTTATTCTGTATTTTTACCATACCTTTCTTCTGTTCAGATATGTTTCAATACCCAAGTACTTACTATTGTGTTATAATTGCCTATAGTACAGTGAGTGATGTGCTTGTATGTGTTTATAGCTGAAGAGTAATGGGCTATAGCATACAGCTTAGGTGTATAGCAGGCTAAGCCATCTAGCTTTGTGTAAGTGTGTAATCTATGATGTTGTGCAATGACAAAATCACTTAATGACGCATTTCTTAAAATGTGTCCCTGTCATTAAGCAGCTCATGACTGTATACATACAGCATCGTTAACTATGGTCACTGTGCTATCTATACATTATATCCCCAGGACTTGTAACTGGAAATTTGTACCTTTCAGCCACCTTCATCACCTGTTTCCCTCACTCCCACCTCTTGCAGCAACCAATAGTTTGTTTTATGTTTTGTAAGTTTGCTTTCTTTAGATTCCACATGAAAGTCAAATTATATAACCTTTGCCTTTCTCTGTTTTATTTCACTTAGCATAATGCTACCAAGGTCCATTCATGTTGTTGCGAATGGCAGTATTTTCTTCTTGTTTATGGCTGAATAATATCCTATTATACGTATGTCACATTTTTTTTTATCCACTCATCTGTTGTTGGACACGGGTTGTTTCCATGTCTTGGCTATTGTAAATAATGCTGCAATAAACATGCGAGTGCAGCGATCTATTTGAAACAGTGATTTTCTTTCCATTTAATGTTAATATACCCAGAAGTGGAATTGCTGGATCATATGGTAGTTCTACTTTTAGTTTTTTGAGGAACCCAGAAGAGGTATTTTGAAACAGTCCCTATAACAGTTTCCTCCAGTAAAACCCAGGAAAAAGAAACAATAAGACATACAAGCAGAGAAGTGTATCTCAGGATGGCACTTGTTGGCTGAGAAGTAACAAATGGGGTCTGGTGAAACAGGTTAATGCTTTCTTACCATTATCTAACAGGGAATGATATAGCATGTGCCTGTCCCCTGAACTTCCTAATGTGAAAAGGACTCTGGGGATAATAAACTTTGGTTTATAGAATAGCTGTAGATATTAGAAAAGAGAATGTACACAAACCACTTGGTATACATGCCAAGCTCCATTGTCATCATCATTTCATGTATAAAATTCTCAAAGAGTTAGTATGGTCTAGGCAGGAAAATAATTTATTTCTGAGTACCTTAAAGTCAGTTACTTTTCTCTAGTTGTCCAGTCATTAGAAAATAGGACTACCAGAGAATTTTTGGACTGTGATGCCTTTGGGAAAAACACAATAAAAGGAGGAATTAAATAAGTTTAAGTTAAAGTCATAGTGATATTTTTCCTCTTACGGCTTGGAATGAGAACAATAGCAAAGTGGGCCCTAGTGGAACTGTTACTTCTCTGGTGACAATTATATCTCCAAGAAAGAAATGAGAATCGGGCTATTTATGTTGGATTTTGATAGATTTTGATCATCAATTAAATGACTGCTTTATTTACATAGCCATTCACACATCTTTAAAATGAGACCCTACTGCCCTTGCTGGTGTGGCTCATTGGATTGAGCTCTGGGCCGTGAACCAAATGGTGGCCAGTTCGATTCCCAGTCAGGGCACGTGCTTGGGTTGCAGACCAGGTCCCCAGTAAGGGGCACGTAAGAGGCAACCACATATTGATATTTCTCTCTCTCTCTTTCTCTCTCCCTTCCCCTCTCTCTAAAAATAAATAAATAAAATATTTTTAAAAAGAAGATAAAATGAGACCCTACCATGTGGGTCTAGATACTAAGGGACTGAGGTTTATCACAGCTGCTAGATTTAAGACTCTGATTCTTCAAGGTGAGGTATCAGTTTTCATTCATTACCTTTAGGACTTAAATATTTTTCCAAATGTAAATAACTTTGCTTTTTCTTTTCATTTTAAGTAGAATATATACTCATGAATAAAATTGAAGCAATGCAGAACACAAAGACCAAAGAAAATTTCCTATATGCCACACTCAAATTTAACCATTGTAAATGTTTTTATTAATATCTCTTCAAATATTTGTCTTTGCAAGTTTCTCCTCAGTCCTGACTGCATCTAAAAACCATGGCGAGATTCACTGATTTACAAGAAAAAACTACAGAAAGATTTTGATCTGCTCTAAAGAGAAACCAAATCCACATGGTCTAAGATAGAAACACTTACCTTATAAAGTTATGAATCTCACATTACCACAAATCAAGCAAATGCTAGGAAACCACTATATGAAGTCTTCTGTAGAAAGAGGAATTCAAACCTCTTCAAAGCTTCCAACTCTGGATTCCATGATTTTGTGCATCAAAATAGTCATGAAATGGCTGCAATATTTGAAATGGGGTAAAAAAATAAATTTGTCTGAATTCAAGTATAGAGCTCAGTGCTCTGCTTCAAACCCCTGCACATGTGGTTTATGGTCTTTCTTGCCCTTCGCACATGGTTTGTAGCCTTCCTTCCCCTTCACATGTGGTTTACAGCCTTCATCAGTTTACAACATTTTTTGAAAACCCTACTGAGAAAAACAGCAAAAATGTTATAAAAAAGAGCAACAGCAATTACTTTCCAGTACTTAGTGAGAATATTTGGTGGCCATTATTACCAATAACTTCATTAGCCCTTGTTGAATATGAAAAGCTTCCAAGGATATAAATTTGGTCAAGCTCAGCTTATGACCATTTTTTATTATGTATAATATATATATTTTAGAAGAATAAACTCAGCATGAATAACATTCATCGATCTTTGTATATTACCAGCCCTATTTAGCGATTTTTAAAGTTTTTTGACCAGGACAAAAGAGAAATATACTTTAAAATACAGAAACCAATACTTTGACAAGTGTTTAGGGAAGATTTTAAAATTTGAAATAAATGTAAGGAACTGATACCATCACTTAAGTAGGAAGGTTTTTTCCTGGGGGGAGGGTTATTTTGTTTTAATTAACAGAGGAATTATTCTTAAAGAAAAACATTTCATTTCAGAGAGTGGGATGCAATAGGTCAAGTTTTCTGGCTAAATCAAGCCTAAAAGAAATACACTATTTATTTATCGAACAGTGTCCTCAATAGGGTTAGATATAGTCACTTCCTTTGAAACACAGAATCAGACACTGACATCTTATTGGAAATGTTAAAATTACTGGTATCATTAGTTGCTTCCTGAAGACATCATATCAGTGTGCCACTGCAACCTGAAAGGTTTACGACATCATGGATAGGAAGGCAGTGAGTCGCCCTACGGACAGTTTGGGAATTTAAAGACATAAATTTGAAACCTGGTTCTTGCCTTACTGGTTCTGTGACTGAGCAGTTTGTTAATCTCTTTCTACCCCTGTTTAGTCACCTATAAATCGGAGATAGTGAAACCTGTCCCACAGGGTGGTGGAAGGAAATAAGATATGTATAAGGCACAATAGGAACTCAAAAATTTATAGCCATTATTAACATTAAATAATACTACTTGCCTTTACAAAATACATTTATGCTACCTTCAGGAGTAATATTGGTTGTAATTGTGATAACAACAAAATAATACTGATAATCAACATGTGCAGAATTCTTTTATAATTTATAAGGCATTTTAGCATCTGTAGTGTTATTCGATCAAACCTTTTAGGTAGATAAGGGAGTATTGTTATTATTCCCACTTTGTAAATTGAAACATTAAGACTGAGACAAGGTGAATGCAAACTTCCAGTTATAAAATAAACATGTCGTGGAGATGTTATGTAAAGCATGGTAACCACAGTTAACACCTACTGTACTGTGAATTTGAAACTTACTAAGAGAATAGATCTTAAAAGTTTCTTATTACAAGAAAAAAATAATTCACTATGTGTGGTGACGGATGAGTTAAAAAACAAAAGTCAACTGAGTAACTTTGAAAGACCTTCCTGGCTTTATTTATTTAGTAATTCACGAATCAGGCAGCACCCCTTCCAGCAGGGAGAAAGGAGCTCCCAGGGGCTTGAAATATATGTGGACTGGGACAAGACAAGAAAGTTCTTACCAAAGAGCGAATAGTTTCAGGCAAGGTCAGCTTCCTTCAGGGGAAGGCAAGGGGTCTATCAGGCAGGTTGCTTCCCTAGCGTTGAGCAGATGACTCCAGACTGACTGGTTAAAGTGACATTCCTGAGAGAGACGGAAGCTGCACTTCGGTTAGGAATGAAGTCTTGGGAAGCTGGTGTGGGTCTTCCAGCAAATGACTCCATTTGGGGCCTGTTGTTTCTTTTTCTTTTTCTTTTTTTAAACAGACATCAACTAGGCTTATTGTGGTGATCACTTCATGATAAATACAAATGCTAAATTATTGTTTTACACTGAAACAATATTGTATGTTAATTATATTTCAAAAAAAGAAAAGACTAGGTGTGGTGTTGAGACTTTACAGGTGAGCATCAGCTCAGCTGTCACCTCCACACTCACCTTGGAATGAGCTCCTGACCCATTCTAAGTTTCTGTTTTCTCATTCGGAGAGTGGAGACAGATAAGAGCAGTTTCTTGAAAACGTTTTGATGTTTCCCCAGTGCCCACTGTACCAAGTCTGCATGCTTTCACTTATTCAAAACTCTCAGTAAACTGGTCCCAACACACCTTTCCGGGATTATCTGCCAACTGATCCCAGCCTTTTGGGAATCCTTTTCCCAAACACAATGTGTACGTTTAGATTCTGTTCCCATTGTTTTCTTTGCTTGAGTGTTCTTTTTTCTTAATTGAGAAAATTTTACTCATTCATTAAAGCCCAGCTCAAATGGCACCTGCTTAAGGATTCTTTCCCAATGCCTGGTCTGGAATTAATAACTCCCTCTCTAGTGCACCCAGAACACCTTAGTTACACCTCTGTGATTACTTTTGCACTGCTTGACTCGTGTTGTAATCAGCCGTGCAGACTTCTAGTTCCTCTACTAAACTGTTAGATCCTTGAATGAGAGACCACATCTTTTTAATCTTAGTGTCACAGACCCTCTCATTTCCTCTTTTCCCCAGACCCTGAGCCTCCAGGCCAGTGAACACTCTGAAGTATAGACACCTTGTTTACATAGAAATATCTTTTAAATTTATTTTAATAATCACAATATAAATAGTATGACTCAAACATGTAAGGATGTCCAAGGAGAGGTTTTAGTTGAAAAAATTAAGGCTTGAAGAATTTACCACAGTACTAAATATACAGTGCTCGTCTCAGCAAATAGTGACTAATTTCAATAAGGGATGGAAATTAGAGTTGATGGTGATCAAACTTTTGGCATAACACACTCAAAATAATTCTTTTCTCTTCCCAGTAATGGTTCCTTGGTGCCACTGTTGGCAGAATTGTAAGTCGGGTGGACTATTAGTCACTTGTTAGGCTCATGTTAAGTTCATAATGTAATGTGAAGGGGAAAACGTGTCTGTGTTGATTGCTATGTCTGTAGAATGGCCTTAACTAGGGAACGGGCAGGCTGAGAGCTCGTGGTCCGGGCCAGCGGAGGGAAGGGTAGCTGTGGTTAGCGGGCGGGGTGAGGGCCAGGCAGCCTTCTGCGGCATCGTCCAAGCGGTCTGAGCCCTGGATGCCCACGTGCTTGCTCCCGGTCCGCTCAGCACACAACCATGGAGTCTGAGGCTGACACACAGTGAAAAATACACTTCCTTCCCAAGAACTGGGTGCCTTTCAAGATAAAGAAATTCGGGCCACCTCCTTTTGACATGCAAGGAAACTGAACTGCGAAATGTCAGAATGCCTTCAAGGCTTTGGTAGGTTAACACTTGGAGACGTTTTCCTGCTTCCTGTCAGGTGCTTGTATCACTGGACCGCAGTTTCCCAAATTAATTCTAGTTATCACTTACTCAGCTCATTCGGTCTCTCATTCACTCACCCGGCCAGTTCTTATTCAGCTTCTCCTGTCTGCCTATTGCCGTGCTGGGCCCCACACGCAGGGGGATAAGTTACCCTCAAGGAGAGCACAACACACCTCAGACTCCAACATCCAAAAGCACACACGAGCAGCCTCCTTCCGTCATTCCCGAGAGACTCCTCTGGGCCTTTCCCACAGAGACTTAATACACCTGGGTCACTGCAGCTAAACGAAAATCTAATGCGTGTCGGATGTTCTCCCCTAACTACAAAATGTAGTAGGTTCCTGCCTCAGACCAGTTCACTTTTCAGTCGTAGTGAATTTCTGAGAAAGTGAGTCTAGTACTAGGGGCCTCCAGCTCCTATCATATGTCCCATGGCAGAGGTGATTTCACTAGGGTCCCACATGCAGGCGGGCCCTTTACAAAGCAAACCAAAGACAGAACAAAGGAAGGATATTGATACTGAAAAATCAATGAATAAGGTGAGGGTGTTTCACTGTGCAGAAGAAAAAGGAGGAGGTTCTTCAGAGACTATCTGGAAGTGGAAAGAAAGTAAATATATCCAGCTCTAATATCCACATTCAGTGTTAGAAGAGAGGAGAATTTAACATAAAGACGCTTCATGTGTACTTTTATTGAAGAGGAAAAATAAGTAAGGCGAATGGCATTTATTCTCAAGTGTCTGATAGAATTAATCTCAAAGAATTCTGCCTAGAGTAGTGTACTTATTTATGTTGTGGGCTTTAGACATTTTCTTATAGGGTCTAAAGTCTGGGATTGTCACTTCTTTAAAAAAATGACATGGAAGGTCCCTCTGAGAAAGTAAATACATTACCTGAGTAAAAATAACACAGTAAAGCATTGTCACTCTCTAATATCTCAGAAACAATTATTTCCATTAGGTCTACCCTCTTAGTAGGACCTTACAAGAAAGAGACATAGAACTAATAACCTTTAATGAGGAGCTGGAGATAGGATTTTTTTTCTTTTTTTAGAAAAATCAAGGAAGGGCATGAGGGCTGAGAGGGGGATGGGTCTGCAAATAAGATGCCAGTAGGAGAAAACAGATGCCTGAAGCAAATGTGGCCCCTCTTACAGTTTTCTGTGACCACATCAGAGACTGAGGCACAGAATGAATGTCCACCCAGTTCCCAGAAAGACTGGTGCCAAGGTCTTTGTGTGGTCACTCCTTGGGCACCTTCTCTTCACCCTTCTCACTCCACATATACTCTCAGTTTCCTCACCTTCCCACTCAGATAATATTGAAAGGAGCAGTGAAAAAAAAAAAAAAAGAACTGAAGCAAGTATACAAGGGAAGTCTGAGAGTGGAAAGTGGATGTCCCATGGATCAGCCTTGCTGATGGTGAGTGGCAGATGGATAGGTTTCCAAGGCAAAGCAGTGGGTTGAAAATGTAGCATTCATAGGTCAGCATCCTTTCACCTTGTTTCCTTGTACTACTTGTCAGCTCTGAATTGTGAGGTTAGTACCAATCCCCAAGTTCATGTCCTTGTAGAGTGTCTCCCTTTTCAAGGTCATATAGAAGAGGGTAAGTTCTAAGAGTGTATGTGTGTGTGAGAGAGGTGGGTAGGGGGAGAGAGAGGGGGAGAGAAAGGGTGAGAGAGTGGGGGAGAGAGAGAGAGATGGAGTTGAGAGGATGTGACTTTCATTACTAAATAAATGGCAGCCCCAGTTCAGGTAGATACAAATTAGAAGGGAGCCTATGAAATGAATCACAATCCCGAAAGCAGTCTAGACAATGAAACTCAACTAATCTTCTGCCTTTTTAGCCTTTGTTATCTGTGAAATGGAATTATAACTTTTGTTTTTCTGTTCCAGGTAGACACTTCTCAGATAACCTAGTGTTTTTATCTCTATTAACTTCTTCGCTATTGCTAAGATTGTGGCATGGTACACTTCAGTTAATTAAATACTTTGTTTTCTAGCTCAGAATGTACTTCAAATTTGGTAGGTCCACAGTCATTTTTATAACCCTTGATAACTGTTCAATGCTGTAAATTAATTTCTGCTGTGTGAAATGTCTGGATATTTAACCCCAGGCTAAAAGAAATATGCTGTACACAGTTTATATTTTAATCAATAGTCTAACTGTAAATTTTTTCAAAATTAGTTGATTTATTTCTATTTTCAATATCTAAGTGTTTTTTTTTTGCTCGTTTTGAAAGAAGCAGTTGTAAGTTAGCCAAATACTCATTCCCAATGATATTCTTTAATCTAGATACATACATTAAGCTCATAAAAACCCAGACATCATAAAAACAAAATTCTTCTATAAAATTATAAAAATGTGATGATTAGGGAAAGGAGGCTAACGTAGGCAAAAACAGTCTTTTTTTAAAGGTAATTGCCCCAGAAAGTTGAAATCAATGTGCCTCTCCCAGTGAAACCTAAGTGAATACCAAACTGATTTTAGTAACAGTGATAACACTTTGACATATATTTATTTCTTTTGATTATCCCCTAGAAGGAAGTGGGGCCAATGTTTACTGTCTCTATATCATAGATGAAGATATTGAGATTTATAAAATTTAAACAAGCTTGTCCAGTTTAGTGTGAGTTAAGTTTCAAGCCCAGCTTTTATGATGTCAATTTCTAAACTCATTTCAATGCCACCACCTGGGTTTTACACCCAGCATGGGGAGGGAACAGATTTGTATTGCTCGGTGGTATAATTATATGCCACTTCTCTTTGAAAATGCAGAAATATTGAACAATTTGGGAAAAATTACATGCAAACAATTTGAAATCACCATTGAGCATCTGGGCATGACTTATGTTACGACCCCCAAAACAGTGTGCGATGTCAAATTCTGAAACCTTGAGGACTGCACATTTTAGGGAATCGATTCATTTTGAGCTAGATGTAATGAAAACATTATTAGTTTCCTTTTATTTCTATGGCCTCTCTCTGCATTACTTTAGGCTTCCTCTTGACAACTGCCCAGAATTTTCTCTGGTTAATGGGATGGCTTTATTAGTATGATAGGTTTGCATCGACTGTAATAAAATCCAAAACAATGGCTAAATGAACATGAAAACATATTTCTGTTTTACTCAGATAAATTCTGCATTCAGGCCATTGTTACTTCACACAGACCCAGCGAAAAGCTCTGAAACTGAAACTCTACCACCGTAAGCAGAGGGCAGGGAACAATTGAAGAAAGAGGCTGGCCATTCCTGTCTGGTAATTGTGTTTATTAAGGGAAACTTGCGCAGAGGAATGTCTTAGGCGGTTCCGAGGTTAAACGGATCCTTGCACCATTTGGCAGGTACCAAAGAATTATACAGAGTAAAAGGGTGGGAATAGTCATGGCTACTAGTATGTTTATGCTTCCAGGTACTGAAAATTACTTTATGTGCTTGACCAGGTCAGGACAACAACCTATTCCAGACCTGCAGATAACAGGAGGCAAGGGAATCAGCTCACCAACTTCTGTGGTTTGTCCTTGTATCCATCCAGATGGTGTCAGCGGACAGCTGGACATCACTGACATTCAGGTGGTTGGATTGCCTAGGCTATAACTGTCAGGAGACCAAGCTCCAGCCAAAACTTTCCCATCCCTTCTTTTCGGGTTGCAGGAGCTGACACAGAGGTAAGAGGTCTGGAATAGGTTGTTGCTGATTAATGTCAGAATGAACATCATTTATGACCAGCCTCCAAGGAGGGTTGGCAGGAAGTAACCTCCATTCTGGCCCAGGTCCAGCTTATGGGACAAATGGTGGTCACATCATGGAACAGTCTCTCCTCTGTATTCAACCTCTTATGACCAATTCTTACAATCTAACATGCCCCCTCCTCTGTGAGGTGACCTCAATGGCAATGAGGGGCTTCAGCTGCATGGTGGTAGCTCACTTAGTTGTCAATTGACTACACTGCCATAGCAAATTAAAAGAAGCAGTCTAAGTATTATTATTTTTTCCCATCCTTCCCCCACCTCAGAACCAATCAGTGAGTTAGTAGGTCACCTAGGCTTGAGGTTGGATTATTTTAAGCATTTACTTGAGTTTTCATATGTGTTGATAAAGAAGAACTATTAGCAGATTTATCTGGTATAAAAATGTGAAATTTAGCTTAAATAATGGTACACATGCCCCCCTCACATGCCCCTCCCCACTTTAAGCCTGATCTTTAGATATTAACATGACCACATTAACCTGGAAAGGCTGTATAAACCACGAATGTTGGCTGGGGGTAATTGGTGCTCTCTGGTATAAGGAGGTTAATAGAATGGGGAATATACCAGACTGGGACACCCCCATTCTTTCAATGGTGCATGTACTGGTCCATATAAAGCATGTCTCCATAGGCCCTGACTGCATTAGATGATAGGATCCTACTTAAGACTGAACAGTTCCTCCCCACCCAGGGGCATGAAGTAACTTACCCACCCTATGCAAAGTCCCGTTACAGATTCCAATAACTTGTCCCAGTTCCAGCAGGGCTTGGTGCCCTTGTTATCATAGTTTGTTGGTCTATGGCAAATGTCAGGACTATTACTGTGTCATTCATTTTCCACACCTGTACTGTATTGGATGTCCCAGCCCGAGTTACCAGCCTGGCATGTGAAGCAACAGGCCCCACTAGTTGGTCACATAAGTGACCAACTTTATCTGTTGTTTAAGGACATTGTTTTTTGTTTCACAGACAACCCAGCTATCTGTAGGTTATACAGGAGACGAAACCTCCCAATAACTACATTAACCAGATCATTGCATTATAAAGGCAGCCCTGCCTCCTTGGCCATGCACCATCCTAACTGGGCACTGCAGTGCCCACTCTTTCTGTGTACTTAATCCACAGTGTTTACTGACAGGTCAGTTGCTAAAGTGTGTATTTTCACTACAGTGTCTTCTTCCTGGTTACCTGGAGATGTGCATGCCTTATGGGCAGGGACATGGAAGAAAACAGATCTGCCTCAGGCTCTTGTGAGTGAGCCCACATATCTTTCCATGCTCTTTGTCTCCATAAAGATTTGTTTATCATCATCCACCCTACTTTTCCATTGTCCAAGCCATAACATCAACCCCTTTAAAACTGCCCAGCTGGCCTTGGCTGGGTAGCCCATTTGGTTGAATCATTGTCCCGTGCACTAGAAGGTTACGGTTCTGATTCGTGGTCAAGGCACATATCTAGGTTGCGGGTTCAATCCTAGGTCAGAATGCATATGGTAGGCAGCCAATTGATGTTTCTTTCTCACATCAATGTCCCTCTCTGTGTCTCTTTCTCTCCCTCTCCCTTCCTCTCTCCCTAAAATCAATAAACCTATTCTTGGGTGAGGAAAATAATTTGTCTGTTAGTACAAAGGATCAATGACAAGGTTCACATGTGATTCACAACCAGGCAGCTCTTCATTCAGCTCACCAACTTCTGTGGTTTGTCCTTGTATCCATCCAGATGGTATCAGCGGACAGCTGGACATCACTGACATTCAGGTGGTTGGATTGCCTAGGCTATAACTGTCAGGAGACCAAACTCCAGCCGAAACTTTCCCCATTCCTTCTTTTCAGGTTGCAGGAGCTGACACAGAGGTAAGAGATTGTAGGGCCTACATATTCACCAGGACCTAATAATTACTACAGCTCTAAAAACAAAGGCCTATTTGACAAAGTAGTCTTCCATTTAGTTAGGCATGCCGTTTCATCAGTGCAGGAGTGGGAGCCATGGCAGGGGCAGCTTGGTGGAACATGCAGTCTCTCCACCCCTATACGAAGGGAAGTTCTTACTGGGACTGGCCGCTCTTTGGTAAGAGGCTCCACCTGCAGGAGCACTGTATACACTTCCAGTCGTTGCTGTTATGTCAGAGTACGTGTGATCTCTGCCCCCGTCCACAATTGGGTGGGGACCAAAATCCAAGGGGAGTTCCCTCCTTTTGTTGTTTTTATGTTTTGTTTTGTTTCTTTTCTTTTCTTTCTTTTTTTTTTTTTTTTTGCCATAATGCCCAGCCTATGTCTTCAGGGGTTACCGAAACATGTAATTACCTAGGAGATTCTAAGGGCTTTAATTTGTTCGTTCAGTATTTTTGCATTCTCAGAGGCATCCTGTTGCTCAGCTCCCCAGTCCCATATACATGACCCTTTTCAACTAGGAATTGCAATGGATGAAGGCATTGTGTTAATTGAGTGTACATGTTCACTATTACTCCCAAATTCCCACAAAAACCTGTACCCTTTTGACATTTTTGTGTATGGCGTAGGTTTGACTTTGTCTATGACGGTCTCAGGGACAATGTGGGTCTTACCCAACCACATGACTCCTAACAGCTTTACATGGTTCCTGGACCTTAGATTTTCTGTGGATTTACTGCCCATCTTCTTTGTTGTGGAGGGTTCAGCAGGCCTGCAAGGTTTTCTGCAGCAGAGATAAATCTTCATAAGTAAACTTTATGTCATTAATATATTGAGATTTGCAGAGGCTGGGAAGGAAAATAGTGACAGGTCCTGAGTCACCATCCCATGGAGTATGGTGGTGCTGTGTAAATAGCCTGAGGTAGCACTTGGAAGGTATAGCCTACCTGGGAAGCGTGTTTTCTGACAGTTTCTTTGTCACTGTGAGAGCATCAGTCTTGTAGCAGGAAAAGGCTTCAGCACAACCAGAAAATATACATACAGCAACTACCCATACTAAGTGGCAGTGTAATGAAGCCCAGCTTAAATGCATTATGATGCATGAAGGAATGAAAATACTGAAAAATAGGGTTTGCCAAGGATCCTGGAATAAGCAAGTGGCCATCTTGGTTTTCCCACAGCCCCAGCTACTTACTTAATTTACAACTGTTGTTTCCCCATCTTAATCTCCCTGATTCAGAAGCAGATTGTTGCCATGTTACAAGGACATCAGGTTGGACAAAGTCTGGAAATGAAGGTTCATTTTTATGGAAGCAGAATGGACTTCGTCCATATGTAGCACAATCTTTATAGATTTTGTTGCTGCCAACTTTTTATGAAAGTCAGCTAGGGCATTTCAAATACAAAAGGTTAGACTCCCAGCCAAGATGGAAGCATAGGTTGCCTCTCTGCACAGCTAAAAGAAGGACAACCATGAATTTAAAAACAAAAACAACCAGAACGGCCAAAAAATCGAACTGTATGGAAGTCCGACAACCAAGGAGTTAAAGAAGAAACATTCATCCAGATTGGTAGGAGGGGATGAGCCGGAGATGAGAAGCTGGGGCAGAAGGGACACTACGAGGTGACAGCTGGAGGAATGTGTGCGTGAGATGGCAGCTGGCGGTCCCTCTTTTGCATGTGGATAAACTGGGAGGAACAACGGGGGAGTGAGACAGACTGCACAGCCCAGGGTTCTGGTGAGGGAAAAAGAAAGCCTCAAAACCTCTGGATATAAAAACCTGTGGGGTTTGTAACAGCAGGAGAAATTCTTAGCCTCACAGGAGAGTTCATTGGAGGAGCCCTCAGGGTCCTAGAATGTACACAAACCCACCTACCCGGGAACCAGCACCAAAAGGGCTCAATTTGCTTGTGGGTAGCAGGGGAAGTAACTGAAGGCTGCTGAGAGCCCACTAACTGGCATTGTTTCTTCTTGGGCCCCTACCCCACAGACAGGGCCACAAAGCAGCATGTGGGTTACCTGGCCCTAGCAAATACCTAAGGCTTCATGCTTTACAATGTAACAGGCACTCCAGAAACAAACAAAATATGGCCCAAATGAAAGAACAGATCAAAGCTCCAAAAATAGAACTAAACAATGAAGAGATAGCCGACCTATCGGATGCAGAGTTCAAAACACTGGTAATCAGGATGCTCACAGAAATGGTTGAGTATGGTCACAAAATAGAGGAACGAGTAAAGGCTATGCAAAGTGAAATAAAGAAAAATACACAGGGAATCAACAGTGAAGGGAAGAAAACCGGGACTCAAATCAACACTCTTGAGCAAAAGGAAGAAATAAACATTCAACCAGAACAAAATTAAGAAACAAGAATTCAAAAAAATGAGGAGAGGCTTAGGAACCTCTGGTAAAACTTTAAAGGTTCCAACATCCAAATCATGAGAGTGTCAGAAGGAGAAAAGGAAGAGCAAGAAATTGAGAACTTATTTGAAAAAATAATGAAGGAAAAGTTCCCCAATCTGGCAAAGGAAATAGACTCTCAGGGAGTCCAGGAAGCTCAGAGAGCCCCAAAGAAGTTGGACCCAAGCAAGCACACATCAAGGCACATCAATTACTTTACCCCAGATTAAAGATAAGGAGAGAATCTTAAAAACAGCAAGAAAAAAAGAAGACAGTTAGCTACAAAGCAGTTCTCATGAGACTGTCAGCTGATTTCCCCAAAGAAACATTATGGGCAAGAAGGGGCTGGAAAGAAGTATTCAAAGTCATGAAAGACAAGGACCTACATCCAAGAATACTCTATCCAGCAAAGCTATCATTTAGAATGGAAGAGCAGATAAAGTGCTTCCCAGATAAGGTCAAATTAAAGGAGTTCATCATCATCAAGCCCTTATCATATGTAATGTTAAAGGGACTTATTTAAGAAAAAGAAGATCAAAACTATGAACAGTAAAATGACCACAAATCACAGCTATCAACAACTGAACCTAAAAAGAAAAGCAAAAACAAACTAAGCAAACTACCAGAACAGGAACAGAATCACAGAAATGGAGACCACATGGAGCATTATCAGTGGGGAAGGAGGTGAAAGGGAGAAAAGGTACAGGGAATAAGAAGCATAATTGGTAGGTGCAAAATAGACAGGGGGAGATTAAGAATAATATAAGAAATGGAGAAGGCAAAGAACTTGTATGTATGACCCATGGCCATGAACTAAGGGGGAAGGAGGCGATGCCAGTGGGAAGGGGTATGCAGGGCAGAGGGGAATAAAGGGGAGGAAAAAAAGTGGGACAACTGTAATAGTATAATCAGTAAAATACACTTAAAAAACAAATACAAAAGGTTAGCTTTTACTATTGAGAAGATTCAGTTTTATTTAAGTAGCCAAAGACCTGATTAAGACAACCTAAAATGCAGAAAATTATTTGATAAAACATAGAGTCTTTGCTTTCCAAGCAGAAATTTATTATATTTTATCAGGAAAAGAAACATAGTCCAAGATAATTTTATCCTTTGAACACAGGAAAAGAGAACACAACTCTACTTTTGCATAAGCTTACTTTTGATATTTATTTTGATATTTTATTCAAATAAATCCATTCTAATCATAGTTGGCTTGACCATGCATTAAAATTTTTCCAAAAGATTTCTTTTTCACAAACCTCTACAATTATCACTAAATATTTCACCTAAAACATTTTATTCTATTTAAATCTATTTAATTTACCAGTTCTTAATTATTTTTAGGTTATTTACAAAAAATTCATGAGACTTTAGACAAAACCATCCATCATTCTGAATTATTGTTTTTGCTGATACACTTTTAAACCTAGGTAAAATAAAGATATTATATTTAATTTTGATAAGTCTAATTTTGATAACTCTGAAGATGTCTATTTTAATTAAACCAGCAAAATTAAACCAGCTTTAATATAAAATATTTCCCATGCTGCATGATCCTGAAAAGCTTTTGGGTTAATTTCTATATTTCTGAAAATTTTAGAGTACCCAATCATTAATTTATATAAACACTCAATTCCTTTAAGCCAATTAATCATGGCTCTTTTACAAGTTTGTAATACTATTTGGAGATAAAAAATACCACATAAGTATAATGCATATATAGACACACATGAGCACACAAACAGATCCAAAGAGAAACTCATGGCTTCCATAAAAGCAGTGCGATTGTTAGGTGGGATAGACAGCAAACCAAGGCAGGGAGGGGGAAGGAGACATGCTTCCCATTGACCCGGCAGTCCTGAGCCCAACGTCCCCAAAGGTTTGGGTTCCTATTACTTGAGGAGTCGATGTTATGGTAGCAGCTACGAATGAGTGGCCAGAGGGAAAACAGAGGTAGGGCCTTCACCATTACAATCTAACAAGTTAAAACAGGAGGTTAAAAGCAAAGGAAGATATGTCTCCCCGATGACCCAGTAGTCCTGGGCCTGGTTCGAAAAGACTGCCAGGCATTCTGAACAACACCAGCAAAACTATGATAGTGCAGGAGTGGGGGAGTCCTTGAAAGTCTATGTATATCATCTCTACTAGCTGGGAAAGAAAACCTTGAGACTGTGTGTATTCATCCCAAGGCCTAGAAGGGAGGAGGGGAGGAGGTTCACAGTTCCCAAAGAAAAGCCCATAAAACAACTTTGGTTAATTGCCTGCCTCCCATCATGTTTACAACATGAAAAAATAGAGTCTGGAGCAAGATAAGGATTTGGGCTAAGAGATCCCCATACATACCCACATTTGGGTAGTCATGAACCCTTAGGAAAGCTGATACAGCCTTTACCCATCAATCAGTATGTAACTTCTTTGCTTCCATCCCACCTATTATATAAGTCCTCAGAACAAAGGACTTGCTCTCTTGGCTCTCTTGGCCCTTTCTTGTCACATGGTGGGGGGGGGGGGTGGCCCTGGCAAGCCAGCCTGTGGCTGGGGTCCTTTGGCCATCGGGGTGTTGGCTACCCAGACTCTGGCTATTGCCATCTTGCCCTTGCCACCCTTGCTTTTGCTCTGCCGCTAGAACTTAGAATGAACTTTGCCTGCACATGTATAGGCTTGCTGGCCTGTAATTCTTTACTGCATTGGCAAGAAGAACTGAGTTTCCGGGAGTTTCTCTGATAACAGTATCTGTTCAAAGGACCTCTTCTCCCCACCACACCCCTCCCCACCTTTATCATCCAGTCCTGATGCTAACAGAGTTGTAGACATTCTAATATATTTTTCTAGTTCCACTTATTTCTCTAATTTTCTAACCCTGGATTCTGCCTCTAGCTGGTTGTCAATAACCAGCCAAACTGCCCATAAGAGCAGCCAGCCCACAGCTGAAGACATAAGTTTTCCTTCCTTGCAACAATGTGTAATACATAGTTCCTCAGACAAATGCATAAAACCAGCTATTTTCAGGGAATTCCCATACTCACGCAATGGGCCATATGTATCTAGCACATAGGCCACACCCCTCCCCACATGAAAGCTGATGGTCAGCCAGGGATTCCCTCACGGATGTCTCTTTCACTAGACCCATTTCCTCAGTGTGCCGACTGGTTCACCAATTGTTAGTGGGAAAATCCCCAAGACTGAAAATCTACCCTTGTAAATGAAGGTCAGGAAACAACCTAAGGAAGAGGCTGACCACTTCAAGCTAGTAATTAAATAGAGCTTATTAAAGGATACTTATATATGAGGTATGTCTTGGGCAACTGAAAGATAAAAAGGACCCCTATGCTGCCTGGCAGGCACCAAAGAATTATGCAGTGTAAGAAGAGGGAATAGTTGGGGGTACTAGTTAGTATATGAAGCTACCAGGTATGGAAAATCACTTTACATGTTTGACCAGGTCAGGACAACAACCTCTTCCAGGGACCAGGATATAACAGAACGCAAGGGAGGGGTGCTGATTTATGTCAATATGAACATCGATTATGATCATACAATCTAGTCTTTAAGGGAGTTTGCAGAAATCGACTCAATTCCAGCTTGTGGGGCCAGCAGTGGTCGTGTTATGGAACAGTGTCTCCTGTGCAGCAGTCCAGGGCTGACCTGGCCATTGCTCGATCCTCAGACACTGATGCTCCATCTGTCATTTGTAGTAGTAGTGCCTTGTGGTCCAATATGTCTGCTTGAGCTCCAGCCATTAATCTGCCTCTTGTCAGCAGGAGGGAAAAAGGAGTTCTTCATGCATGTATTGGCCAGAATTTAGTCACGTAACCACATCTAACTGGGGAACATCAGAAATGTACTATGTTTTAATTGGTACCTGGCTGATAATCAGGGTTCTATTCAAAGACGGGGAGAGTGGATATCAGGAAACAACTGGCAATCTCTGCCTCAGTTAAAGAATGGTTCCTTATTTTTAGGTACCTGATTGCATGACTTTTAAAATGACTTTTCTGTGGAAAAATTTTTTATGTCAGAGAATCCATCCGGTTTCTGCCTGAGGATCATAGTTATTACATTATTAAGAACAAGAAAAACTGAATAATAAATAATTTGCTATATTATTTTGCATTTAAATTAAGCAACTGGATTTCAAATGATTTGTACATACGATTCAGACTTCAGATGACCAAATTTGTGACTGATGGCACATTCATCATTTTTCTTTGCTCTCCTCAGAGAAATAGGAATGCATTGGGAATTTAGGCTTATCACAACTATTAAATATATATACATTTATATATATATGCCCAAATGTATATATACTGCATAATGACCACTAATTATACATGGTTTATAACATTTTCTTTCAGTGTTTAGCACAGTGTCTTACACATAATAGATATATAATCAATGAGTGCTAAATTGAATTGACCTTCACTACTCAGTTGAATTTATTTGCCTGATAGGTAAAAGGCCCTTGATAGATTCTGCTACTATCCAGGCATTAGTCTCATGACAGTGTTATACTGACTTTGATTTAATTTGACTATATTGGATGGCTGGGGTTATTGATATGCACAGAAGAGACAACAGGGGATCAGGCTACTTCCTAAATATGAAAATGTTTCTCCTCTGCTGGTGACCACAGCTGCAGCTCCAGGGACTAGAACATCCTCCAGACTCCTGAAGTGCACAGAGGTTAATCAAATCAGCTCCCACCTGGAGAATAAAGGATTATCATGAAATTCATTACTAAGTGTAATTACCATGTTTATGACAGTCTTTAATCTCATTTAATCCTTCTCAAGTATTGGCTTGGTAATATACTATAAGAGCCCATTTGATTATTTTCTTTGTATCTGAGCTGCATGTCTTATGATTTATCTTTTAAAATGGCATAAAATTATAATGCATGAGACCCTTTAGTGACTGTTCTTTGATTACAAGTTATAAAACAGAACAAAGCTTTCCCCTACCATTACCTTTAATTTGTCTTTAAATATATTCCTAACTTTTGGAATTAGGATGGCTTTATTTTCTTAGTAATCCTGGTCACTGTTTCAGTTTTCTTCCTGGTCACCTTCATAGTGCATTAACCTGGAAAACAAACAGCTCACATTCACAGATTTATAAAGGGTGGATCACCATATTTATTTAGCACCACTGTCATCTGTTTGACTTTTAGAATCTCTAATTTTCCTAATGGATATGGTGAAAATTGTGGTCTACAGCTTTGGTGTTTAAAAAATGTCTCTAAATTTTTTTCTATACAGAACAAAACTTCCTCACAAATGCGTGTTCTCTGCTGGCTGGATCAGGGGCTAGGAGGTGGGACAGCAGAGCATAGGTACTTAGGCTTATCGTTGAAGGTATTTGGTCCATCTGTTTTTTGCCATTTGCATTAACAGTCTTTTTGATGGAAATGTTCTTTCTTCATGGGTTTTCGCAGCTACCCCTTCTCTTAGCCAAGACAGCAACTGTGTGAGGGAAAACTCTAATATTCCCCCCAGGATAATGGGGGAAGGTAAGGAGAAGCAGTTCGTCCACATATAGGTCCCGTGCCCTGTCTGTTGGGTCTTCCCCACCCTCCCTGGAGTTGACTTGTGTCTTCCTGTTTGCTGGGTAGCTTGTGGCATCCACCACTGATTCAGGGCTGGTAAAACGTGTAAACTGTTTCTTCTGCACGTTTCGAGCCCTGTAGCGTCACTTTGCTGACCCAACCCACTGTTGTCTCACTGGCACAGCAGACCCTTGAGACTCTGCTGCTTATTTCCTTCTGGACACAGCCTTCAGCTGTCCACTCCATGGGAACTACTGTCTCCATCAGGGTGACACCGTGCCCTAAACACAGCAGCTCTATGTCAGTCTCTATGGTATTTCGCTCATCTCTCTCTTCCATGAACCCCAGGGAGACCCGAGTGTGGGTGCAGGGGACTTCTCCACATGGAGAAGCTGGGAGGCACTTAGAGAAGCTGGGAGCTCACCCTTGGCCATTCCCCGTCTTCAGAAGTGTTCATGCATGTGTGCCAGAACACCCTGTGAGGTTGTATCCTCAATGGCTTGTAGCCATTCTTTCTACTGGTGTGAGGTGGGAGGCAGGTATATTCTTTCATCACCCTCCCACTTGTGAGGCTGGATGCTGAGGCAGTTGTGGAGAAGTAAGGACATGGTGCTCTGCGTCTCGTTCTACACTGTCCCCTCTTCCTTGCACTAGAAGAGCTTTGGTTTGCAGGGCTCCTCTGCGCTGTTTTCTGTTCCTCAAGCTGACTTTTGCTCTCCCATTTCCCTGGGACTATATCGATGGACAGGTTGCCATGGGTGTGGGGAGGGGACTGCAGGCAATACTGTTACCAATCCATGAAAATAATTGAGGTATTTAAAGACTTAAAGAATATTGTTACTGTTTCATTAAAAAAACACTGTCTATGTTCCTGAATTGCACAACTTCATTCTTTCTCATCTTTGAAAAAATACATTTAAAAAATTTTTACTTTAAATTACTAAGTAGGATGTGAGTTTCTAGGCTACCCTTATGATTTTATTAGTAGGCTAATTTTGAATAGTTAAAATAATTTTATTTTAACTGATTTAACTAATGTTATTTTAAAATCAATTACCAACACAACACGTAGCCTCAACAGCTAAGCCAGACAGTACTGTATATCTAGTAACAAGTGTTCAGAACTTAACCCAACAATTATAGGCATAACTAGACCCCTGACCAGCTCAAGTTCTCCATGACAATAAATCCCGCAGCCCAGGATCTTTATGGAAACAGGCTCTGATTTAAGTCTACTTCCTGGGACAGGGCTACATCCTCCTGGTTCTAAGAACCAGGAAACTAAGAACCAGATGTGGAACAAGCTAACCAAATTTAATGACTGAGTCGGCGACCAGCAAGGATGGTGCAGGGGAGTGTTAGTCTCTGGTGTACTGTCTGGCTGACACAGTTAATTGTTCTCCCTTTTGCATGGTTTACCTTTACAGAGCTAGGGAGCACATGGGAGATAAGGCAGGATGTGAATTTGACCAGGTGTACATGGTTATCGCCAACCTCTAGGAAAAAAAAAAAACACCTTTCTTTTACATATACAGTAGATTGTAAATCAGCCAGCACATACTAATGAGTGCCACAGGCTGGGCCCATTACAGAATATTGACGGCATAGTTCCTGATTTTAAAGAGCAACTGTCTTGTTGAAAAGATCCTTCCTTCCTTCCTTCCTTCCTTCCTTCCTTCCTTCCTTCCTTCCTTCCTTTTCTTTCTTTCAACAAATATTTATTGAGTTCATCCTTTGTGCCAGGCACTGTGATATGTGGGCATGGAGCAAAAACAAGATAAATATGAACCCTGCTTCCATGGGGCTTAGCAGGTGATATTGATACTCAGTAAGTGACTCTGTATCCAAATATCCCCACTTCTAGTCATATGGAATTCTTTTCCTTTGCAATCAAATAAAAGAATTCAAGCAGAAGTGGTCGGGTACCCAGGAATTCATGGGAAAAATAGGATTTGAACTAGCCCGTGAAGGAAAATTAGGCTGTGCATATGCCAAAAAGAATGGGTGGGGAACATTGTAGGAACAGTACGTAGAGTGCATTACGGGGCATTTCCAAGTGGGTCAAATCTACAGATCAATCATCGAATCCCATGATGGAACAGAAATAAGGAAGCTGAATTCCAGATAGGACTTTGCTGCAAAATAACTTTGTGACTATAAAAAAATAACTTTGCCTCATATCCTCATCCATAAATGAAAGAGCTACGTTGCATGAATGCCAAGACTCCTTTTAGCTTGTGAATGTGCAGCTTTGTTTACTCTTACTGGGGTCAGCAAGCACTCACTTGGTGACAGCTGGTATGGTGCCTGAGAAGACCCCCAGATCACAGGATGTGCTTTGCAAATTCCAACACATTGGATGATGGCAGAAGTCACCATTTATACTCTGGAGCATGACTATATGCCATTTTCTATCATTTTCTTGTTATCTCAATAGTTTCCCTAGTAGATTACACATTCTTTCAAAGCAGGAATCAAGAAGTGCAAAATATATATTATTGTCTGGGTCAGGTAAAATTCAATAATCTGGTATCAGAATACTGGATTTGCATCTCAACATTCTTAAATTATTCATATTTCACCCCCCACCCTGGAGTAGGTCAAATTCTACCTCTAGCGATTTATATGTTTTACTTATTACTTTCACCAATTAGCCCTTTTTCATAGATCATGAAAATACAAAATTTAGTTCAGCCCTCATCAGAATGATTTGTTCATTCCAGTTTAATGAAGTTCCATTATACTTGTATAAACGGAGAGAGATAATCTTGCAAAAATTAGATATTAATACGCAGTACAGGCATATCTAGCCCTAGTATTATAATACCAGAGATAACAGTAAATACCTAAAGTTTCCAAGAACCTAGTTTTACTGTCATGGGGATAAAATCCAATTATAGGGACTTGGAGAGAGTGAGGGAGTATAAAGTGCTACTAGCCTGTATTCTGGAACCGGACAGACTGCATTTGAATCCAAACTCTGCTGCTAACCTGTACACATCCCTGGACAAGTCACTTACCCTCTCTGTGCCTCAGTTTCCTCATCTGTCCAGAGGAGATGATCAGAGCATCAATTTGAAAGATAAAATAAACATTTGTAAAATGGTTAGAACAGTGCCTGACAAAAAGAAAGTACTTTATAATTTGGGTTATTATGTAGGAGGAAGCTGAAGGGAGAGGAAATAGGAAGAGCAGGTATATCCCGTAGGGAAGCTGGTGGTAAAGGAAGGTGAGAAGCTGGACCACATTTACAGAAAGGGGAAGAATCAAGCAGTCAAGCACTAGTGTTTCTGTGTATGTTATTTCCCAAGAAAAGGACAGTATATGAATATCTGAAGGCAGATAGAATGGGGTCCATGATCAGGAAGGCAGAAGGGGGAAGGGGTAGCGGTGGGGGCAGGATGATCTGTAATAAGGACACAGGTAGGGGTGTTAGGAGGTAAGAAACTATAGAATAGTTTTCTCGGTATTCTTCAGGAGTCCAGCTAGCCTTTACAATATGTTACAAATTTGGCATTCAAATTCAGAAGAGAACAATGCAGACCACCATACCCCTCAGTTGTTCGGGATCAGGCAGTGAATGGGGAGAAATTAATGAGCTAATGCGGGTTGAGCAGAAGGCACTCTAATGACATACTAAAGAGTAGCTGCAGCCTTGTGGTGCATCTGGGTCCTTCTGGAAGAAATCTCACAGACAAACTAACAGTGTTCACCAGACAGTGGCAGAGTGGCTTCAGAAACACAGGCATCAGACATCCTTAGCTAAGCCACCAAGCCACGGCAGTCAACCAAACGTGAAGTGTGATCACTCATATTTCAATCTTATTACCACAATTGCCACAAAAAATTCTGTCCAAGACTCATATTCAAATCAGATATCTCTCTCCCTCTTTCCCTCACTCTCTCTTTCTCTTTCATACACACACAGTCTTAACTGAAATCTTTAAAAACATCCCCTAACATTTGCTTAGTAAATAAAGCTGTATTAACTGAAATCTTTCATATCCAGAGAAAGGACCAGCTTTGTCAACAGATTGGGTGTCATAAATATTTGATAACTTGGGAAAAACACAGAAGAGCTCTGGGCTCAGCTACAACAAGACGAAGAGGATTTTTTTGAGCCAGAAGACCTTGGGCACCATAAAGACCATAAGGGACATCCTCTTCATGGTGATAAGTGCTAAGATGTCTAAGAGGTCTGTTAAGTGTGTATATCATGCATTTTCAGGAAAGACCCACACTTTTGTGTGGAGGAAAGTCAATATATTAAAGGGATAGAGCATTAAATGGGATAAAACCTAAAAGAGTTTGGCATCACCTGACATAGGGTGGGCTCTGCATAATGCTTCTACTTTTTCTCGCTTCCATTCAAGGTAATTTCCTTTTTTCCATGTTGCTTCTCATTTTTACAGTTGGCAAATTTTTGTCCCTCGCTAAAGGGATTTCAGACATCAGCAGCAGGAGTGGAGAAGACTATTTTTCACAGGACACCCTTCCCGGGGTTTCTCAGTCTATGCACGTGGGCAGCCTTCTCTTCTACCACATAAGCTGAACTTGCAAAATATTTGCTTGAAAGTGTATCCCACATGACTGGACCTACCCAGAACCTCTCAGGTCCCATAGACCAGTTCTGTGTATTTACCCCGAGCTTCTGTTTGTTTTGCTGTTAACTGCTTGCACTGTGACCTTCAGAGGCTCACCCATGGACAGAGCCAGAAGAGCCCAAGAGCTTTATTCCGCCTGAAATAATGGCTGAAAAATGTGGGAGTAGAAAAGCCCAGACCCCTTGTCTAGAGATGTGATAAACTTTGAAGTGCAATTTATACTCCTGAATTTCCCAAGGGTTCAGGCTGAAGTTAGAATCACCTAAAATGTCACCCTTGATTGGTTTCTTCTCCTCCTCTGTTCTACATTCCCACTCCCTTACTGTTTCTCCTGGAAGCACATTTTTAATAAGTCACTGGCATAAAAATCCTTGGCTTAGGATCTAAGGCTGGGGATACTCAGCCTAAAACAGCCATTATCATCCATCCATCCATCCATCCATCCATCCATCCATCCATCCATTCAAATAAGCATAGTGTCTAAGTGCTTTTCCCCAGTCTAGTAAAGAAGAGTGTTATATAGTTGCCTGAGAGGTAAACGTGGATGCTCTCAAGGGTTGCCTGCGGACCATGTACAGACTACACATTTCTAACACCAAAACGAACTTTTAAAATATGAACACATCATCAGATCTTGTACAGTACCTTACACCTAGTAAGTTCTTATGTGTGCTATAAGATTTGGTCAGTCCTTGGCTTCATCCTATTGACCACTGAGGAGAACCAACCAATTGCTTAGAATTGTATTTAATTCACGCACATTCATTGGGCTCTTACTCTGGATCAGAGTATGAGAAACTGACAGACACAATACATACATCCTGAGTAATGCACACAACACTATGGGAATGTGATAGGAGGAATGATACTTTCCAGGAAATTGAAAGGCCGAGGTCTCAGAGGATAAGTTGAGTTAATTTTGGACAGAAGTAAAGAGGGGCATTTCAAAAAAGGAATAGCAAACTCTACAGTAATTAGGTGTTAAAGAGAGCATTGCGGGGGACTTCTTGAAGAGTGAGTAGTTTAGTGAATCGAAACAGAAGAAGAGAGGCAGAAGATAAACCCGGAGACCTAGGTTACAGCCACTCAGTGGTGCATCTTAGATACTTTAGAACTTTATCCTGTAGTATGGGGAAGCTTCAAAGATATGTAAGAATGTCAAGGTTGGCCTTAGAAACAATATGAAGGATGTGTTTGAGAGAAGACCCCAGTGAGAAACACTAATTTATTAGAAGGCTGTCATTAGGTTAAATCACATATAATTTCCAATATCCAACCATTTTGACCCAAGAAAAATGACAATTTCATACAGTTCAAACTGATACACTAGCCAAGAAGAATGAGGAACAAAGACTGGAGACAAGGAGCAAAATAAAAGAGACATATAAGAAAGAAAATCGGCATAAAATGAATGATCCACAGTGTGCAGGGATGGAATAAGCTATAGAATTCCGTGTGACAGTGAAGCAAATTGTTCTCATGAAAATGGTGGAGGGAATTATGAAAAGTATCCATAAAGAAAACAGGGCTCCCCCTGGCCAGGCATCTCAGCTGGAGTGTCGTTGTGTACACCAAAAGTCTGAAGGTTGGATTCCTGGTCAGGGAACATAGCTAGCCTACAGGTTCGATACCCAGTGTGCAAATGGGAAGCAACTGATCAAGTTTTTCTCTCTCTCTCCCTTCCTCTCTCTCTAAAATCAATAAACATATCCTCATGTGAGAATAAAAAGAAAAGAAAAAAGAAAAGAAAAGAAAAGAAAAGAAAAGAAAAGAAAAGAAAAGAAAAGAAAAGAAAAGAAAAGAAAAGAAAAGGAGGGCTCACTGGAGAAGTGATGGGGAAGTATACCATACTTCAGAACTCCTGGCTCCTCACATAGTGCCTTGCAGTGCCTCATTTTTTTAGTTCCTTCTTTTTTCTGCTACTTGACATTGTGCGGGCCCATGATATTCAAATTCCTATAGTTGTATCTACTCATAAAATTAAACCAACAAATAATGCAATCCCAAGTGCATTTACTTAGTTAAAACAGGTCTCTTAAATAAAAATCAAAGTAGAATACTAGCAAGAAGAGAAATCTACAGGTCTTCTAGTGTAGATAACCTGATCTAACCAGATCATTCTTTAACATGTGAAGCATCTTCTCATACAAGGGCACACAGGGGATTCTGAAAGTCTCAGAGGGTAAATAGGAACACCTGTTTGCTTTTTCTACTCTGACCTCAACTCTTCCAGAATCACACTGTTTCTATAAAAAGTGCCACTAAATTTTTTCTGTTTCCTCTGAAATAGATGTTGGCTAAAGTGTAATTTTTGCTGCAAAGAAGACATACCATTTTATTTTCCTTCAAAGCACACTGCCCTCCTAAAACAGAAATTATGTATTTGCTTAATACAGTCACGAGCTGGGGAACCACATGTCTGTCTGGACATCTTACGTAATACTGTACTACTTGGAATGGGGATGCTGTTTAAATGGATGCTAATTAAACTTTTAAGAAAAAAATTGATTCTAGGAATCCAATAAAAACGGTTGATCAAGGAAACATTGAATTTTATTTATTTCTGCTTTCTCTTGTAACAATTTTTTGGTAAGAATTTAATTTCAATCTGCTGTTTCTTGTAAGAGAATTGCTGAGAAATGTGTTAAAAGGAATATTTTTCAGGTACTTTTCTTAATATTTTTATAGCATCCAGTGAATTTCAGCCAATATTTATAGATTTGCTGTTGAAGGATTGGGGGCAGGGTGATTTACGCCACAGACACTTATTGACCGTGAGCTATGTGCCAGACACTGTGGTAACTACTGGAGACACAGTGGTAAACAAAACCAGGCATGGTTTCTCCTCTCATGAAACTTGTAGTTTGGAGATAATGACAAACATTAAACAAATAATCACACAAATAACTATGACTTTCAAACTACCATAAGTTTGTGAAAAGAAAATAGTTGATATTACATAGTGGCAGATTAAGTCCTAGTCAACAGGATATTCTCGGAGGAAGTGACTTTTCAAGCTGAGCTCTGAAAAATGAGTGAAAGGCAACCAGGAGATGAGTGCTCTAGGTGGAGGAAACTTCAAGTACAAAGTCCTCAGGTAGGAAGGAGGATGACACTGTTCTTAAAGTTCATCGAAGGTTAGTGGGGCCTAAGCACACACGAGCAAAGGACAAAAGTTTCGAAACAAAGCTGGAGTTGCAGCCAGAGGCTACATCCAACAGGACTTCTGAGATCACGTTAATTCTAAGAGTCACAGGAAGTCACTGAGAGCCGGAGAGTGGTAGAATTAGATTTACCTACACGAATCGTTTGAAGTCAGTGAGTCTTTATTCAGCATTTAACAAGTGCTGTGTAACTGCTCTAGAGATTTAGAAGTTCATCGTAGACATGGTCTCTGCTTGCGAGCAATATCTGGCGTGGAAGAGGGTGAGTAAAAGCATAGAGGCAAGAATGAGATAGTCTTTGGAAGAGAACAGCCAAAGCATCTTTACCTAGCCAGTGGGAGCTGATGTACAGAGTTTGGTTTTGCTTTTCTATGAAAATGTTCAAGAAAGTGTCATCTGACAAAAGGAGATGTAACCAATAATTTTGTCCACTGAAACCCTCTGTCTTTTTACAGATCAGGAATCACACAAAGAACTATGCATCCAGCTCCACTTCCTTACCCCACCGGGGCTCCTCAACCTTGATGTGGAGTGACCATTTGGAAAGGTGAGACTTAGAAGCTGCCTGGATTTACAGCATAACCTTCCCCCGTCTCCCTGTTCTGATATGAGTTTGTGTTACAACAGCAGAATATCTCTAAGAATAAAATGGAGACTAAGCACACGTAACTGATTAAGGAGGACTAGATTCCTTAGAAGAGCTGTTGTTTTTAAGTAACTTCATGTAAATTTCCTCCAACTATGAATTTTCTGAAATTGGGTCCAGTCTGATCTCTTGTGACTGATCAATTTTCAGGCCATTGATTTTCACAGTAAGAACAGTTTCAGAGAGTACTTTAAGTTGAAGCTACCGTTGTTTTAATTAGACAGCGGGACTCGGTGTGTTCTTCACATGGTTAGCACACTCTTGCTTGACCTCCTGATTAGATCTACTTTTTTTTCTGTTGCCATTTTTATTTTAAAATTCATTGAAAAGACAAAGTAAGATGTCAACACAACAGTTCTATAACAGTAATAAGCATTTCATAACCATATACAGTTTTCTTTCTAAACATGTATATATTTTAATAGACATTGCTAGATAAAAGCTAAAAAAGGGGCTTCAACAATAAAATTATTATCCAAATGGTAACATACAGCTACACTCTTTTCCCCAATGGGTATCACTTCTTCAATTCTAGTTGAAAAGGAGTTTTGACTGGCATTTTATTTCTCTTGAATGTTTTGTGTATTATTTCAATCATTATTAGGGCTACTTTTAGGAATATGTATTCCTTTGGTAGGAAAAAGCATTCTGCTATGAAATACATGTATTCTTTAGTAACATACATTTTCTACATCTGTAAAGATGTTAATGACTAATATCCTATTGATGAATATATCATTATTTATATATTTTTATCTGATATTAGATATTTAAGGAGTTGTAACTTTTTTCTTTATTTCTTTTTTTCTTTCTTTTTAATTGAATTTATTGGAGTGACATTGATTAACAAAATTATATAATTTTCAGGTATACAATTTTATAATACAACATCTGTATATTGTATTGATTAGATCTATTTCATATAACACATGTAACCCAGTGAATGAACACTCTAAAACACAGAACATAATGCCAAATATGATATGAGGTTGATCATTTTAAATTTTGAGCACTTGACCATCCTTCCTCAAACACATCTTTTCAATATTTCTGTTGTTGACTGTAGGGTTAACTGAATGGGTAGCCTTCTGAGTGCTATGACATTGTGGGATCTTTTTCATTTTAATGAGATAATGTGAAAAGTTCCACACTTAACTTTTTGCATAAGTTGAATTCTCCATTTTAATGAAAAGTCAGCACGTTCATTTTATTCATCTTATGGGTAAGTCTGTGTACAATAACCCCTCCACTCAATGTAAGTTGTTATGATAGATGCGGACATTCAAGTAGCTCAATTTCTCTGGCCATTTGTTCTCCCATGTTTGAGATAACTGAAAAATAATCACTTTTGTTCCTTAGAGGAAGATCTAAATGTATTTTCCAATAGAGGTATAGCTTGCAAAAATGCCTAAAGGATCAAAATAAGCTGGTTGATCCTGAAACATAGCTTAAAAATCATTAGACCAATAAAATTTTTTCTCAAATCACCTTTATAGTCCTCTACGCTTTCCCTAAATATGAACATACAGTGAACGTAACCTGGGCATTGTTTTGTTATAAACACAGATTCTCCTGGAAAACAAGTGAAGGGAAAAGAAGGGAGATGTCTACTTCTCATCTCTTTATTGGTAGGGGGTACTATCATTTCAATTTTAATTTTTTGGAGTAAATCTTATTATACTTTCCTCGCATCATAAAAATAATCCAGGATGTCTACAGAAACTTTGGAAAATAAAGAACATTAGAAAAAAAGGCAGCTTACTAAACTTTACTTCCCCTACTCAAGGAAACTCCACCATTATTTC
This sequence comes from Mormoops blainvillei, assembly GCA_004026545.1. Taxonomy (NCBI): domain Eukaryota; kingdom Metazoa; phylum Chordata; class Mammalia; order Chiroptera; family Mormoopidae; genus Mormoops; species Mormoops blainvillei. Next base: position 184,179 of record PVJD01000185.1, on the reverse strand, counting down.
AGTATATTTTTCTCTTATTTTTCCTCTGCAATTTTCTTGATTTTGTTTTATATACTTGTGATAATACTAGATATGTATTATTGTCTCCTGATTTTATTTCATTTAACATAAAATAAGCATTTCTTATACTATTTACAAATTGTTTTGAAGGTAACTTTAATATTTATATGAGTCTATTAAAAGGATACTTAATCATAGTCTGTGTTCAAATTGGCACCATGGTGAATAGAACTATACCATAACCCAAAATTCAAATGCAAAGGTTTTTCTTTAATATATTTGGTGGTTTTTTAAACCATAAGTTTACTTTAAGGAATAAATACTATGTAAAATTATATTCTTTAAAGATGCATATAGTCTGATTTCATTCCAAAAGAATTATAGATATTTAAAATTTCCTCAGCAAGAGTGAGAGTTTCTGCTTTGCTTTGCCCTAACCAGGATTGTGTATTATCTTAAAACATACACACACATACACACACACAATACTTGGTTGGCTCGATAGGACAAAAATTGTAGGTTGCATCTTTAAATTTGCATTTCTTCTTATATCTTTTTATGGTATAGTTATACACTGATTAGAGTTTGTTTTTATGGCAAGATTACTTTATCATTTGATGTGTCTATAATTGATGTGGCTTCATAATATGATTATTCTTCTGGATTAGAAATTTGGAACCAGAAAAATTATTCAGAAAAAAAAGCACATACTTAGCATAATTAAATGATCCAGAGGCTTAGCTGATTGAAAATCCAGAGTTAAATTACCTTTATTTTCAAAACACGTGTCATTACTTCAAACCAGAATGTTTTAATGCCTAAGACATTTGCATTTCTTGCTTACATCTTATTTCTCAAATCATACAAAAAAATGCCTGTTTATGCTCATTATATCTTTCTCTTTCTATTCTAACAGATCATGAAAGATGGAGATGGACTTTTCTTACAATTCCTGCTTCCCTGAATTTATGTATTTCTCTCATCTGAGAAGGAGAATTTTATATTTTGATTTGAATTATTTTTTCATTTTCACATTTTTTATTGTAATTATTTTTTTCAGTAATACCCACTGAGAATAGGTTTATTATTGTAACCTATGCCTCCAAGTGTTAAAATGACTTCTTTTTAAAAATTTTTTTTGTAGGTGTTCAATTATAGTTGTCCCTATTTTTGCCCCATTGCTCTCTCCTGCCCTGCCCACCCCCTCCCGCATTCAATCCTCCCCCTCTCCGTTGTCCTTGTCCATGGGTCCTTTATACATGTTCCTTGACTTGACCCTTTAAATTGATTTCTTGAGCTGGATTTTGAGTATGTATTTAAGAAGCTGGGCAGAATTTCACAGATGGTCATTAATGAAAAAACAAAAAAAAGGAAAAACTCCATCTTCTGGGAGTTTGTCTTCAACTTTAAACTTCTATCTGAATTTAAGCTGATGTGGACATGTTTATATTTTGTGGCTCTTTTGATTTTACAATACGAGTTTAAAAAATCAGTGTAAGTTTTCGACAAAGTCAACATATTGAAAGCAGAATTCAATTAATAGGACAGAAATTTAATGAGATAGAAAAGTATGCTAATTGAAGGCAGGGCTATACCATGACAAAAGTTATTTATGCAAAATGTGTGATTGTTTTGGAGATGTGTCCTTCTGGGCTAAGCCTGGAACTCAAAGTCCCTACATCTATATTCTGGTTATTTGTCATTTAGTATCTCAAGAATCAGTTTAATTCTTATTTCTGCCTTTGAAAGCTGAAGGAGTGATATAACTAAGGTCTCTCTTAAAGTGTCATAGAAACACAATAATGAGGTCGATGATTAACTATTGAATTAAAGCAATAAAACATCCAAGCACAACCTTCTGATTCACCACTGTCAATTTAGTATTTCTTAAACTTTATTCTCTAGTGACACAAAAAAGGCAAAGTTAATAATTGACATAGTTATCAAATATCAAATTTTGTGACTTTTATTAAAGGATGGAATTTATTTGATCTGAACTGAAATAGGAAATTCTGTAGAATTTTAAAAAATACTTTCTATCATATAATATCTATCTTTCAGCCAATATGATCTTACCTGCATATAAATTCAACTAGCTTTTCTCTCTCTGTGTTCCCCCCTCTCCTCTTTCCCTTCCCTCTTCTCGTTTATGTAACTCAACACATATTGTATTTATTACGTGTCCCATCTTTAGGAACTTTGCTGAGTAAAGGCCATGCTGTCACCTACAAGGACGTCTTGGGAAGAGATGATAATATGGTATCAGCAGCCATAGGAGCCCTTACTGTGATTCTATTGTCATTTCTGCCCATTAAACGAAGCCAAAATAGTTGAGTCATTCCTCTTACATAGTTGAACCAGTTGCGAATTAGTTATAAACTATAATTCTTTTCATTCAAACCTGGATTTGAAATGGTCTTATATAACTAGCACAAAGAAGACGATGTACAAAATCCCTTGATCCAGGTTTAAATTCAACACACTTTATTGAGCAAGTCAAATTTTCCAATCATAAAAATGTCCATGCTTCTGATACATTACTCTGTCCATCATCCATCATTGTGGCTGTCTAGCTGTCATCTAGTTATTATTGTATTTTCTCAAAAGAAGGTAAAATGTACAGAGGACTTGTCCCAATGCCACGTGGCTAATATAAGAAACCACATCCAAGTTCAAGTATTTTGACTCCAGGCTCTTCCCACAGCACAGCAGAATTTGAGATTTGCTACACTGATATTCCATTTGTAAGACAATGTAGTGTAGTAATATAGGCACGGGTTTTGGAATGAAGCTTGGATTTAAATCTGGCTCTTTTACACACTAGTTCTATGACCTTGAGAAAGTTAATTAACCTCATGGAGTTTCAGTGAATTAATCTATAAACCAAAGCTAATAATATTTCCCTGTGAGGCTATTTTGATAATGTATGTAAAGTAAGTGTAACACAAAATGTACTCACTAAGTATTAACTGTGATTAATTCTTTATCCAGACTTATCTCTAACTATATGATATGAGTTCTCAATTTCAGCTCTAAACTGGCTTCCTTACTGTGTGCATTTAAATGTCATGCACAGAATCAACTTCAGATCCCTAGCTGTTATTTGTGTTAATAATACCTCGTGGTTATTTTTGCCTATGTAAAGCCTACTCATCTCTCACATGTTCAAATCTCAAGTTGTCCTTAAGCCTTGAACAATTTAAGTATCTTTGGTTTCTTCTTACCTCTCTCCACAACTCTGAAATCACACAGTGCTCATTTTGAAGACTGACGTATTATTTCTTAAATATTTTTATAATGTATATCTTTTTCCCTTGACAAAATTTTATTTCGTGGTGGTCAGGGCTCTTTTCTTATATTTTCTTTGTAGGTCTCTTAGCACTAGTGCAGCACTTGACACCAAGAAAGATTCTGTTTATTTGGTAAATTCTCAACAAAAAAACAATTTATGTACAAGATCAGCCAATGAAAATTTCAGCAAATGTGATAGAAAGCTCTTTGTTTCCATGTTGTTGTTCGACTTAAGGATTTTCATATTAATCTTTCCTTATTTAAAAATGCTATATCCAGGCAGACAATTTAATATAATAATGTCTATTGGGGCTTTACATGTGAAAGTAATAAAGTAACAAAGTGATTGGAAACATGTAAAATACAATGACTATTTGCCAATATTTTTCTCAGTTAGGAATGATCTTTGCTCAATAAGTTTGAAAACTGGTATAAAGGCAGTATATGTCAGCATAAAATACTTTCAATACATTTTAATTTACAGATAAGTATCCATTGTATATTAAAGTCACCCAAAATAATAAGCTCTGTGACAGCAAATATTCTAGATCATGACTCAGTGACACATTGATTTTTAACAACTGCTTTCATCTTTGTTTTCTTTATTGTCCTAAATACACACAGATCTTTATATTGTACAATGGGGTTATATTGAGGATAGAATTAAACCTCAAAATAAATTTCTTAGGAACTCTGTAAAATATGTTACATATGGAGAAATGGCATGTTTTATTGTAATTATAGTAATTACTGAAAAACTCTATGGGATCCATATGTAAAACAAATACATGGTATTAATATGCTTTGTAAGTGGGCTGTATAGATCCAGCTCTTGACTGCATATAATAGAGAGGTATAATTTTAGACCTATGAATTTTGCATTGGAAGAAATGAACTTCTGCCTACTCCCACCTCCATCCTATTGCAGAACGAATGCTTTGATTCAGTACCACTGCAATCAGTGCAAAAAAAACAAACAAAAAATCTTAAGCGGTGCTGGTCCCAAGAAAGGGTGTGCTAGGGTGATGCAAAGAGCCATGCCAAGATCTTACAGTTAGAGAAAGGCTAAAAAACAAACAAAAACAAAACAGGAAAATGTTAGAGTTAGAAGATTGAGCTTCCATGAGAACCTATATTTATCCAAATTCTCACTCAAGGAAGGAGGAGAAAATTAGAGTTATCACCTTTTATATGTAAATGTGTATATGTGTCTTATAAGTGGACTTTGATCTATGAAATATGTAAAAATTTAGAAAGAGTTGAATTTATTTACATTTTTGCTGTCTACAAGAGTGACTTTTAAAAATTAAGTAAATGATGATGAAATCCAGGTTATAAGGAAGCATATAAACTAGGTAAGGGAACAAAATTTATCAACATCCTTAGTAATTGGAAGCACATTCAAAAGGAATCTGTTGTTAAGATGATTGTAATTATTGAGGAACCTTAAGAATCTGTATAAAATATATCTTGGTTGACTATATATCTTTTAATTACTATGAATACGTAAATGTTTAATTGCTGTCTTTAAAATGCTTTTGCTGACATTTCCCATTAATCCAGGCTATTGCTGAATTTATTGTTAATTCAAAATATCTCTAGGTTCATCCCAGGGATAAAAGCGTTTTCTGTTTCATTTTTGTCCTACGGCTTTATTTTGTTTTTATTATCTCCAATGCTTTTTTATATAAAAATAATTTGTACAATATGTATTTTTAAGAGCATTTATAGTTTTATTTTAAATATTCAACCATATTGTAAACTCCTTGCGGGCAGGACCTGTACCTATCTCTTATACCTGTAGAGTCCAGCAGAGTGCTAAGCACATAGTTGTCAATAAAAACTTGATGGAGAGTCTAAGTGATCAGACTGAAATCTCTGTCAGTGATGTTTAAGACAGCTAGGTATATGCACTGTAGGTAAAACTTGCTCTTTAATATTGTGCCATTTTGGTCAGCCTATAAACTTGAGTCTTCTTTAGGTTTATTGAAGAAAATAGCTGTGAATATTTGTTGATCATGAGATGATTGCTCTTAGAAAAAAATAAATAAGATAAATGTAAGCCTGCTATACAAAATAACTGGTATTTTAGTCAACTATGTCATTTCCTACCTTGGCATAGGAGCTGAATTTCAACCCTATATCCATGGGCAGAAGTAGCAAAGAAAACTGAGAAAGAGCAACACAACCTTGGGAGAGTGACCTTGAAAATTTCTATATTTAAACTCACTTAGTCTCAGTTTCCTTATATGCAAAAGAGAATGGAGCCTATCTTGTAGAACTGCTGCAAAGATTAAAGATAATATGTGTGAGGTCATTATTTTAAAACACTATTTTAAAACAGCCTGAGGCAAGAGTCTCCATTGATATTCAGAGCAAGATGTGGGCTATGGGGTAGGAAGGAGCTAAAGAACAGTGGGAGAATTGCCAAGAAAAGCTCTTTCACCTGATCCTGTTTCAGAATGGTGTCTGGGCTGAATCATGGTACCAGAGCCAGTTGGCATTAACACTGTCTCCCAGGGAACCTGTTCATGAAATGAAGGAGTAGTGTTCTATGGTTGGTCTATAGGACCAGCATATTAGGCCTACAAAACTCAGTGATTGTGCTACTCTTAACTTATCACATAACTACTACCACATTGGAAGACCCACCCATTGAGAAAATGACAGATGCTAAAATGGAACTCATAGAGATTCAGTGTAGCATTTCCAAAACTTGCCTCACCATACTGATCATCCAGAGTTTGTTAAAATAGAAAACCTTAGTCCCTTCACTGAAGTCATGATTCAGAAGATGGCATGGGACCTGGGATCTTTTATTTCTAAAAAATAAGCTCCTTCCAGGTGATTATTTTCATCAGGCAGGCTTGAAAATATTGGGGTAGTCCAGTGGTTCTCAAAGTATCATCCCTGGATGGGCAACATCAGCATCACTTAGGAATAATTTTCAGTAGGCAGAAATGCAATTTTTTTGGCCCTACTCTGAACCTTACTTAGTCAGAAACCCTAGAACTGGAGCCCAGGAATCTGTGTTTTAGGTATCTTCCAGATGACTCTCATGCACACTGAAGCTTGAGAACTACATTACCAAATGTGGCCCAGAGAGCTGGAAGTTGGGGGTGTAGTTGCAGTTTAGGAAATTCATTTAGTTCATTTCTTCTAGGACTAGGGAAGTCATCACTTAAACCAGGGACTGATCTACCCTTGACATTGCTACCACCCTTTCTATTTTCTAAAGAGTAGCTTGATTTTGTGGATCCCTTTGGATTTCCCAACTGAGCAGGGCTATTCCCTTGCCTCCTTCTTGAGAGCAAAGATACTGTTACTAATTTTCCTACTTGAAATCCTCCTGTTGCTTAGATCTCACTTTAAAGACACTGGTGGAATGTCCAGCTGGCTCTAACTATGACTGAGGTTCACACTTCTGTAAACACATTTTGTTTTGTTTTTTTTTAAGATTGGGATGTATCAGATGAGCTGCTAAAATGTATTTTTAAGGAAGGTATGAGTAGAAGACAAATTGTCTCATTCTCCTTACCTTATCTCATCTTTCTTTGTCTTTTCAAAGGCCAAGGCCAATGCTTAAAAATATTGTCCATTTTTTCAAATGACCATCATTTTGAAGGTTAACTCCTGGGATAACTGTTAATATGCAAATATTTCCATTTAGTGAACAAGTGTGGAGATAAAAAGAGAATCACTAATTAGCCAAAGAGACTATTTGCTGGCATGGCAGTAAATGAGTGTTAGTGAGCTAGAGCTTCCTAACAAAGTACCACAGACTGAGTAGCTTAAAAAACAGAATCTTATTTTTCACAGTTCTGGAGGCTAGAAGTCCAAGACCAAGATGCTGGCAGTGTTAGTTCCTTCCAGTGGTTCTCATGGTCTGTGAGGGAGAGAGTTACTCTCCTAGCTTCTGGTGGTTCGCTGGCAATCTTTGACATTCATTGGCTTGTAGACAAATCACATCAACCCATTTATTATTCTCTCCTGTCCAAATGTTCCTTTTTTTATAAGAACACCAGTCATATTGGATCGGGGGCCTGCTCTACTGCAATATGATCTCATTTTGTTGCATCTGCAATGATCCTGTTTCCATAGAAGATCCAATGTGAGGTACAGGGCATCAGGGCTTCAGTATACGATTTTGGTTTGGGCAGAGGGACACAATTCAACCCATTACAGAAGTATTGGTTGATCCAGGGAGGAAGCCAAATCTAAACTCCAGAATCATAAGAGCTAACATGATGTTCCTTCTGAGATTTAACAGGTTTAGGGACTGAATAAAAATCTCAGTGATGCATACCACCCCTGGCTCCAATTAAGAAAGACAATTCAAAAGTCATCATATTTCTAACACTGAAATATCTGAAAGTTTTTCCTGTGAATAAATAAAAAAAAATAGTACAAACCTCATAAAGCAAGTGGTGGGAAATAGAATCAAATTAGACCACAGTCAAATGACTCTGTTTATATTGGGGGGAGTGGGAGGTTTTAGGAATTTCTACACTTCCATTATAAACTCAGGTTGATTTCACTACTTTGAAAATTCAGATGTTTTTCTGCTAGTTTCAAATCTGAGTAATAAACTCTTCTAAAGGATGAACTTTGAAGGGACCCAGATACTACTCATTTAAAAGAGGATAATTAAGGATTTACAAAGTCATTTGAATGTAAGGGTATTCAAGCAGGTATATGATATTATTTCTGAACACAGATGGTAAAGGAGGTCACACTATTGCCTTCTTGAGTCAAAACTGCTAATTTGGGACTTTTATTTACACTTTTCTGTCTATATACAGACAAATACATAAGACAGCATAAGAATCAGTTGTACCTCCACTTTATCTGCTAATAAAAGTCCCGTCTTGGGTTGTGGGTCAATGGCCTCTCATAGTCCCTCTGATGTCCAGTCCAGCTGTTAACACCAACTCACGTTTGTGCTTTGGCAGCTTCCAAAGGCTACTCATGATCACACAGAACATTGTTCAGTGTTTGTTTCTACTGCATATATTGTTGATCTGATCCTGATTTCTAGGTTTTACCAGTAAAATTCCATTGACTACTTTCTCATTTCATTACTGTATTTACAGATTCCCCTATATTTTTTAAAAAGAAAAACAATTGTTGAAAAGCCATGTACTTAACATTTCTAGGAAGTGATGTAATTGTTTTTGGAAGAATAGTGGAAGTTTCAACTTATTTCTAAACTTATTTTTGTATCAACATTCTTGCTGTGTTTTCACAGTCATGGTGGGAGATTTTGCCAGCGCCCAGTTATTACTCATCTGGTACACAACTGAACAAATCATTTTCTAGAAACTGCTCCCCAATAAAACCTAATTATAAATGCCTATAATTACTTTGGGTATCTCTCTATATACTAATCATTGTAGAAAATAGAAGGACTACATTGATATGACCCATTTGACAATACTCACCCTGTACTTAATAATTTTATACTTTATATTCCAGGCTCTCAGCTTATATAAAAACTAACCCTTCCCCGTGATGGAGATAGCTGCCCAAACTTGTAGAAGTTCTAGTACTCTCAGGTGAGGATGAAAAGTGCCACTTAACGTGGTGTAAACAGCCAAGGTTCAGCTAAGACCAATACTAGGCTGAGTATGAGGAAATTATTTTGTGCCTTTCCTTCACATTAGATAACTGGTGGGTTATTCAAAAAATAAATGTAGAATTCCATATAGTGATGAAATTCATGGCCTTAAAATATATTTCTGTAAAAATTCTACCCATGAATAAATGATAAAATCAAATAGGGCAAAAGTTTTTTCAAGCAGGTGGTTCTGCTTTGGGAATAAATGACCAATTTCTCGTGATGTTATGAAAAGTGTTATAAAAAGTTTTTACATCTCTTACATATAGGTGGAGCAAAAATAGATTTATGGTTATTCATATGGAAAATAATACAATAATTAATAAATAATAATACAAGAATAAACTCCATGTTTTGTGTCCTCACAACTATAAACCTACTTTTGCCCTACTCTGTATCTACTGGAGAAAGAAGACAAGGGCAGAATAACTCAAGTCCTTCCAATCTCTGCTGACAATACAATATCAGATCATTCAGGGAATGGAAAGTGTCTCCATCTGATTTTAGAATTTTTTTTCTTAATAGGGATTTTTCTTTCCCATCTTTTCTTTCTTCTTTCTCTCCTTACCTCCCTCCTCCCTTTCTTCTCTCTCTCTCTCTTTCTTCATGTACTTAAATGAATGAAATCCTCTTCGCTGTGTGTTACCTGGCAATAGGAATCAGAGAGCACTGTGAATCTGTATGACGCAAAGAGGAAAGAGAAGTAACATCTTCAAAAATTTACAATGTATGTTTACAATATTTAAACACATGCGTTGATATGTTGGAACTTTAGTCCTTTCATTTAATTCCCATGAAAATGCATCTCTTTTAATGGGTGATTTACTGAATGATACATGCTTTCCTGGGAGTGGTTTGTGACAGAGGAGAGGGAAGAAGGCAGAGAGCGCATCAGGGAGCCCCGAGGGGAAGAAAGCCTTACGGATGATGAGGAAGAGGCTTGCAGGCAGGGAAGAAAGGGGAAGCGAGAGAGGATCAATGACAAAGTTTTTCTATTTCTGCGCTCTCTTTAGATTCAGTTCTGACTCATGGACATACCCTTCGGGACTTTTAGTGTATTATCATTACCCATCACAAAACTAGCTATTTTCATTGAACATCATCTATAGTTTGGCATCCTGCTAGGCACTTGACATTAAAAAAAAAGGAAAAATAAATAAATTGTTAGAGCAAACTCTGCTATTGTCTCTCTTTTATTGCTAAAAAAAAGGAAGGCTCTAGGAGCAAGTGAGGTGGAAGAATGATCAAAACCACACCCATTTGAATCCCAACCTCCTTGCTTTCTGGCAATATACTGTCTGTCAGGCTTATCTCATTTGGAAATTTGCATTTTCCGTAGCATCAAGAATGTGAAGACACCTGTACCAGTCAAGATGAGGTTACACAGTAGTGGGGTGGAGAGAATTGTATAGCAGATGCTAAATACTTCTAGAACAAGCAATGTGCCGTTCCAACTGCAGAGGGTGAGGAAGCACAATCCTGCCCTGCGCCGAGAAAAAGGAGAAAGGGAGGCACTGGTGTACAGCACTGATACGCACCCCAGAATCTCAGCCGTCAAGACAGAATGAAAAGGAAGAAAATAACTCCAGGAGTTCTGAGTTTAAAAAGGGCACGGTGATTTCCAGCCCAGCTTTTGACTCTACGCCTGCTTATTTTAAACATTTTCCATGTGTCAATTTACTTGGCGAGATGGTAGATTCAGGTACATTTTTAGCAAAGCTAACAAAACATGGGTCATTCAAATAACCCCGTTGAGACTTATGGTGAGAACAGCATATGTTTCAGAATTGCTACAGATTTTGCCGCATTAGTCGATGAAAGCTTTTTCATTGCTGGTGATAATGCAGCACATTTCTGGAAGAAATGCAAGACCATGTTGACATTCTGTGCCTAAGAAATGTACCTGAGTGCTTGTAGGATTTGGTGCCCCTTTCAGATAAGTGAAGTTAGGAATTTACAAACTGAAAATTTGTAAGCCATCCTGGTTAATGAAGCATATTCCATTCAGAATCATTAGACTGGCAAAAGCTTTTCCTTTGAGAACTTTTTAAACTTACATTGACTTTGAATGAATTAAGCCGGGGAGTGTGTTGCAGTGGAAAGCGATTAGGGCAGGCAGGGTTCACAGTCCCATCCTGGAGTTACTTACTGTAGGGGTTCTAGTGTGTTTCATAATTTTTTAGGCAGCTTCTCATATGTCATATGGGGGATATTAATAAGTAAAACGTGACAAGTACTACCAGAAAATATATCTCTACCTCCAAAATATGTTACATGACTACTGTTCTCTTCTCTTTATCTCTGACGTTCCTGTTCTAATTCAAGCAAATCTCTCTCAGCTACAGCTCCGCCAGCAGCCTCCTAAAGATATTCCTCCCCACTTCCGCTCTAGCCCTCCAACCCATTTGTGACTCTCTACACAGGGCAACCTTTCTCAGTCCAGGGCCTTTGCCAGGGCCACTCTGCTCTGTTTCCATTTCCGACAGGCACGGCTCTATTTTTCCTTTGGTTGTCTTCCTTTGGGTAAATACTTTTTCAAAAATAGACTTTCTTGATTTTCTTCCTATAGGAAGTAGTTTACTACCTCAACCCATTTGTTTCCTCCATGGTGCCTGTCCTAATTTGTCATTGGTTTTTGATTTTCTGTTTACGTCTTTGTTTGTTTTCCATCCTAGATGAGTTTCCCAAGGGCAGGGGCTGGTTTGGGCTTGTCCAGCCTAGTCTCCACCAAGCACAGCGCCTGGCACAATGATGGTGCTAAAGCAGTATTTCAGGGATGAGTGAAGGGGCTGCTGTGAGCAGTAAGTGGGATAATTAGGTGCATTTTTAAGTACTGAGTGGTGTTCAGTAACCCTTGTAACTCTTTTCCTTTCCCAGTGCTGCCTAGTTAGTCTCCACCTCTTTTAGCTCCCACTTCCCCTGCTGAAGGTGCACGGACACATCTCTCCATCACAGCCAAACACCTTAGAAATCTACACTGAAAGTCAAAACAGAGGAAGTTGCTCTTGATTCTGATACATTGTTTTTTAAAACCTTTGTGGCCTTGTAAACTATGCACTGACAACCTAACACGCGACCTTTCCTTGGCCAAATTTGCAAATTTGCAAATCAACTGACAAATATTTTCTTACTATTTCTTCTTATAGGTTATGCCATATCTGTAAATTCATCTGAAGCAGCAGTGTTGTAAAGTTACTCGACTATTTTATCATCACATTCTCTTATTATTCAAAAGTGAACAAAAAATAAAAATATGAAATATGCACACAACTGATAAAAAGTCAAGATACGAAACAATATAATTAAGACAAAGGTGAAAATAAGCATGCAATAGATGGTTAACATTTAGTTTTATGGACACATTGAAATTAAACTGGTTAATAATGTCTATACCATAAAATGCTGGAATTTATCATCAGATACTATCTCTTAAGGTGATATAATTTAAAAATTATATCAGTTTTAGCTCTCTATGAAACAGAAACTCTCTCTAAAATATATCTCTTGCATATTTGACTTTTTAATGTGCTTTTATTTATTTTTTCTGAAAGTACTGGATTACTGATAGAGTGTGATCCATTTTCTTCATGAAAGGTTAGCAAACCCACTCTCTCAGTTTGCTTATGAGGAACTTAATGACTCAGTGAGGTGAAGGAATTAGTTCTACAGGCCTTCCTCAGTTCTTCCTAAGCAGTTGCCTGAAATACTTCGGAGTCTAGGTTTGCAGGCTAAGAGACCAGTATTTTTTAAAAAAGAATCCCTTGTAGAAATGCAAATTAAAACCACAACAAGATATCATCTCACACCCATCAGAATGGTTATCATCAATAAATCCACAAACACCAAATGCTCCAAGGATGTGGAAAAAGGGGAACACTTTTGCATTGTTGGTGGGAATGCAGACTGGTGCAGCAACTATGGAAAGCAGTATGGAGATACCTCAAAAAATTAAAAATGGATCTGCCTTATGATTCAGCAATTCCATGTCTGGGTATATATCTGAAGAAACCCAGAACATTAATTTGAAAGAATATATGCACCCCTATGTTCATTGCAATATTATTTACAATAGCCAAGCTATGGAAGTATCCCAAATGACCATCAATAGATGGGTGGATTAAAAAAGTTGTGGCCCAATTTGCTTGTGGGTAGTGGGGAAAGTGACTGAAACCCTGCTGAGATCCAAGCAAGTGGCATTCTTCCCTCTCTGACCCTTCCCCCACATACAGTACCACAATGCAAGGTGAGCTGCCCTGCTCGGCCTAATACCTACGGCTCCACCCCTTACCACATAAGACAAAGAAATATGGTCCAAATGAAAGAACAGATCAAAACTCCAAAAAAAGAACTAAGTGATGAAGAGATAGCCAACCTATCAGATACAGAGTTTAAAACACTGGTAATCAGGATGCTTACAGAAATGGTTGAGTATGGTCACAAAATAGAGGAAAAAGTGAAGGTTATGCAAAGTGAAATAAAGAAAAATACACAGGGAAACAACAGTGAAAGGAAGGAAACCAGGACTCAAATCTATGGTTTGGAGCAGAAGGAATAAACAAACATTCGACCAGAACAGAATAAAAAAAAAACAAGAATTCAAAAAAATGAGGAGACTTAGGAACCTCTGGGACAACTTTAAATTTTCCAACATCAAAATCATAGGGGTGCCAGAAGAGAAGAGGAAGAGCAAGAAATTGAGAGCTTATTTCAACAAATAATGAAGGAGAACTTCCCCAATCTGGCAAAGGAAGTAGACTTTCAGGAAGTCCAGGAAGCTCAGAGAGTCCCAATGAAGTTGGACCCAGGAAGCACACACCAAGGGACATCAAAATTACATTATCCAAGGTTAAAGATAAGGAGAGAATCTTAAAAGCAGCAAGAGAAAAGAAAACAGTTACCTACAATGGAGTTCCCATCAGACTATCTGTTGATTTCACAGAAGAAACATTACAGGCAAGAAGGGGCTTGAAACAAGTATTCAAAGTCATGAAAGGCAAGGGCCTACATCCAAGATTACTCTATCCAGTAAAGCTATCACTTAGAATGGAAGGGCAGATAAAGTGCTTCCCAGACAAGGTCAAGTTAAAGGAGTTCATCATCACCAAGTCCTCATTATATGACATGTTAGAGGCATTTATTTAAGAAAAAGAAGATCAAAACTATGAACAGTAAAATGACAACAAACTCACAGCTATCAACAAATGAACCTAAAAAGAAAAGCAAAAACAAACTAAGCAAACAACCAGAACAGGAACAGAATCAGAGAAATGGAGATCACATGGAGGTCTATCAGTGGGGGAGGCAGGGAGAGAATGGGGGTTAAGGTACAGGGAGCAAGAAGCATCAATGGTAGGTACAAAACAGACCGGGGCAGGTTAAGAAGAGTAAAGGAAATGGAGAAGCCCAGAACTTATATGTATGATCCATGGATATGAACTAAGCAGGGAGGAATGCTAGTGGGAGGGGTGGTACAGGACAGAGGGGAATAAAGAGGAGAAAAAAAGTGGGACAACTGTAATAGCATAATCAATAAAATATACCTTAAAAAATAAAAATAAAAAGGCTGTGGTTCATATGTGTAATGGAATACTACTTGGTCATAAAAAAGAAAAAGGATGGAATCTTACCATTTGCAGCTACATAGATGGACCTAGAGAGTATTATGCTAAGCGAAATAAATCATTCAGAGAAAAGCAAATACCATGTGGTTTCACTTATATGTGGAATCTAAAGAACAGTATAAACAAACAAACAATGCAGAAACAGACTGATAGATGCAGAGGACAAACTGATAGTTGGCAGGAGGGTTGGTGAGCTGGGAGAAAAAGGTAAAGGGGCTGAGAAGTACAGATTGGTAGTTACAAAATAGCCAAGAGGATTTGAAGTACAGTGTAGGGGATGTAGTCAATAATGCTGTAGTAAGTATGTATGATGCTGGAGGGTTCTGGAAATATTAGGGGGTACAGCTTTGTAAAGTATATGATTGTCTAATCACTATGCTGTATACCTAAAACTAATACCAGATAATACTGAATGTAAACTGTAATCTAAAAAATATATAAAAATCAAAAAGGAACCCCTCACAGATCTGGGCTAATATCCATTTCTAAATAGTGCTCATTCTTGGTTAGGAAATATTTGCCTGTGGGCAGAAGAAGAAAGATACTCAAGGTGCCTTCTAGTTTGTTTTCCTATAGGCTGTAGGGTGTTTACTTCAGTCTGTTTCCCCTTTAAGAACAATAAAGATAAACCTATGAGGGACACACCCTGCAATTCTAAAACGACTTTGCTTTAATGAATCGGCTCCAAAAGAATTTTCGTAACTCATCTCCAAGCCTGCCCTGCTTCTCAACTCTTGCCAGACTGCTGGAATAGGCTCTGAACTTTGACACAGTCACTCCGTAGATCTGCTGGGCCCTGTGGTCACTGGACTTCTTAATATTGCTCTGAATTTGCTGAGTAGATCTGGGAGTTCTGCCCATTATTTCCCAGCGTTTAGTTCCTAATGAACCTATCTTTTCTTCACTCACCACTCACTGCCCTCAAGGCGGTCACCACGCTTTGCAGGAGCCTCATTCCAGCTCTCTGTAGCCATGTGTGACTCGCGGTTACTGACAGTAGAGAAAGTTGTGTGAACAGTGCTGCTCCGGAGCATCCAGGTGTCCACTGTCCGTGTCACCAGCGTTTCTCTCAACAGACGACCTCCTGACCAAAATACTAACAGCCCGGATTGGAACGCATCAATGACCACACGACTCTTTAGTAAAAAACTAAGTCTTAGTACAAATGTCCTTGACATTTTTTCGTCTCAGTTAATGATGCATATCGTTGCTTTCCAGGTTCTTTTGCAAGGCTTACAAAATCCATCATGACCTTTATCATTTATCTAATTTCAGCATTCCTCCTTACCATGAACTGTACTTTCCTGAACTGCACTTTCCTGAACTGCTTTACTCTTTTGCTCCAGTTTTAAGCTTGCCATTCCTTGTGTCTGAAATATCCTTCCCTTCCCAGTCACGTGTCAAGAATTCTCTGGGGCTGGGGGACACTTTGAGAGGAGGGGCTCAACCCCTTCGGACAGTTCAGGGACGTGGGGCTAACTGACGGGTGTCTGACTGTTCATCTTGTTCAGCATGAGAAAGCAATGTAGGGCACAGGGAGAATGCGAAACAGTATTTTGTACATAGAAAATTATGAAATACCAAACTTAAGAGAGGAGATATTAACCCTGGGGACTTAGACTGTTCCAAAGGTGTTGTAAGAGGACTTATCTATAGGCATCTTTATCTGTAGGCATGTGTCCACACACATGCCTGTGTGTGTGTGTGTGTGTGTGTGTGTGTGTGTGTATGACTCCCTCCCCAGCACTAAAAACCTTTCTCGCGATGGCTTTACCCCACACATAAAGAGACAATGGAGGAGCTCTGTGAACAAGGTACAAACTAGATTTGAATCTATTCTGATACTTAACTCTAAGAAAGTATCGTAACAGTAGCAGAGCCTTTGAGAGGCATGCTCTAATTCATCCTTTTTAAAAAATAATCATATCTGTCTAAAGGTGTTTAACCTTTTGGCATTTCTGGACCACACTAAAGAAGAGTTGTCTTCAGCCATATATTAAATATATTGCAACACATAATCACACACAAAGAAAAATCTCATAATGTTTTAAGTAAATTTATGATTTTGTGTTGGGCTGCATTCACAGCCACCCTGGGACGCATGTGCTCGGGAGGTCACAGGTTGGACACGCCTGATAGAGGAAACATTTGGGAAAGAGAACCGTCCACTGCAAGATGACTGTCAGAAGCAGCCTGTTCCCATCTAGGCTCTGGTCCTTCCTTTAATTCACAACTGGCTGCCATTTGATTAGGGGCATTGAAAGACAAGGCTGAATTGCAGCAAAAAATGCCAGAGTTGCAGCACTCCCATAGAAGATACTTCTTAGAGCTAAAATATGTTAGCACTAATATAGTTAAATGGTCTCCAGGCCTCCCAATGTGTGTGCAGAGACTGAGGTCAAAGTCTCTGCAGAAAATGTCTTTATGGCAAAAACACAAGGGCCCTTCCTGATATTTTTGCTTAAGGCTTGAAATTTGAACCTGGTGCACATGTTTCAGATTGGTAAGAAGAAGGAGAGAAAACTTGGCCTTTATAGTATACCTATAATTGCAACATAATCCCGAAAATGCAGTAACTATAACAAAGATTTCCCAAATTTTATTCAATAGGTCCTATTTTGACCAAGATCAGAATATTCACCTTAATTTTTAGGCACTTTCATCTAGAATGCACAATCTTAGTTAAACCAAGAATGTAAACCAACTTGAGGAATTATTTGAAATTCAGATTAAATGATCATTTTTCCTTCTCAGTTCATGCAAGTTCTGCTGCAATAAGACATGTTTATCTATTTCTCTATAATTTAAAAATATCTTGTACAAAGAAAAAGTACATAAAGAATAATCAGACACAATTGCTAAATCAGTTGTACATGGAGTTGTGCCAGTCTCCAGTCTAAGTGATTAGATTGTCTCTCTACTTTCTTTAAATATCACAAAATGACTTAAATTAGTAAGTAGCTATTTTCAGATTGATGACAACATATAAAGTTCAAAGGCTCATGCTCAGTTTTTCAGGGAGTGCTGGTTTTATATGGCAGCAGTTACTGTAATCGCCACCCCATCACCACCCGCCAAAATCCCCAGCAGTGAAGTGTGACCCAGGCTCTTTCCCAGGCATTACAAGAAAACCTCACCATCCCATTACACTCACTGTGTTCGCAGGCCTGATGAAATCCATGATTGTGTTCTGTGGAATTTATGTTATGTTTTGATTACTTGGACTTTATGTGAACAGTTTGTTTCTTAGGATTCCCAAGCAGAAACAACCAGGCACCTTATCAAAACAACACAAACTATAGGATTCTAAGTATAAACATTTAGAATGTATACATAGATAAACAAACATGGAGTATAATGCTTTCCAAACACTAAAATGCTGCTTATTTTACTTGCAAGTACTCAACAGTGATGTAAGCAATGCATGATCCCGTCAGCTGTGATGAGTCCCAACAATGCCCCCAAGGGTCAGTGACCCCAGCCTATAGCAGTGCGAACCTGCGTGTGTGGTCCGATGCAAAGGTTAACTTAAGTTATTTTACCAGACTTGGAGCTCCTACTTTGAGAAGGTGAGAAAGGGGAAATTTGTTGGTCATCTCTCTTAACTTTAAACACAGTACCTGAAATAGCCATATATGAGATTATGTTTAATTCTCACAATGACCCTGAGAATACAAATTTTTATTCCCATTCTTACTAATGAGAAAACTAAGTCACAAAGCAGGTAACTGACTTTCCTAAGAACACACCGCTGAGACTAAGATTCAAACCCAGATCTTGGGACCCTTGGGCTTATTCCTTTTCTAATTTACCATGCTACTTCAGGTCACCAAAACCTTCTCATGTAGTTATACCTAGAATAATGTAAACCTGCTCAAGGACGTGCAGGGGCAAATTAACAACTGAAAGCAAAGTTTAGCCAAACCCGGAACATATGACCTGTGACCATGCACACCTGATTCCTGGAGCTCAAACAGTCAGCACCCCAGCCAAACGGACGGGAGGTCATTCTGGTCTAGGCCACAGTCCCAGTGAAAACAGGAATGTCAAATGGGAAAACTGAAGCAGAAGTCCACGTGTGCATATACTGCCCATTGGAGGGACTGTTTGGGAAACTCCGTGGTACCCAGGGTCTACCAGACATGCCAACTTTACCCCAACAGACTAATTCCAGACCTCACACATTGACTGTGGATATATACCTATTATTACAGTATGTTTTGTGTACATTAGCTCAGGTAAGCCTCACCGTAGCCAGGAGGAGGAGGATTATTGGCCACAGGTTAGCAGAGCCTGTTTAACAGTAAACAGCATGCACTTGAGGACCAAACTGCCAGGGGCTGACTGTTGGCTCACATCAGCTCTGTTACCCCCAATCCCAGGAAACTTGCTTTCTCTGTGACCAAGTTTATTTGCAAACAGTGATAATCTTTTTGAGTTGTTAAGAGCATAAAGGTAAAGGAGAGTGTAAGGGGGATAAATGATGATGGAAGGAGACTTGACTTAGGGTGGTGAATCCATGATACAAGGTACAGATGACATGCTGTGGAATTGTGCACCTGAAACCTGTATAATTTTGTTAACCAGTGTCACCCTAATACATTCAATTAAAAATAAAAATAAAAGTTAAAAAATAAAAATAAAACAAAACCAACCAACAAACAAAAAACAATATAAAGAGTCTCAAACAGGGCTGAGATCAGGGTAATTGCTAGGCAAATATTTGGTAAATAAAGGAGGAGACTGAGTAACTTGCATAAATTTATTCAGGTAATACACGGAGCTGGGACTCAAGTACAGATAGCATAAGCCCAGAGCCCCAGCTTGTGGCCCAGTTTAGTTGTCCAACCTGTGGCCCATCGGCCACATGTAGCCCAGGTTGGCAATGAATGTGGCCCAACACGAAATTATAAATTTACTTAAAGCCTGTTTTTTTTTCCTCATTTGTTTTCATTAGTGTTTGTGTACTTAATATGTGGACTAAGACAACTCTTCTTCCAGTGTGGCCCAGAGACACCAACGGATTGGACGCCCCATAGGTGGTATATATGAATTGGTACCATCAGATGGAAATTTCTAATTCTGCAAATGAGAGATCTCAAAAACTTCACCTGTGAGGGTGCTAGGGAAAGGAGATATCAACAAGACCCTGGGGTTCTTTTTTATTTCTCTCTCATCCTATATTGGCTACTGTCTCAGTAGACATCATGAAATATTTGAAACTCACTTCAGAATCTGCTTTGCCTAAGGTCTTTTCCAGTGTCAGCTGGATACTTGTAATCTTTAGTTTTCTATCAATTTCTGAACTCATCTTTATCAAAGTTCAACAATACTTAGCATACTCTACCTTCAGAAGAATCAACAATGGTGGACTCTAGACAGAGACTTTAGGTCAGGCTATAAAGAACCCTATTGAGTTTGCACCAGTAATCCCTTCTCCATGGTAAGAAGTATGCCTTACACTTACATCATGAAATGAGATTTTCAAAGGGCCATTATAGGTTTTCTTCCTGCATTTCTGCAAATCAGGTGTATTAAAAGATAAATATAGCTTTTTCTGTGAAGAAGGAATTGCTGCTTTGTAAGATTTTTTTTAGTTGGACATGAAGAAAATAAAAACAATATGTAGCTAGATCTGCTCGGTCTAATCATATTTGAGAATGTAAACATTTTGTTTTAAAAAAAGAACATTTTACCAATGCCAAATCAAGTCAAATTAGGTTGTCTAAGATCTGTTGTCCCATGACTTTGAGTCCTTGGAAAGCATCCCAGTTTAGTCTATTAGAGTAACTTTCTCTGGATTTCATATGCACAGACACATACCTGGTGGGCAGAGACGCGATCTGAATTTGAGGTCAGGTATTTTGCAGTAAAGGCCACATCCCACAGTTCCCAGGGTGAAATCTCTCATGTGTTACTATTTACAAAACTGCACACCTGTAAAGACAACAGTAAGTGAAGTATCTGCAGCAGGGTATTGGGGCATTTTCTGGAATCAGCTTTTATGCCTTACTGTTATGAATTTCTCCAAGTTAAAAAGGGTCCCACTTAGCCTGTTTTTCAGCCCAGGAAATAAAAGAATTACAATGTAGAGAGAAGCAATAGGTAATAGCAGGAAAATTAAGCAGACTTTGAAGTCAGGCACCCTGAGTTTGAATATAATCTCAGCTACCTGCTAACTATGTGACTTTAGTCCAGTTATTTAAGCTCTCTGAGCTTTGGGTTCCTCACCTTTTAAAGTACCTCAACTTGTTGTAAAGTTCAAGTTAGATAGAGTACCAAGTATAGATAGTACCAAAAAACATAAGAAGGACCTGATAATATTACTGTTCTGACTTCATAGTTGTGGGGGGTTTAATTTTAATCAATATGCCATGCACAGTGTTAGCTCCCATACATACATTATTGCTCATTTGTATAACGATCAGAGCCAGAAGCCACACTCAGATAAATGTTTCTCATTACATCATGTCAAATGGATTGGAGAAGAATCTAGAGACATGGAGATCCATCGAGAGGCTATTACACTGATTCAGATGGGGAGTTCTCATTAAGATGGTAGCAGCGAAATGGAGAGAGAAAAACTACACAGGATTTGGCATTTGGAGGACAAATGTAACTGATTGTCTATGGCGGCAAGAAGTAGCAAGGAGTCATACAAGAACCCTTTTCATCTAATTCCTCTGACTAACATCCACTGACGATGAGGCCCGGATCTGGCAGAATATTCTAATGAAGAGTATTCTAATGAAGAGGTAAGGCTGTAAAAAGATGTATCCAAAAAAGTGACATGTGAAGCAGCATTTGTCTTCTTCATTCAGTGTCAGCAGATATTCCTTGAACATCACCTAGGCTTCATACAGCACCACGCATTTGGTACCAGGTATACACAGTAAAACTTCACCAACTCAGAGTTATTCAGAGAAACAATATCCATGCTTATTTGAATATTTTGGTTATAAATAACAAAAAAGCTCACCATAAACTGTTTTTAAAAAGAGACATTTATTGATGAAATAAATGAAGAGTCTAGGGCTTTATACACAGATGGATCTCGGTGCTCAAATGATGTATGAAGAATGTATATTTTTTTTTCTGTCTTTTGTTCTGCCTTCTGTATTGGTTTAATTCCCAGAAAGGTTCTCTGTTCATGCTGGTAAGATGAGTACCTGCAGCTCCAAGCTGTCATCCTTACTAGATAAGCAAGATCAGTGTGGAAAAAAAAACTGCTTCAATTTCTCACAACCTCTTAATAGTTTCCACAAATATTGATGGAGATATTAGCCCAGTTTGGATCATATTTCCCTCCTTGACCTAATTACTATGACCTGGGGTGGGTACCAATGAACTTATGAACTATAATGAAGACAAGCGGCTCCAGAAAAAGTGATTAAAGTGTTATTGCTGGAATATGGGAGAATAAACTGAGGGATAAAAATTACAGATTACTGTCCAAATGATTCAAGCGAGGATTCCTTTTGTTGCAAATAACAGAAATCCATTTCTAAGCCAAAATAGAATTTGTTTTAAGGATCTCATACAACCCAAGAGGAGGGAGTGCAGTAAGACCTCACATGGAATTGAAATGAGGAAATGAAAATCAATTGGCATTAGAGTTGCCTTGCTACTTCCTTTCTCCCTCTCCCTCTTCCTCTTCCTCCTTTTCTTCTCCCTCTCTCTGTCTCTGTCTCTGTCTCTGTCTCTGTCTCTCTCTCTCTCTCTCTCATGTCATTGTAGTCACTTGCTAGTCTTTGTTTTTCTCTGCACATCTGTATTTTGGCTATCTCGCTGTTCAGTCCAGTGTCTCTGTTTCCTCAATGCATGGCTATCCCACAATTCTGAAGTTTATATTTCTCAGTTCCAACCAACCAAAAGAGACCAAGATTAGCTTCTCTTACTCTCAATTCAAAATTTATGAAACAGAATCTTATTCGTACTACTTAGACTCCGTGACCACTCCAGTCCAACCAAGTGTGGCATACAGACTGTGTTAAATCTACCACTGCATAAGAGCTCTGGCTCCTCTGCATTTACGGTAGGTTCCCATCTCTGGAAACAGTTCTTGTAGAATAGAGAGGTGGGACAAGTGCTGGAGTGAATGAAGGGAACAGGTTGGGGGAAAGGCTCAGTTTGAAACATACTGAGCTTAGGACTTCTGTGGGATATCCAAATAGCAGGATCCAGTGATTTACTGTATATATGAATTATATTTTCAGGACAGACTATGAGGCTTAAAAGTGGATTTTATAGTTATTATAGTAATGGTAAGAGGGAGCTGAAATTACATGTAGATGAGATTATCTATAGTAATCATTGATTTATGTGATGACATAAGAGGATTTGTTTCCAATTTCCATTTTAAACCAAGAAAATGGTTTTAAGTAAAATAGAAGAGTTTATATAACATTAAATTATGAAAGCATTGTGTTAGCTATTTCCTGAGATCCCTATTAGGCAGTCTCATGTACATCTATATTTTCAGGATCTTCTTCACCTAATTATTTCTTTTGATGTTTCCCAGACATTTAACTGGACCCTTTGGCATAGCTTACTATTTATGGATTATATGACTTAAATTCACATCCACATGTGAATGACCCCCAATTTTCTCTCTTGTTCAGGTCTCCCACCTATTTATCTAATGGCTGGGCTGGACAGTCCATTCAACTTAACCCCACTCATAACCTGCTTCCCAAAGCCTGTACTTTCCCCAGGGCTCCTGTACCCTGCCCATCAACCCCAGAATCCAGTCCTTCCTGCTGCTATATTCACATGTGTTAATTCTGCCTCTTTAAGGTCATTGAATCTGTCCAATTTGTCTCTTTCCTTATTGCAGTTACATTAGTCCAAGCCTCTCTTATCTAACCACTCATTCTAATGCTTTTTTGTTGCCCCCAGCCTTGTTTCTCCCATCCTACCTCCAACATCACCCACAAAAATCTATTCACTGTGCAGCCAAATGGACCTCTCCTTCACACCAGTTCTCCATGGTGCAACCAGAGAGAAATATTTAAAGCATATGCATAAATATAACAGCACATTGTTGATTAGAAGTTTTAAGAACTCACTTGTCCCAGAAAAAATTCTAAACTCATTAGCACCACATATATGTCCCTTAGTAATTGCAGCCCTTTATACCTCTATTTTATTTTTTACTTAGTTCCTTAAATGTACCATGTCCCTCTATAGCATCTTGAACTTTGTTGAGGGTTATCCCCACCTCACACCCTAGCTCTTGCCTGGACTCCTTTCCCCTTGCTTCATCTCATACTCTATTCCAAGACTTACCTTTGGTTTTACTTCCCTGGTGATTCTTTTCCTGAACAACTAACATTGGGTTTTACATTCTTTTTGTGTATTTCTTTGGCATCCTGCTCTTACACCCACATCCCATTTATCATATCAAATTTCAGTAACCAGCTTATTTACCTCTCTTTCATCATGGATTGCAAGCTCCTTAAAGTCCTCTTTGAAGGCAGGAACTTTTTTTTTTTTTAACTCATGTCTCTGCAGTATCTAGCACAGGCCCTGAAATAAAGTAGGCACTCAATTAATACTGGATGATTGAATGAATGGATATCATTTAGGTTGTCCGTGCAGATAGGCTACAGGTGTTTAAATCTGATTATTGGCCATAAACACTAACTCAATACAGACAGGATTCTTTTATCACTTTGTAACTTGTACCTAAAATTTTACCACTAGAGAGGTATATATTTTGTTAAAAATAGATAGGCAAATAAAGAAATGCATAAATATATACACTTCTGGTATGGGGTAAGGACATATATACTCCTTGGGAAAAAGGAGAGGAAACAGTCTTAATTTTTAAAACCATTTATTTAAAATTAATATGAAAGAATAAATATCTGGTTTCCTTAAAAACCCAGTTTCTCCAATCCCACTTTTTATTCTATACAAGTTACCACCTTTAAATGAATTAGGAATCAACTTCCAGTCAAGATGATGGCATAGGTAAACATGGCTCCCCTCATCGCACAACCACGTTAATATTACAACTAAATTATAGAACAACCATCACTCAGAGCCAGCAGAAATCAAGTGAATGGGAGTCTGACAACTATAGAGGTAAAGAAACCACACCCATCCAGACTGGTAGGAGGGGCAGGGATGCAGAATGGGCTGATCCTATATCTACTTGTGATAGATAAAAATTCAGGAAGATATCTTGGGAACAAGGAGCTCCAGCCCCATACTGGCCACCAGCCCAGGGTACCAGTGCCAGGAAGATAAGTCCCCATCACTTCTGCCTGCAAATACCAGTGGGGACTGAGTTGGTAGAAGAAACTTATAGAGTCCCAAGCAGTTCCCTTAAAGAACCCATATAAGGACTTATCCAGACTCATTCCCTCTGAGCTCCAGCACTGTCGTAGCAGCTTGAAAAGCACCAGTGGCATTCAGGGAGGAATCAAAGTGGTGGGCATCAAGGTGATTGCAGAGGGACAGCTTTCTCCCAGACAGAAAGGAGGACAGAGCCACAGAGCCAGTAGATAGGTGCCATATCTGAGACTCCATCAACCTGGCTAACACTGTTTACCCCACCCTGGAAATCCCCTGAGGCTCTGTCCCACCCAACACACAGCTGTTAATAGTAGTAGCTTTTCAGTATGAAAGTCTTGGCTCAAACTTCACAACTTCCTAAATCCTTTCAAACAAGCAACAGCTGGCCTCAGTGAGACCCGAGCCCCCATACCTCTTGCTAAGTGGCCCCAGGCACAGTACTACTAGCAGCCTGATTAGAATCACAATTTGGTTTACCTGGTGCAAACCCAGCATAAGTAGCAGCTGTCTCAGATTGCTTTATAACTCAGGCAGGATAGCCTGGGGCAAAACACAGGTGGGGACTGATCTTAGTCTGCACCACCCAGGAAACCCCAGGATCTGTGCACCCAGTGGACAGCTACAGAGCACATCAAACCACCATCACCCTGTCTCTGCATAGCTGATCCTCCATGGAGGGTGGAGTTCAGTGGTCAGTGGTCACAGCCAATCCTTGCAACTCACTGACCTGGGTAAATCCTTCCCAACAACCTGCCAATAGCAACCAAAGCTCAGCTACAGGAAGAGGTACTCAGCCTACATGAAGGATGCACCCCAAGTATCCAGCTTGAGTGATAGTGGAGGCTGTGTCACTGGACTCTACAGGACACCTACTACATTAGACCAAAATACCCATAGCAGCTCTACCTAATACATTGAAACAAACACAGGAAGGCCGCCAAAATGAAGAGGCAAAGACACATGGCTCAAATGAAAGAACAGATCAAAACTCCAGAAAAAGAGCTAAACAAAATGCAGATAAACAATCTATCAGATATGGAGTCCAAAACACTGTTTATAAGGATGCTCAAGGAAATTAATGAGGACAACATAAACAAGATCCAGTCAGAAACCAAGGATACACTAATTGAAATAAAGAACAATTTATAGAGAAACAAGAGTAGAGTGAATGAAGCCAAGAATCAAATCAATGATTTGGAACATAAGGAAGCAAAAACAACCAATCAGAAAAACAAGAAGAAAAAAGAATCTTAAAAAATGAGGATAGTGTAAGCGGCCTCCGGGACAACTTCAAGAGGTCCAACATTCGTATCATAGGGGTACCAGAAAGAGAAGAGAAAGAGAAGGAAATTGGAACTCTATCTGAAAAAATAATGAAAGAAAACTTCCCTAATTTGGTGAAGGAAATAGACATGCAAGTCCAGGAAGCACAAAGAGTCCCAAACAAGATGTATGCAAAGAGGCCC
This sequence comes from Mormoops blainvillei, assembly GCA_004026545.1. Taxonomy (NCBI): domain Eukaryota; kingdom Metazoa; phylum Chordata; class Mammalia; order Chiroptera; family Mormoopidae; genus Mormoops; species Mormoops blainvillei. The sequence continues at coordinate 157,882 of PVJD01000185.1, read as the reverse complement.
ACTCTAAGACACACCATAATTAAAATGCCAAAGGTTAAAGATAAAGAGAGAATCTTAAAAGTAGCAAAAGAAAAGAAGTTAGTTACCTACAGGGGAGTTCCCATAAGGCTGTCAGCTGATTTCCCAAAGGAAAATTTGCAGGCTAGAAGGGATTGGCAAAAAATATTTAAAGTCATGAAAAGCAGGGACCTAGAGCTAAGATAGCTCTATCCAGCAAAGCTATCACATAGAATGGAAAGGCAGATAAAGAGCTTCCCAGACAAGAAAAAACTAAAGAAGTTTATCATCACCAAATCATTATTATATGAAATGTGAAAGGGATTTATTTAAGAAAAGAAGATCAAAACTGTGAATAATGAAATGTCAGTAAATACATACCTTTCAACAATTGAATCTAAAAAACAAACTAGGAAAACAAGAACAAAGATGGAATCATGGATGCAGAGAGCATTTTATTGCTTGCCAGATGGGACCCCCCATCTCCCAAAAGGTTGCCAGAGTGGATGAGAATGGCTGAAGAGGTGAGAGGATTAAGAAGTACAAATAGGTAGTTACAGAATAGTCACGGGGATGTAAAGTACAGTATAGGAAATGGAGTAGCCAGAGAAATTATACACATGACCCATGGATATGAACAATGGTGTGGGGATTCCCTGAGGGAGTGGGGATGCTGGTGGAGGGGGGAAAATGGGGAAAAATTGGGACAACTATAAGAACAAAATCAATAAAATACAGTAAAATATAAAATAAATAAATATAAAAATAAGTAAATAAATTAGGAGTCAATGCATTTCAAACACATCAGAGGCATTGGATTAGACTTCAGTGAAAGGAGACACAGACCTCAGTGTATTTGTTTTTATTGCTGTGTAACAAATTACCACAAATTTAGGTGCTTCAAGCAATACCCATTTAGTATCTCACATTTCTGTAGGTTGAAAGTCTTGGATAATGTGCTAGATTCTTTGTTCAAGGTCCCACAAGTCTGAAATCAGGATATCAGTTGACAACATTCTCACCTTGTGTTTAAGGTCCTTTCCCAAGTTCATTCTGTTATGTGCAGAATTTGCTTCCTTGTTAGTGTAAGACTGAGGTCCTGTTTCTTTACTGGTTCTTAGCTGGGGCCTCTCTCAGCTCTTTAACACAACCTGCATTCCTTCTCACATGACCCCCTTCATCTTCAAACCAACTATAGCATGCTAAATCCTTTTTATACTTCAAATCTCTCTGACTTCTTCTGGCACCAGTTAGAGAAAGTCCTTTGCTATAAATTGTTTTATTAGATGAGGCCCACCCACCTGGATAATCTCCCTGTCTTATGATTTACTGTGTTGTATAACAACATAATTATGGGATCTCTGTTTTCACAGGGGGTTTAGGCAGGTTGTCATTGGAGGGAGAACACTTCAGACTTTCTGCCTAGTACATTGAGTGTCTTGGAGTAAGTGGCCAAGAGATTACTTATATAAACTAAACTTAACAGGCACATGAAAGAGCATTAAAAATTGCAAATTTCCGGCCACTTACTTATGGATAAAGACATGGTGAGATACAAGTTATCGGGTTGAGATACAAGTCATTTTTCTTATGTTTCATAGCAGACTGTCAATTCCCAATTGATTGTCTGACAGCTAAATGTTTTGATAAACATCTTCTTAATCAACATCCTTGGAGGTATACATTTCAAGAAGTCTCCAGAGAGCTCACTCTTGATATGACTTACTTCCCAATTGTAAAAAAGGATGCATATGATGAGTAATGAGTGAACAGGACACGTGAAATATTATGCTGTGACTAATAACATTTCCCAATTCATTTTTCCTAGGCCCATTTCCCCCATGAAACATCTTCCTATCTGTCAAGGAAATATGGACAGGAAGCCTTGATCACAAACATGAGTTGAGCAATGAAAGACCTTAGTGGCATCCATGAACCTATGGGAAAGAAATAGTATTCTGGAAACTGTTGATAATTTGCAATCCAGTTGAGTGTTTACTAACATAAAAGAAGAGGAAAGGGTAGAAGGGAAGAGAGGCTAATGAAGTTCTTGAGAGGAGTTTCAACAATGTGCAGGAGGCCTGGGGAATATTCATCATAGAATTTAGTGCCAGAAAAGTTTCCTCTTCTGAAAAATAGGTTTGCTTTTTATTATCAAATATGGAGAGCTATGTAATCATTCATGTTTCTGTTTTGCTTTGGCTGCCATAACTTCAGAACTAATAGGTGTGCATCTCCTCCCTAGTCCCTGAGAGATTTTCTTCCTCTTTTTTTCTACCTGGTTGTTTATATCTTTTATTCTTCATTTTGGCTATCTATATATATGGCATACAAGTTTTCATATCAACTATTTAAAAGTCTTTGTAGAAGTAAGGAAGCATTTTTTTTTAATTATAGAAAATACAGTATGCTAGAGTATGTCACAACAAATGTGCAAAGTGAAGAATTTAACATCTTAACTGCAACTGACAAACAGATATGTGTCAAAATATGTAGGCCTTGAAAAAGTTAGTGAAAACACCTAGGGAAACCCATGAATGGGATAGGACTGGGAGAAAAGAAATGTATTTTAACAGAAGGAAATGCTGCTTAATATAGTAACCAAATAATGCCTTTTAACTTGGGAGTCTGTGTTTATCTTTTTCACTTTTTTTAATTTAAAAATGTTTTTTCGATGACAGTTCACATTCATCACCATTTTGTGTTAGTCTCAGATATACAGCATACTGGTTTGACAATCATATACTTTACAAAGTGTTTCCCCCAATATTTCCACCTGGCACCTTACATATTAATTACAATATTATTGACTACATTCCTTATGCTGTACTTTATAGCCCATGGCTATTTTGTAATTACCAGAGACCATGTTCACTTTAACATTCCTTTAGGCTCCCAGCTCTTCACTATGTTTTTGGTGGGTGACACAGGTATTCACTGACCTCTTTAAGAATATTGATGAAATGTATGACTCCCTTCTTACACAAATTCAAACGAGATTGGGCGTGTTCAGGGTGGCAGGGCCGCAGACCTCTCTTACATAAATTCAAACATTAACATACATACAAAATAATTTCAAAGGATTCTCAAATCTCCTAATGTTAATATGGGTTCGTGGCCAGGAACCCTAATATATAAACAATCAAATCCCTGTATATGAATATATCCTGGTTTATTGAAATACATTTTTAAAACTGGTAAAATTTAAAAAATATGTTTACAATATACCAGTCAAAGGGAATATTCTTTGAAAATGTCATTGCTATGCTTTCTCTATCTTAATTATCTTAACTCTGATGTTAGCAGATACCAGAAATACAGATGCAAGCATTGGAAAAAATGACCAAGTTTCCCTGAATTAGCTTTTTATGCAATGCTATATTAGATTGCATAACTATTAACAACTTAATAGCTGTCTTTTCATCATTTAGTCGAGACAAACTCTGTACATATTAAGATATCATAGACATATTTTGCTAATGAAGAAAATGGATATAGGTTAAAGTTTCATCAGGGCCATGCCTGAGGAAGGTGGGCTGCAATATGACACTAAAGTGGACACAAGAATACAGAAGACAAAAAGAAGTATAAGGAAACCAAGGGTTCAGGGTAAGAGTTTCTGAACAAAATGTCAGATGGCATCAAAGGCAAACTGCCATCAAATCTAGCTCTACTTCCTTGTACCCATCCTTGACTTATTGATGCTGAACGAAAAAGGTTTTGAAGATAAGAGAAAAAGGGATTGTTAGTGAAATCTCAGGGTCGGCGGAAAACTCGCTGCTGCTTTGTTTTCCTCTGGATCTAAATAAGCTCCCAGGAAATCCCCTAGTCCACACGTTTCCCCCAAACCCCTTTTCTACTAAGTAGCCAGTGACCCTGGGCAGGTTGCTAAATCTCATTTTTTTTAAATGGAAAAAATTGAGATAATAACACTTGTTCAATTATTGCCAGAAATAAATCATATAACATAAGGGAACTGCCTGAAACAATAGGTGGAACATATTAGGATGATGATCGATAAATTTAGATTTTTACCTGCATCAAGTAGTGTGACCTTAGAAAATTGCTGGAAAGAGCAGGCAAGTGGAGAATCTTACCTAAGAAGTTTGAGAAAGTGGAAGAGAAAAAAAAATAGAAAGGCTTCCTCTGGTTCTTTTCTGTGCTAACATCTAGGAAGACAACAGCAATGTCCTCCTAAGTAACAAGAACAGAAAAATGTGCAATGATGCATAAAAAAAAACCTCTCACACAAGAAGGGGTTGTTATTTTTTCTTCAGGCTTTCAATGTACACTTGCGAGCGTCTGGAAGTAAAGTATGGCCTGTGCTTTATACTCTGATGACCCAGTCTGGATTGTCTAGGACATAATGGTACAAATCACACAGTTCTAAAAGCCACGAGACAGAAAAGACTCAGGGTATAGCCATTACACCCTTGTAAGTTCTGCTTTACTGTTTGGCAAATCTATCATATTGACAGAAGATACATGTTGCGTTATACTACTAGCTTAAGTTGTTAGGATTAGAGACATTAAATTATATTTCATACCAAGAGACTGATGTTCATTAAATAGCTTATTGAGAAACATTACATGGTCTATCAAAACACTGAGTTATAAGAATCTTTATTGACAATAAATACAAACTACATCAGCTTATACAAATTCCTAGTCCTGAATTTCATACTGCTGTACGTGATTTTCACTTGCTCTCTCTTCTCACCCCAAACTCACCATGTTTATAATCATGCTGTTCTTCTCTACCTTATATTGAGACCAATTGCAGTCTCTAATCCCAATTTCCATATATTTTTAAATGACATCCACTTTTTTTTGGACCAAATAGCCCTTTAAATGTGCAAAACTGTGCAGGAACTTCTTACCCTTTTGTGTTATTTGTTTGTTTGTTTGTTTTTGTTTTGCTATAACTCCCTCCCACTGGGACATTGTTTCCAGTCAGCTGTCAATTCCCTCCTTTCCTAAATTTTAACTGATACAGTATTTATTCTCCCAGAGGACCAATGAGAGTAAAAGCGAAAGAATCATTCTACAAGTAGTAGAATTTTAAGGCTATGCTAAGTATAAAGGATATATATTTACATGATGGGGGTCCTTCCTGACACCTATCAAATAACATAGGCCTCGCTACAAACAAGCATGCCTTTACAGTGAAAAATACTTAAAAAGAATCTAAACAACGTCTGTTCTTTTTTGTTACAATGTTTTCAGCTCCCGTTTTATTTGTGTTACTATCCAATCGAAGAAACTACAAAGGCTCTTTCATTCTGCATGGCAATTTAAAATTTCTCTGTCAGATATGCAATCCGATCTTAACCTGCACAGCCAACTTCTCTTCCGCTTTATGCGACATCCAGATTTTAGATGTCTTGAATTCTGGGATTATACTACAGAATCAAATTATTAGTGTAGGAACATCATCTGGGATTAGTATTCTATATTTGTTAAAGTTTTTGACTAATAAATTAACAAATTAAATCGTTAATGAATGAAATATTGCTGTGCTAGTTCTCCAGATCCCACTGATCTCCCTCCAACCTCAGTACCTTTACCTATGTTATTTCTTGCACCCAGAATGCACACTTCCTTCCTTTATACCAGTGGGTATAGTGTGTGCTAGAATCACCTGAAGGATTTGTCAAAAACACAGATTGCTTGGTTTCACCCCAGAGTTCCTAGGGTGCGTCCCAATAATTTGCATTTCTAAGAAGTTCCCAAGTGATATAAATAATGGTGATCCTGGCTCCACTCTTACAGCAGACTTATCTAGGGCTCAGGTATCTTTTGAAACATACTTCGGTCTCACTTTGTGTGTGTGTGTGTGTGTGTGTGTGTGTGTGTGTGTGTGTGTGTGTTGGAGTCTTCTCATGTGACTTGAGTTTATATCAATCACTACTATTTATAAGTTCTTTAGTTCTTTTGTTTGGTTTTTTTTTGGTGTTTACAAACTCATTACACATCAGCCTGTTCTCAAAAAGCTTGATGGTTTCACATCTGAACCCCAATCATACTTCATATCTCATTTATCCTTGAAAAGACTATGTGTCTTTGTAACTTAATGTTATTCCCTTTTCTTAGTTTACCTTCTATTCTCAGCAACCTGGTGAACTCTAAGACCTCTATTAGGTAGAATCATTTTTTAAATTCTTGATAGTTACCATTCTCCATCACATCTCTTTGCTCCCGTAGATCACTGAGCTTATCAATATCTTAGAAGTTATCTGAGTAGATATAATCTGTACTCCCAAATGGCTGGAAACATATTATATCCTTAACTGGTATCCTTAATTCAAGAAAAGTGCCTCATTAAAAGTATTTTTGAAACAGTCTCAATTCTTTATAAAATATTGCATTATGTAAAATCAAACACAATAAAACAAACCAAAACAGTACCAAAAAATGTGCTGTAGATAGAATTTCCATGCTGAATTGTCATGCACAACATTGAAAAACCAATTAGATCAATATAAATGGACCCTCCTATTGAGGCAAAACTCTGGGTTCTAATAATAATTTAGGTTAAAAGCACCCCTCAAAACAGAATGACATATTTATTGCCGTTTCTCTTTATAAAGCAGAGTAGAAAGAGGAGACAAAATAAAAATGAGAAATATTCCCACTTCACCTAAATTAGTTACCTAGGTAAAAGTTAGTGGAGGATATATGGGAATATTTAGATATACTTATATATTATAAATACATACAAAAAGGATCTATGATGTTACAGTAAGAAACTTTTGAAATTAGCTCTCTTGACTGCTTATTAATCATTTCCGCTTTTTAAATTTTTAAAAATGTATTGGTTTGTGAGAGAGGGGGAGAGAGAGAGAGAGATTTGTTGTTCCACTTATTTATGCACTAATTGGTTGATTCCTGTGTGTACCCTCACCAGGCATCGAACCTGCCACATTGGTGCATCAGGACGACACTCTGACCGAGCAGCTCCTCCAGGGCTCATTTTTCTTTTAATACGCTTCCAAAGGTTTATTTTATCTGTTATCCTCAAAGCTGAAGATTTATTCCAAAGATTTATTCATTATTATATATCCCCAAATCCACTAGATATTTTCTTACTCTTGACTTTAGGATCAAGGCATCTTGGTGGGCTCACTATGGACACAATCTTCCCCCTTTATCTCTAGTTTAAAATATAAACCACGTGGAACTCAATGATATTTTGTACAAGATGTCTATGTTTAGATCTGGTGATCAAAATGTATCTTAAAGCACTAAGAATCAAAGATTTAGAATTACTAGATTAGAGGCGGTCAATGTGAGGAAGTAATCATTTTGACAGCTGACACTATGGCTTGTCATACATTCGACGAACTGTTTCTTGTGAAAGTTTTGTTGCTGCGGTTGTTATGGCAGCGTCATTCAGGAAAGGAGGTCTGAGAGTATCTCAGAAAGCATTCTTCTCATAACTCAAATGATAAATCATCTTATATAACATATATGTCTTCACATTGATGTAGGCAAATTCTCTGGAAATAAATATTGCATTTATGGCCTGCATTCACATACCTATGGAGACAACGAATTTTCCTTACAGTTGATCCTTAAGCAAGCACACAAAGTAGTCTAATATCTTTAGATCTGTGCTGGTGATGGGCTAGCCACTTTTGCTGACATGGGAACGAAGCAGGTTTCTCAAGTACAAATAGAGTTAATGTGACCTCTGGAGTCAGGGGATGTAGAAGATTAAAACAAGCTCAGCTTTGCCAAACTAAGTTTCCTTAGCAGAAGTAGCTCAGTTCTTGAAGTGAAGCCAGTCACTTTGAGATGTGTTTTATTTATGGTACAACATCTTCACAATGAAGCATATTACTCATGTGTATGCTCAGAGACACATGACTATAAAAGAAAAAAAGGGAGAGAACTCAGAAACCAAATTTTGTTGGTTAACTTTGGCAAAAGTCTTGGATGAAGTTGTTAGTTGAGATCATTTTGCCGTGTGGATAGTTTACTGTGTGGTCTAATATGTCCCCCTTTCCAGGTAATTAAGAATTAAGTTTTCTGCGGTTCTTTCTATGGAGTACGCTCAGGCCTTTCTCTACTCCCTTACCCATTTCCCCTGCCTCCCTCTTCCTCCTAAGCTCCAAGGGCTCTTCTTTTTGTGTGTGTGTGTGTGTGTGTGTGTGTGTAGTTTATTGATTATGCTGTTATAGTTGATGCATTTTTTTCTCCCCTTTATCCCCTCCACCCTGCACCCTATCGCATCATCCCCACACCACTTAATTCATGTTTACGGGTTGTACATATCAGTTCTTTGGCTTCTCAATCTCCTATACTATTCTTACCCTCTCCCGATTTTTTTTTGTCAACATTTTCCTGCCACCACTTTCCCCAGTCCCACTCAATCCCAACTCTCACCCTCAATCCATCCCCTCTTTTGCTTTGTTGATGGGTTATTTATGTATGTTCCTTGATGACCCTTCCCCTCCTTTTCCCCTGTTATCTCCCTCCCTCCTCCCCTCTGGTTACTGTCAGGTTTTTTTGTTTTTGTTCTTGTTTTATTTCAGTGTTGCTGGTTATATTTTGCTTGCTTGTTTGTTTTGTTGATTAGGCTCCACTTATAGGTGAGATCATATGGAATCTGTCTTTTACCACCTGGCTTGTTTCACTTAGAATAATGCTGTCCAGTTCCATCCATGCTGTCATGAAGGATACTAGCTTCTTGTTCCTTTCTGCAGCACAGTACTCCACTGTGTAAAGGTGCCACAGTTTTTTGATCCACTCATTTACTCTTGGGCACTTAGGTTGTTTCCAATTCTTGGCTATTGTAAATTGTGCTGCTATGAACATTGGGGTGCATAGGTTCTTCTGAACTGGTGTTTCAGGATTCTTAGGTTATAATCCCAGCAGCAGAATTGCTAGGTCAAAAGGCAGCTCCATTTTTAGTTTTTTTTGGAAATTTCAAACTGTTTTCCACAGTGGCTGCACCAGTCTGCATTCCCTCCAGCAGTGTGCTAGGTTTCCTTTTCCTCCACGTCCTCGCCAGCTCTTGTTGTTTGTTGATTTGTTTATGATGGTCATTCTGACTGGTGTGAAGTGGTATCTCACTGTGGTTTTCATTTGCATCTCTCTGATGTCCAGTGATGCTGAGCATCCTTTCATATGTCTCTGGGCCCTGTGTATGTCCTCCTTGGACAAGTGTCTGTTCAGGTCCTTTGCTCATTTTTAAATTGGATTGTTTGTCTTCCTAGAGTGGAGTCATGTGAGTTCTTTATATGTTTTGAAGATCAAACTCTTGTCCGACATCATTGGCAACTCTATTTTCCCATTTCCATTTTGCTGATGTTTTCTTTAGCCATACAGAAGCTTCTTATTTTGATGAAGTCCCATTTGTTTATTCTTTCCTTTATGTCCCTTGCTCTAGGGGACATGTCAGTGAATATATTGCTGTGTGTAGTATCTGAGATTTTCCTCCCTATGTTCTCCTCTAGGACTTTCATGGTGTCGCAACTTATATTTAAGTCTTTTATCCATCTTGAGTTGATTTTTGTGTGTGGTGTAAGTTGGTGGTTGAATGTCATTTTTTTGCATGTAGCTGTCCAGATCTCCCAACACCATTTGTTGAAGAGGCTATTTTTACTTCATTTTATGCTACTGCTCCCTTTATCGAATATTAATTGACCATAGAGACATGGGTTCATTTCTTGGCTCTCTCTTCTATTTCATTGATCTATGTGTCCATTCGTGTGCCTGTACCTTGATTACAGTGACCTTATAATATAGTTTGATGTCAGGTATTGTGATCCCTCCTACTTTGTTCCTCTTTCTCAAAATTTCTGCAGCTGTTTGGGGTCATTTATGATTCTGTATAAATTTTTGAGATGTTTGTTCTATCAAGGGTCCTTCTTTTGCCTCTGTAACCTGTTTCCTGAGCCCATTTCTTCTATAGCTCACTTCTTCTACCTCTGTGGTTTTCTAAATAAACTTTTGCTTGTATTTGAAAAGAATTAAGTTTCCAAGTTTTATCTGAACTTCTGATGAACTAGGTAATACAATTCTGTTCTTAAGTCACAGAGACATGTATCAATCAGTTACTAGACACAATATGGCCCTGAGAGAAAGTTAAAGATGTTTTTCACTCCGATTCTCAATCAGAATTAAACTACATCCTGTAGCAGTACATATGTACAGCTACAGAATGTTGGGTACATTGATGAACATTTCTGAGCCTCAGTTTTCTCCCCTGTAGAAAGAGGGTAATGATACTGGGTCTACAGGGTCATCGAGACAATTAAATGAGAACATGTATAAAGAGATTAGCACAAGGCTGGCATGTAAAAGTTTTCAATAAATGGAACCATTATTAGCACTGTGAGAACACTAAGATCTTTGAAGATTTTATTCACAGTACTAGAGCCATCCCATTCTTCCACGTGGCTATTGATTTCAGTGCTTAAAAGCATACTTCAACTTCCCAGTCAACTACAATAAAAAAGACTGTGTCACCTATTTCCAACTGCTTGCAGTGTTGTGACCATTTTAAGGGATATGGCAGCAAATCAAAAAGTTAGTGCTTCTCTAACTTCTTAATTAAAAAAACTGCCATTATCCCTTCCAAAGTCATTATTTCCACAGATGCCTGAGCAGTGGAAGGAAAAGTATACAGTGAAGCTATCTCTTAAAACTGTGATTGTAACTATTCTCACTCTCAGTGTTTGCTCAAGGACCAGATTGTTGCCAGCAGATGAACAAAGTAAAGGATCTTTGCTTCTCAAATAGTCATTCTCTCTCTTTATGTTCTTGGTACTGGTTTATTTGACACCAGCTATGAGATGGGCCCAGGGAAATAAAAGTGAATCTAAGATCATCTCTACCCTGCAGAAAACATTACATTATTTAATGATGTTTATTAGAGAAAAATACTGCAAATATGTAAATTTGTTTCAGCACAGTACTATGTGGGGAAAAGAGAGTAGGAGATGGTATCATCATTTTCCGATAAGCTAGATGATAGGGAAGCTGCAATTAAAATCCAGGAGTTAGTGATAGTGACCACAAACAAGGAATAAAGTGTTATGAAAACTCAGAAAAGACAGGACTAATTTCTGTCTTGGATAAATCTGCAAGGCTTACATTAGGCAAGGCAAACTGACGTGGATCTTGAAGGATGAAATTAACTTAATTCACTCATCCCTCAACCATTTATCAAACCATTACTGTGTACCATGCACTATGGTGAGTATCTGAGATACAGAGAAGATGTAACTCTGCCCTTCAGGAGCTTATAATCTAGTCAAGGAAGAGACAGGCATATTAGCAAATAATTATAATATTATACTATATAATATTAATATATTTATAATATATGGTATTTTATATATATATAATGTAATATTATATAATATAACTGAGGGAGTCCCTGATTCTACCTTGGGTCTACAATCATGTGTGTGTGTCTATGTGTGTGTATGTTCATGTGTACATAGAAGGAGGATCTGGAAAGTCTTTTCAAAGAAGACATTTGAACTAAGTCTCCACTGAAGAAAAGTAGGACTTCAGAAGGCTGCCTTGGAGATTGGAGGACTGGAGGCACAGGAGCATTCCAGGTGAAGAAGGAAGGAAGCTAAACTTCCTTAGGAAACTGCAAAGAGAGTGTCTAAAGTATAATATAAGAAGGTGGGAAGTGTGAATGAACAAGTGAATTATGATTTAGACAGGAAGGAGAAGAAACTAACGCTTAGGTAAGGACAGGAGCGTGAAAGGTTTGTACTAAGCAACAGGAACTCACTGAGGTGGCTGAGATTAGCCCAGTGGCTGAGCCTGCCATGGGTGAGTCTGGGCCAGCACAGCGTGGCCTGGCTCATCTGCGCCTCGGCTTCGGCCGCCCTCATTCCCGCCCCCAGCTGGCTGTCTTGCACATGTGTGCCCTTCATTTCAGGAACCATGAACCAATATCTATTGGTATTGCTTGAAATAGATTAGGAGCATAACCCTTTACTTAGTTCAAAACTAATAGCTTTATTCTTGGATATAAATGCTGTAATTTAGATCTGAAAGTCAAGAGACATAGAATAGGGTTCTATAGGTGGAAACATTTTTTAAATGAATAAGAGACTTACATTTTTTGAGTAACAGTTCAGGAATGGTTTCTTCCATCTTGAGTTGCTTTGAAGAGTTAATTTTCTTTGTTCTTGGAACATTAGATTATTTGCCTATATTTTATTTATTCATGTAATTCACTAATATCCCCCTTTGGTAGAAGCACTGCAAATATTTTTACGTTTCCCTTTCTACTGGATATTTTTAAAATCAAACAAAGCATTGGAGATAATTACAAGTTAAAGGTATTGTTTATTTCTCCACAGAGTTACCAGTAATTTAAGGAATAACTGAGAAAAGAGCCCTTTTTTGTGAACTTCTGGGAATTTGGTAAAATATTTATTATCATTCTGCCCTTTTCCCAGTTTGCTACTCTAATATAAACATTGCTTGGAGAAACAATTGCTAGTTTAGGGTGAAAGCAATGTCATTTTGTACAGAGTGATGTGTGTCACAAAGTATTTGATTAACCAGGGTAGCCAAAAACAAAGTTAATTATTTGGTCAATATTTTACTAGGTTTCTCCATTATTACCTATTTTAATGTCAATTACTTTGTTTTCCTAGTCTTCCTGTCTACACAGCTGATGTTTTACGCAAAAGGTAGACCAAAGATGAAATCATATTTTATCAGAAACATGTACCTAGCCTCGTTCAGTTAAGGTATGTTGATTGCAATTAAAAAGAAGGCCTTCAGAAAAAGAACCACTAATTAGACTTTTTAAAAACCTTGCCAAGTTTCTTCCAAATTGATTTTTTTATAAACTTGTGTCTAGATGTGACAGCAAGATGATAGACGAGAACTACACAGCTTTTACAGTTTGAAGGTTAATGGGGAAAATGCCTCAGAGTGGATTTCACATGAAAAGTACAGAATCAAAACACAGCTGCATCTATTAATCTTTACTGCTACTTTATTTCATAACTTTGGATTAGTCATTAAAAAATGCCAAAAGAGTCATATGTTTTCTACAACTGAACAAAAACTTATATAAAAGGCTCAGAAAATTTACAAAGCTCTGCTTGGCAGCTCTCCTGAGGAATGAAAGACTGAAACATCTGTGGTCTAGGCTTTCTCACTTCGAAGCAACTAGCAAGAATTTTGCTTAATCCAATGTTAGACTTGGGCTGCCTAGTTCCTAGGTTGTCACTCTACATGTTAAAAAAAACATACAGTAGCTGTAAATTCTTGGAATGAAATAAAAGGTCAATGAAGCACTGTGAATTTCTAAATTTTTCTCCTGAGCAGTTGTTTTTGAATTATAAGTAATATTAGTGCATTCAATTGCAGGAAGCCAAACAATATAGAATGATGTAAAGAAAAACATAGTTTTTCCTAGACCAATTCCTTTCTTCCCAAGAGCAGCAAGTATCTTGTGTATATCTCTCCACATCTTTTAAAATACATCCTACTACATTAGTAGTCAAAGTTAGATGTTTGTCACATAGCCAACACGATCGATAATTTGGAAGTTCTACATAATGAACTGATTTTCAATCATTTTGTAACGGAATGTTGGGGTTTTTTTGTTTTGTTTTTTTTTTTTGTTTTAACTTGTTTGTTTTACAAATGTAACTTCTCCTAAAAATTATAGCTCTTAAAGGTTGGCCTCAACTTACATGTTGCTTCCCCGGGAAGTCATTTTTATGCCATATGATAGTTATAATTCATTCCTGAGGGATTTGGGGGGTTAAATGCTATAAATTCCTTGTGGCAGAGAGAGTAACTATCATTCTATGTCAATAATCTCTGGCCCAGTGCCATATCCTATTATGTCATATGTATATATATAATGATAATGAATTGGTTCCCTCATTATTGGCAGAAAATATTTCATAACTAATTTTTGGAACTATAAACTAGCCCTAATCACTAAATGAGCAGAACCTTACATATTACCAGGTATATAAAAGTTTCTTCATGTGTGTGAAATGAAAAATAATATCCCTCTAATCACCTCATGTAGCTCTAGCAATCCTGGAACACAATTTGAAAATCATTAGTGGACAGGGCACCCACAAAAATGCGAAGAAACCTGGTTTACAAGTTTGAGTTCTGCAAAACCTCTCTGTTTCAGTTAAAATTCGATATCACTTGGCTTTCCCATTTTTCCTGGTTCTCTTCTATACCCTGAGAATCCCTCTTCAGCCCCCTTCATGAGGTATGACTCCTGGGACTCCATTATAGCCCTCTTCTTCTTCTTTTTTTTTTTTTTGACATGCTCTTTTTTTGAACGATCTTACCTACTTTTGTGGTCTTTGTTATTGGGGCATTGGTGACATCTGTATCCTTATTACCAGAGCCCACCATTCTCCTGAGTTCCAGAAAGTACTTCTACTTGTTGCTGGACAACCCTACTTTCATGTTATTTATGTGCTTCAAACATTCAGATATAGGACACTGTCCTCTCTATCGTTATACTCCATAAGTGTGCATCTTTTACAGTATTCTCTATCTTGGTTAATGGCATTGGTTGTTCTATCTAAAAGCTAATGCTCATTTAAAATGATTGTTGTCTTGCTTACATATCACCAATTCCTGTTAGTTCTACTTCCTAAATAGTCCTCAAACCCACTCCACATAATTTGCTCCCAAAACCATTGTGTTGGGCCAGAACCTCAAGATCTCTCACATGGATTGTCTGTGCTCTACAATGTTGATTGAAAACATGTTCTTTTAAAAACAGGAATATGAGTATTTCATTCCCCTGCTATCAATGACTCCATTGTCTAATTCTGTAGCACTCAGGGACTACATTAAGGTTTGGGAAAAAAGTGTTAGAACTTCTAAATATATTTACTTTTTCTATTATGTAATATTTGATATTTACTAAAGAATGTGACATATATACAAGTTATAGAGCATCATAATAAAATAAATGCTTATGAACTCACTACTGACTTGCATCTCAGAATATGTTCAGACTCCCATTTACCTACACTGTCACCTCTCCCCTCCTTCTGCTTCCACTGACCCATCCCACCCAAGTTAAATTTTATTTTTTAATAATTTTCTTAATTTTGATAGGTTTTTAGTATATGTATTCATTTAGAAATAGTATATTATCTCATTTGTATATTCTTGAGCTTTAAAAAATGGTATCATATCATGTTTGGTCTTTAGAACTTGCTTTTTACTCAGAGTTACATTTAAAAGATTCATTCATAGTGTTCCATGAAGCTAGAGCTCATTAATTTTTACTGAGGAAGACTATTCCACTGTGCAAATACATCAAAAGTCATTTATCCACTCTCTTGTTAATGGATATTTGGATCCTTTCCAAGGTTAGCTAATGTAGACAGTTCTACTGTAGGTAGTATTGTATGTTCTCTCGGTGTACATTTAAAACTTCCAGGGATACACCTGGCAGTGGAATTGTTGTATCATAGAATAGGCAAACATTTAAAACATAATATATTATCAGTTATACAGGCACATACTTTATTTTAAAATATATTAAAGATATATTAAGGGGGACTGCCCAAAATACTTTTTTTCTCTAAATAGAAATGTATGGTAAAAATGGTTGGAGACCACTGGTTTATATAATAAAATGTTACTCCCAGACTTAGGTCCAAATTCCCTTTTTTATTTCCATTATTCCTCAGCCAGCCTCTTACTCCTGCTGCTACAAGCTGTCATTGCATATACCTCAACATGGTAGCACTTTCAGGCTGAGTATAGTTGTTTATCTCATGCCAGTCTCCTCACCTAACTTAATAGTCAAGAGTGGAATTGCAGCCTCCCTCACTTTTGTATCTCTAGTACCTAGCCCAGTGGTAACATGTAGTAAGTCAAAAATTAAATATTTTCTCAATGAATGAGCAAATGTGAAATGGGAGCAATACCATTTTACATAGCCGGGAAGATAAATGCAGTATTACAAGAAAATTTTGCATGCTCTAGGGGAAAAGTATTATATAAATTCAAGGTATTAGTGTTTTCTAATAGCACTTAACAATGGTGTTCTACAGACAGAATATCAAAATACACATTTTAGTGTAGAATTAAGAAAGTCAACACTGTATCTGCCCTTTATCTTCACCTAAGATGCACTAACACCATGGCAAAGCAATGGAAAGTTCTCTTTAGTCTCTAACTTACGTTCTCTTTATTAGTGTTCCTAGGAGGAAGAGGAGGTTATATTAGAACAGAAGGCTAACTGACTAGGAATCAGACAGACCAAGATTTGTTTCAGTTCTGTCTTTGGCTAGCCATGTGATTTTGCACAAAACTCTCAATTTCTCTGATAATGTGTATAATAATTAAAAGAGCTATTGCTTATTATCATGTGTCAGGCACAATGATATGTAATTTACATGGATCATCTCATTTAATAACAGGTAAATGTTACCCTAATTTTACAGAAGTAGTAAATGAGGATCAGGGAGATTATACAACTTGTTCAAGGTGCTGTGGACACAAGTCATTTATCATCCTTCACTAGAACCTGTGTTTTTAATTATACTGTTTCATTTTACCCTGGTTTCTTCTTCTACAGAGATTTGGCAGGATCAAAGGAGATAATACATTTCAGAACATTCTATACTTTTTAATGCTGTACCCATTCAACAAATATTTATTTAGCACTTAACACATACCTTGTTCTGCAGCAGCCATCCCCTCCAAAAAAAAAAAAAGATGAATTATATAATGAGCAGCTAGAAGGTCTTGAAATCTTGTGGAGGAATTACAAATATTTATAAATGATAATAACTGAATAATTACTCCTTTTTATCTAGGGTTGGGGGTTAGGGGAAACCTCACAAAGGAGATGCCCTTAACGCTAGTATAAAAAAGTTGACTAGACTTTTTCTAGGTAGATACAGTTTAAAAGAATATATAAAGAAATAGGAACAGCCAGATCAAAGAAGGAAGAGCTAAAACACATGACCTGGGAACTCGTCAGTCAGCCAGGATGTGGCGCAGCCTGTAGCAGGAGATAAAGCCAGGAAGAATGGCAAGTTAGAGGGAGATTATAAAGGACATTGGGGTTTGGATTATTTTAATGGGCTAATGGTTATCATAGAAACGTTTCAACTAGAAAAGAACTATGATGTTGGCAATAAAAGTAGTAAAGGTGATGATTGTTTTTATAATAACAATAATGGATAGTATTTATAGAATACTTAATATGTACCAATAATATATTTATACATGACTGATTTACTTAACATTTGAGGTAACCACAGGATGCAGTCACCAATTTTACTCCATACACTATGTTTTTCGCCACAGTCTCACACTGTCACAACAGTGGTGACTCTAGAATGTCAACGTGGTAGTAGATTAAGTAAAACAATCCTACTGGTAGGTGTGAGTGGCTAGGAGATCAGCTGAATTTTTTGTTTTGTTTTCTGAAACAAAATTTTACATTTACATAGAAAACATTATTTCTTCTTAATTTATTTGGTATGGTTTGAGAGGACTCTGGTAGAGATAGGGAGGGTAGAGCCCTCCCTTGAAAAGGTTTCTCAGCATGTCATCACTGCTAAGGAATGTGGAAGAAGGGGGTAGATTTCCTTGGCATTGTTACACCTGCAGCACCTCAGCAGAGCTTGTGGGGACACCAACAGCACTAAAGCGGTCATGGTAGCATGGATGGCTCAAACATACATCAGGCTTTCAAGCATGAACAAGCCCATTCATACATGTGCCGGCATGTCTTGAAATCACTGCTGACTACAGCTTTGCGTGACTGCAGACACAGGATGCAAATTGTCATGCATGTCTCACAGACACAGGAAGTCAGTAGATAGATTTCAATCCTACACATTTCACTGCTACCTCAAAACAAACTAAACCTTATTTGCAAAAGCAGCCCTTGTTCCAGGTAGAAAAGTATTTTGCCAGCGAGAACTATTCATCCCATAGGCACTACAGGGAAGCTGGGTATGAGTTTGTCATGTTGGAATTTCTAACCTCACAACTCTTTTTCTTTCTCCACACCTGAAAATAGATGCACTGTGTCCTATATTTAGTGAATGTTCTTTTGGACAGGCAAGGGAGTATTCATCAGAGATCCAGAAACTATCTTCAGGGATATCTTTCTCTTTCTAAGTATTTTCTTGACTGAGAAAGAATTCAGAAATTTGGACAATAACTTGGATATAAAGACTAGGCAGAGCCTTTACCTGAAGCCTACACAGATATCTGTTGTTAGCAAGAAACCAGCTAAAACAAGTGACCACCCAGATTTGGTAACCAAGAAGCGATGTTCCGGGGGGTGAACCACATACAAAGTGCACACATGGACACGTGCACGTGACACTTCCTCCTTTGTGCACTCAGAGAGGCAGCAAGTTTTTCTGGATCTGTCCCTATCTGTTACTAATCAAGTTCCTCAAGGGCAACGCTTTTCTATTTTTTTAATTGATGATACTTAGTATTTACAACATAATAGATTCTTAGTAAAATTTCTTTCACTCATTTTTCAAAAAGGTATTTTGAGCACCTGTCATGTTTATTTGCAATTTACATGAATAAGTGAATGAATGTCAGACTAAAACAGCAAACGAAGCATTTTAATAACAGCAATCTGTGTAACTAAACTTTACCAGTTTCTTAAATAGTCTTATCTATCTCCAGTTTATTTGCAAGAGTTAGTTTTGTTAGAATATGTGTAAAGTCAACAACATATAAAAGTCATCAGAATTCTTTATTTCTCCTTTAGGGTTTCCTGACCTCCTACACCTAACCACATTTAATGGTCCACAATAAAATGTGAGCAACAAATGCCAAATTCAGGATTCCTATTTCAAAAGAGAGAGAGAAAACTAACATTTACTTTCTTTTTAGGATGTGCTATGTTCTTTCACAAGTTATTTCATTTAATTCTTAAAATAACTATTTGAAGTAGAGGCATTATCCTTATTTTATATCTATAACGAAACTAAATTAATATTTCTACTAAGAAAGAGAGGCAGAACTTTTTCTCTTGTTTCTGTATGTGCCTTTCCCTCTTGACTAGGGTTGTTGAAAAAGGCTTTCTTAACCAAAAAGCAACCTCAATCCCTGGTTTTGTATCCATATCTAAAATTCTCACATTATTATATGTTGGGCTATAGATATTGATAATGTATGTCAAATGCAAACATAGTATGGAGGAATAGCAAAGTAAACTGCAATTAATTATTAACACAGTGGTTCATATTGGTGTCTGAGATTTCTTTTAGCAGGCAGAACCTTGACCAGGTGAAACCCTGGTCAAAATTGTTCTGAAGCCCTGCCCAGCCACAGTGAGACCTGGACTTGGAGTCCTGAAAAGCTAAGTCACAAGAGGAGCGGAAATCTCCCCAGTCTTCCATTTTCTCCAGCCAGTTGAGAAGGCTGTCATTAAAAACACTAAATGATGAGCTTAGCAGAAAATGAATCACCAATCTCTAAAATTTCTCCAGAGGTTCTTAGTCTGTTTCTTGAACATTTACCTCACATTTCTTTGAGAAATTTGTGGTAGTTCCTACATAACAGAGAAATCGAACCAATTGTCAGGATTAATCAGGTTCTCAGCCCTAGGAATTGCCACAATCAACAGAGCTTCTGCAAAGGGCAAGGACGTGACCGTGAGCCAGCCCTGCCCCAGTAAGACCCAGGGCTCCTTCCTCGTGGGTGCAGACACGTCTTATTATCTTAGGCTGGTGGATCTCAATACTTTTGGTGAGGTGTTTAATAATTACTTTGTGGTTGTGATAAACGGGGATTCCCCTGAATCTCCTGTAATTCTTTTTATCAAAACAACACACAAACAAAAAAAAAACAGAAAACAAAATACAAACTTAAACATTACAAATGAAACATTCCCTACAACTTTTCTAGCTTCTAATTATTCCCCTCTCTACTAATAGAGTATTTTATACTCTAAACAGAGTATTTAGAGTGATTTATCTAAACAGAGTATAAAATAATATTTCCATTAATGCAGATTCATCAGGCTATTGTCATGTCCTATGTCCATCTTCTTTTATCCCCCCACTACAGCAAAACTCAAAATTTAAAAAAATAATAAAATAAAGCTTTCTTTCTTTTTTTCAGTAGAAGCAGATTATAAATGTCTACTTAACTGGCTGGATTTTAGTAATTGTGAATGATATGGCAGTTGAATGATTTGATGCTGAATTGAAATAATATCTAGCCATTTAAATATATACAAATAGTCATTTAAATACATACAAATAGATGCTTAAAATCTAAATGGTACACAGTCTAGGTAAATATGCTCTTTAAGATTTGTTTTTCACTCTCTGTGTTTACTGACCAGCTGTATTACTAAATTTTTTAGCCCATCTCAGACTATAGGAAGGGAAAGGTATTTCATGATGAGTTCTAAGCATTAAGAACAATCAAGGAAGAGACTCTTTATAGCATTACCCAAAAGGCTGTCATCTGAAGGTACAGACCAGAGAAATTTCTTTTTAAGAAAGGAAAGAGCTGGCAAGATTATTGCTTTGTCACCATTTTAGAACTCGGGGTTTCTTTGGGTTGGTTAGATCCCTGCAGACTGTATTGCAGGGCAGAGCTGAAGCTGTGGTTCAAATTACTAGAGATTTAATAAATTGCTATAGGCCTGGCAGGGGTTGGGGAAGGCAAAGCATTGGATGTTCTTAACAAATATGCTACATTTGTATCCTCATCTCTTTCTTCAGTTATTATATAACAATACTCATCTCTTTTTAAAGACTTCATGATTCTTAACCAATATATTTCTTTTCCAAACCCTCCATTCATTCACTTGTTCATTAACTCATTTTTTTTTTTAACAAGCACATGGAAGTTATCAGAAACCAGAACATGAAGATGTGTAAGATAATGTCTCTCCTCAGAGTTCATAGGCTAGTGGGGGAACATAGATTGCAACACAAAATAACAATTCAAAAATCTGAGATGGAAATTCCTATACCTGTGAGACTCATCTGCACAGTTCTGTGGCTTTTCCCTAGGAAGGCAAATTCTGTGCGCCTTTTCATATGTACTTCATACACTAAGTTTCCCCAGGGTAGACAGAATGGACAGAGGCTCTTTGGTCCAAACAATGTCAATACATATCAGGGCCATCCTGTCCTGTCCACACTGCCATTTGCTCATGGGTTCCTAACACCCACTGGGAATGCAATACATATTTCTTGACTGAAAGGCTGAACATAGCTAGTCAATGTCAAAACTGGGCCTTAGCCTCAGAGGTCCTAATCTTGAGTCCATTGTTTATTCTACTGTATTCATTTTCAGTGTCAGCCATGACTATTACCTCTCTCTGCTCCTTCAAACAGGGGAGTCCCATATATTTGAGAAAAAGCATGCCAGTTAATAAATGTTTATGAAGCTATTACCCAACATATTAACAAATTTTAAAAAGCCTCTGTTTAGGCAGAAGATGATTGGTTCTCTAGGTGTCGTATCTCAGTTGAGCAGTAATTTTTGTCAGAGGGTCCACCAGATATATCAAAGATGTGATCACACTGTTCCCTTGCAGAATGCCCACCTTGGGGGTTCTAATAGTAAGGGACCAAAGATATGGCATTTTCTAATGGCAAAATGCCCAATATTTTCATCATTATATTATGGACATTATGAAAATAGTAGTTATAATGATATCAAGGATGACAATAATGAGGTTAAGAATAATGACAAGAAAAAACGGCTGCCATTTATTGCAGCCCAACTATGTCCCAGCAGTGTGCCAAATGCTGAGCACATGTTGTCTCAAGCAAACCTTAATGATTTAATGGCAAAGAAATGACAATATTATCAATGCTAGGTCACAGGTAATGGTATGATTCATCTTCAAAGGATGTGCGGATTTCTCTATATTTTACTCATAGCCATATCCATCAATCCCTTCCCCCTCAAACACTCGCATAGACAGAGCATAGGAGTCTCAGCAGTAACAAAGGAAAAACTAGCTGCTGATTAAACAAAATATGAAAACCAGAGAATGTTTCTGAACTCATTATATAGAGCTGGTATCACTGTTATACAAAATTCAGAAAAAACAGAATGAGAAATTAAACTACAATGCAGTATCTCTCATTAACAGTGACACAAAAAATTCTTTTAAAAGTCTCAGTCGATAAAATACAAAAAGCATAAAACATCATGGCAAAGTAGAGTTGTCCTAGAAAAACAATATGGATTCAAAAATTAATCAGTGTAATTTATCATATTAACAAACTAAAGAAGAAAAACCATATGATTATCTTAATACAGGCAGAAAAAGCACCTGAAAAAAGTCATCCCTGATAAAATTTTTCAGCAGCTTAGAAGTTAAAGGGAACTTCTTTAATTTGATAAATGGCATCAATAAAATTTGGTAGCTTAATGTCATACTTAGTGGTTATAAACAGAAAGCTTTTGTCCTAAGATCAAGGATGAGGCAAAGATGGCTGTTCTGTATTCTACACAGTACTGAAGATCACAGCCATGGAAATTAGACAAAAATAAGAAATACAACTTGCTTTATTCACACATGATTCATTATCTATGTAGAAAATCCTAAGGAATTTTTAAAAGCTATTGGAAGTAACCAAGGATTTCAGCAAGATTGTAGGATACAATGTTAAATTTTAAAAAGTTAATTACATTTTTGCATACTAGCAATGGACAAGTAAAAATGGAAATTAAAAAGCAATACCACTTATAATATCATAAAAATGCAAAATAGAAATAAATTTAATCAAATATGCACAAAATGGGTGCACTAAAAACTGTGAAACATTGCTGAGAGAAATTAAACAAGAACTAAATAAATGACAGTATGCACTGGGTTCACAAACGGTAGATTCAATAATGTTAAGATGGCAATCCTCTCCAGATTTATCTATAAGTTCAACACAATTCCAATAAAAATCACAGAAGTATTTTCTATAAAATATAAGCTGTTAATAAAATTTGTAAGAAAATATCAAGCACCTAGAACAGTCAAAATGACTGTAGGAGAAAAGCAAAACTGGAAGATATATATAACTTGATTTCAAAACTTACTATAAAACTGAAGGAATCAAGACAGTATATTGACATAGGGATAAACAAAAATCACTAAAACAGAATAGAAATTTAGAATTCTTCAAGAGAAGATGAGGACTTCTGCTCAAGATGGAGGTTGAGCCTCACACAACCACGTCAAAATTACAACTAAAATATGAAGCAGTCATGACTCAGAACTGTCAAAAATCAAGTTGAATGGAAGTCTGACAACTATGGAATCAAAGGAACCACAACTATCCAGACTGGTGGGAAGGGAGGAGATGTAGAGTGGGCTGGTCCCGCGTCCATATGTGGTAGATAAAATTCAGGAGGGATATCCCCAGGGTGAGGATCCCAGCCCCATACCAGGCCCTGCCAACCCAGGGTTCCAGTGCCAGAAAGATAAATCCCTATAACTTCTGGCTGCAAAAACCAGTGGGGATTGAGTCAGTGGGGGAAATTTCTGGAGTCTCAAGCAGTTCCTCTTACAGAGTCCACACATGGACTTACTCAGACTCACTGTCTATGAGCTCCAGCACTGAGATAGCAGCTTGAAAGGCACCAGTGGAATATGGGGAAGAACTGAAGTTTCTGGCATTGAGCAAGAGTTGATAGACAACTTTCTCCCAGACAGAAAGGTGAGCAGAGGTCAGAGGCCATTGCTCCTTTTCTGAACCCTCTTCCCACAGAGCCTCGGGGCCAGCAAGTGAGTGCCATATCTGAGGATCCACCAATCTGGCTAACATTGTTTGCCCCACTCTGAGATGCTCTGAGGTTCTATCCAATCCAACTTATGGGCCACCCAGGTTGTTAACTCTGGCTTTTCTATAAGAATGTCTGCTCTTGGCTCATGCTTTACAACTTCCTAAATCCTTTCAAACAAGCAACAGTCCATTTCTGTGAGCCCCTAGCTCCCATAGCTCTTGCTAAGTGGCCCCAGGCTCAGCACCAATAGCAGCCAGCCTAGGTTTATATCTTGGATTTTCCTGGGAATCTCCAAGCCCAGCACAAACAGCAGCCATCTCTGGTTGCTTTATAGCTCTTGCAGGGTGGCCCTAAGCAAAACACAAGTAGGGGCTGATCTTGGCCTATACCACCTTGGGTGGTCCAGAACCTGTCTGTGCACCCAGTGGACAGCTACAAACCATGTTGGAGCACTACCACCCTGCCCCTGCACAGCTGATCCTCCATGGAGGGTAGAGGTTGGCGGTCAGTGGTCATAGCCAATCCTTGCAACTGAATGACCTGGGTAAATCTCTCCCACTGATGTGCCAACAATAATCAAAGCTCAATTACAAGACGAGGGTATACTCATCCCACATGAAGGGTTTGTCTCAAGTATTCAGCTTGGGTAATAGGGTAGGCTGTGTCACTGGACCTTATAGGACACCTACTACATTAGGCCATGCTACCAAGGTAGAGAGTCATAGTAGCTTTACCTAATACATAGAAACAAACACAGGGATGCTGCCAAAATGATGAGACATAGAAACATGGACTAAACAAAAGAACAGATCAAAATTCCAGAAAAACAGCTAAATGAAATGGAGATAAGCAATTTATCAGATGCAGAATTTAGAACACTGGTTATAAGGATGCTTAAGAAACTTAGCGAGGACCTCAACAGTGTAAACAAGATCCAATCAAAACAAAGGATACACTAATTGAAATAAAAAACAATTTACAGGGCAACAACAGTAGAGTAAATAAAGCCAAGAATCAAATCAATGATTTGGGACGTAAGGAAACAAAAAAACAATCAAGCAGAACAACAAGAAGAAAAAAGAATCCTAAAAAATGAAGATACTATAAGCAGCCTCTGGGACAACTTCAAGAGGTCCAACATTCACATCATAGGGATGCAAGAAGAAGAGAAAGAGAAAAAAACTGGAAATCTATTTGAAAAAAAAAATAATAATAAAACTTCCTTAATTTGGTGAAGGAAATAGACATGCAAGTCCAGGAAGCACAGAGAGTCCCAAACAAGGTGGATGCAAAAAGGCCCACTCCAAGAAACACCGTAATTAAAATACCAAAGGTTAAAGAGAAAGAGAAAATCTTAAAAGCAGCAAGAGAAAAGAAGTTAGTTACCTACAGGTGAGTTCCCATAAAGCTGTCAGCTGATTTCCCAAAAGAAATTTTGCAGGTTGGAAGGGTTTGGTGAGAAATATTTAAAGTCATGAGACTTACAGCCAAGATTGCTCTGCCCAGCAAAGATATCATTTAGAATCAAAGGACAGATAGGGAGCTTCCCAGGCAAGGGAAAAACTAAAGTTCATCATTGCCAAACCATCATTATATGAAATGCTAAAGGGACTTATTTAAGTAAAGAAGATCAAAGCTATGAACAATGAAATGACAGTAGATACATACCTGTCTATAATTGAATCTAAAAAACAAACTAATCAAACAAGAGGAACAGAGACAGAGTCATGGATATGGAAACAGTTTTGATGGTTACAAGGTGGGAGGGGGCTGTGGGGAAATGGGTGAGGAGGTGAGAGGATTAAGAAGTATAAATAGGTAGTTACAGAATAGCCATGGGGATATAAAGTACATTACAGGAAATGGAGTAGCCAAAGAACTTATATGCATGACCAGTGGATATGAACAATGGTTCCAGGGATTGCCTGAGGAAGTGGGGAGTTACTGGTGGAGGGGGTCAATGGGGGAAAAGTTAGTACAACTGTAATTGTATGATCAATAAAATATAAATTAAAGAAAGAATAGAAATTCAGAAATAGTCCCATAATAGTCAATTGATTTTCAACAAAGGTGTCAAAGCATTCAGTGGTGAAAGAATAATCTTTCTAACTAAGATGTTGGAACAACTGAATAGACATGTGCAAAAAAATTAAATAAAACAAAAATTAAAAAAAAACTCTTTACTCTTAGTTCATGCACATACAAAAGCAATTCAAAATGATCACATAGAAATATTTGTGTTAAAATGATAAAACTCTAGGAGAAAATAGAGCATAAGATCTTGGTCACCTTGTGTTTGGCAAAGGTGTTTAAAAAAGGACACAGCCTTGACCTGTGTGGCTCAGTGTGTTGGGCAGGATCCTGCAAACTGAAAGGTCACCCATTCGATTCCCCGTCAGGGCGTGCGCCTGGGCTGCTGGCCAGGTCCCTGGTTGCAGGCGTGCAAGAGGTAGCCAATCGATGTTTCTTTTGTGCGTTGTTTCTCTCCCTCTTTCTCCCTTTCTTCCTCTCTCTCTAAAAATAAATAAAAATAAGTAATGAATAGAGACACAAAATGTACATGCTATTATAATTTTTAAATCTATTAATTGGATTTCATCAAAGTACAATTATTTTCTTTTCCAAAGACACTGTTAAGTGAAGGGTAAGCCACAGCATGGGGGAATGATATATTAACATACATCTTACAAAGGGTTTGTATCTATAATATACAAACTTTTTTATAACGCTATAATAAAAAGACTAATGTTCTAATAAACAATGGACAGGAGATTTAAATAACCACTAAGAAATTACGTGAATGAAAAATGAGCGCCTGAGAACATACACAGCCCCATTATTCACTAGGGAAAGACTGCGTGCTGCTGGGGATGTAGAACAACTGGAACTCTCCTTTACTACTGCTGGAAATGTAAAATACAACCACCACTTTGGCAAAACAGTTTGCCAGCTTCTTAAAAAGTTAAACATACACTAACTAGATCACTAGCCTACTAACTAGATCTACTTCTAGTTACTTACCCAAAAGAAACAAAAGCTTGTCTTGACCCAAAGACTTCTACACAAATATTCTCAGCATCTTTGTTTGTAATAGCCAAAGACTGGAAACAACTCAAATGTCCATAATAAATAAGCAAATTGTGGCATATTCATACAATGGGATACTACTGAGTAATAAAAAGGAACAAGCTATTGATGTACGCAAAAGCATGGATAAGCCTCAAAATAATTATACATGAAACAAGTAGACAAAAACAGTGCACACTCCACTGTGGAAAAGTCTATAAAACATCATCTACAATGACAGAAGGCAGATCTCTGGTTGACTAGGGATGGTAGTGATCATAAAGGGAGATGTTACAAAGGGGCACAAGGAACATTTTGCAGGGAAAGTGTATGTTCTGTTTCTTGATTGTGTAGCTTCATGGATATGTAGATACATCGAAAGTTATCAAATTGTATACACAAATTTGTATGGTCTGTCATGTGCTGATTATACTTCCATGAAACTATAAAATTAGAAAATAAAAACAAAAAAGAAAAAAATAGAAGGGTTCTTTTCTCTCATGTTTCAGATTGAGTGTTACATATTGCAGGGCTGATAGGGTAGCTTTGTGTTGTCCGGGACTCAGCGTCCTACGACCTTCTTGCTCTGAAGTTCTCTACACGCTGCTTTTGGGTTGTAATTCAACATAACTTTTCCAGCTCCTTTCATTATGTCCACATGATAGCCAGTGGGAAAGAATGCAGAGAAGTGGAAGTAAAATTATTTCTTTTAAGAGTGTACATGGGACTTTGAACACTCACTTCTGCTGACATCCTATTGAACTGAGCCACATGACCACAACTTACTTACAGAGGTCAGGAGATTTAGCCTTTTAACTATGCTATCAGGTACCAGATAAAATGTAGAGTTGCTACTACCATTAAGGGATAGAGCCTAGAAGTCTCTAACCCCAAAGTATAAACATCTAAAAAATTTCACTTAAACCAATCCAATAAATAAGTTATTGACTATGTTATAGTTTTTAAAGATC
Source organism: Mormoops blainvillei (assembly GCA_004026545.1). Classification (NCBI taxonomy): domain Eukaryota; kingdom Metazoa; phylum Chordata; class Mammalia; order Chiroptera; family Mormoopidae; genus Mormoops; species Mormoops blainvillei. Next base: position 130,118 of record PVJD01000185.1, on the reverse strand, counting down.
AAAGGCCAGAAACATTATCTATTTTATTTTTCTGCTATAAGATGGAAAGAGACAGGTACTAAATTGAGGAAGAAAGGGTCTCCTGGATCCTGTAACCAGAGTTCAAACCTGTGTAGATACTCAGGTATGTATGTATGGTATATGATTTTGTAGCACCTTGTAATTATGTTATCTCCAAAAGAACACCCCAAATCACTAAAACTTCGAGTTCTTTGATTCATGGCCAGCTAGGTACACCATTATTTCTTCGAGTCTGCACAATGTGTTCAGATCTAAATTAAACATTAGAGCAATTTTGATATTACTGTAATCTATTTCCTAAGAAATTATTCTTTTCTCTGATCATTATAGTGAATATTTAGGATCATGAATGTATTAAGAAATTTTATAGTTCTGCTACAAAAAGTAAGGAGTCTCTTTTTCTCCCTGAAGTTTCCTTAATGAAAGAAAGATGAAGGTAATCTGTTAAAACATGTTTTCTATGGAGGGAGAAATTTCATTAGTGTGTGTGACTGAGTATGAGAGAAAAGTCAGAAGATAGGTATTAAAAGAGAAGTACAGTGAGCCCTGGTGGGGTAGCTTAGTTAGTTAGAGCATTGTCCTGATACACCAAGGTTGAGGGTTCAATCCCTGGTCAGGGCACATGCAAGAATCAAACAATGAATGCATAAACAAGTGAAATAACAAATCAATGTCTCTCTGTCTCTCTTTCTTTATCTCTCTCTCTCTCTCTGTGTCTCTCTCTCAAATCAATAAATTAAAAAAAAAGAAGTACAGTGAGTCATAAAGTCTAAAACATTAGATACAAGCGCCTCTAACCTAACTTGTTTGATTGTCTCTCTATAGTTCTACCAGCCTGATATTTTGTTCAGCTTAAGCAAATTTGGGTTGCAGTTTAGAATCATTAATGTTACATTTTTGGCATCATCTTTCCTGGCTTTTGTGATAACCAATTAGGATCCTACTTCTAGTACATTGTTTATGACTTTTTAAAAACCAGAACTTGTTTAATTTGTTTCTTCTATTATGTAAATATCACCTCTTTATGAGCATTCTCAGCAGACAGGATGGTTGAAATTTTTTTTAAAGATATAATTAAGTCTAATGTCTTTTAGATCCTTGTATTTCTTTGGGCAAACTTATTTCTTGAATCTTTAAGGTATTTGTTTAAAACCACAGTCAAACACTTCCAGCCATCTTTCAGTATCCTGGGTGTAACTGGTGGGATATGGCATGTGTTGAAGACGAGCTGACAGATCCCACAGCTGTGGCTCTGTCAGTCAGTCATGTGGCTTTAAGCAAAACACAAGTGTTTGGCAGTACAAAAGACAAAGGAGATAATTTTGAGTGTGGCATATTCTTTTCGATAAAAACTGCAGCTCCTTATTTTGGTAGAGACGCATTTCCCTTTTACTGTCTGTAGTTCCTTACAATATCAATAAGATTGTAGCCATATTGAAATTGTTATTTATTGAAACTTATTGACAATAATAATAGGTAATAATTGTTGAGTGTCTGCTAAAATGCCAGGCATTATATTAATTTCTTTATGTGAATTACCTTAAATGATCCTCACATTAATTCTATGAAGCTGCACTATTTTAGTGTGTTTCTAGATGAAGACATTGAACTCAGAGTTGGTAAGTGGTAAAGTGGGCACTTCAGTTCAGTCCTCTGGTTTTTGAAATATTTTAGCCTAATTTTAATTTTTTTTAACCTTTCAGTTACAATTCACATTCAATACCATTCTGTACAAGTGTCAGATGCAACCAGAAAAAATCACACAGTTTATGGAGTGGCGCCCTCGCTGCCTCAGGTACCCACCTGGCCCCACATGTATTCATCGTAACATTATTGACCATATCCACACCTCTGTGACTATTCTGTAATTACCCATTTGTACTGCTTAATCCCTTCACATTTTCCATCCAGCCTCCCCAACCCTCCCCTCTGACCACTGTCAGTCTGTTCTCTGCATCTATGAGTCTGTTTCTATTTTGTTTGTTTATTTTGTTCATTAGATTCCACATATAAGTAAAATCATACAGTATTTGTCTTTCTCTACCTGACTTATTTCACTGAGCATACTGCTCTCTAGGTCCATCCATGCTGTCAAAAAAGTAAGATTTCGTTTTTCTTTATGTCTGAATCTTCTGATTCTTAATGGATGTATTTCCTCACCAAAACTTCTGCATTAAGAGAGAATAAAAAAATTAATACCCTTTATGGAAGCCTTCTTTAACATGAGGTATTTTTCTTTTCCTTCCTTGTAATAAAATATGTGGCACACATGACATTCAAGACTTTTTTTAAAGTCTACAACAAAACATCTTTATCAAGTAGCTATCGATAGACCTGAATATTTCATTTCACTTGCGAATTAATGTAGCTACAGACCACCTGATACTGACCTCTTCCCAGCTTCATGTCCTGCCAACTCTGCAATTAAGCTGTATAGAGTTATCCAACATCCTGTGAGCCTTCACACTCCTGGACGTTCAAATATGCTCTGTCGGGAGTAACCGTCTTCCATATTCACCCACTCGAGCACCTTGTAGAGCCCCCTGAGACTCTTTCAGGCAGAATGAATTGCTCTTCCTCTGCGATCCACTGTCAGTTCACGTGTATCTTGATTGCACAATATTTTAGTATTGCACAATCAATACTAAAGAGCATTAAAAGAGTAATGTATACTTATGTTAAAGAATTAAAACAGTAAATATCTGGTTTACAATGGTACACCTCTCATGCGTCACACACAGGTCTTCCCTAAGGCAACAGCTATTCCCATGATAGCTAACACACAGAAAAACATATGCACATAGCTCTTCACGTTTTTGCAAGTTTGGGAGCCTAACAGCACAATGTTCTGCACCTTGTTTTGTTTTTTTTTACCAAACAATATTTTGGACTTCTTTCTATATTAGTACAAATATCATTCTTAATAGCTCTAAATATTTGAGTATGATATACCATAATTTACTTAATCATCCTCCTACGATGGACATTTGAACTGTTTCTAGCTATCATAAACAATGTGCAATAATAATCTTATTTATACTGAGTGAATAAGAGAATGGGCCATGAAATCATATTTCCTGGGTTTGAACTCTGGTTTTGTAATACTAGCTCTTATAGTTTTAATCAAGTTAATTAACCTCTGTATGTTTCAATTTCCTCGTATGTAAAATGGAAATTTGATAATAATTTCACAGGGATTTTCTGAGGATTGATTGGGCTACTACCTGAAAGGAGCTTTAATACCTAGTATATAGTAAACACTCAATGGTGTTTACTGCTATTATAAAGATCATTCGTCTTCCAGCACATGCTTGAGTAGATAAATCCTGGTGTAATTTCTGGGTCAAAGGGTATATACGTTTACAATTTTGACAGATACCATCCTAATTAGGTTCCTTTAAAAGCAGAATCTGAAATAAGGATCCAAATACAAATAGTTTATTTAGATGGTAAAGCAAAACTGAACAGGGAAGTGGGAGAGTGATGCAGGGAAGTAAAGAGAACCAAGAATAGGTATACTATCAAGCCCATCACCACTTTGGGTACTTGAAGTTCAGTCCTGCTGAAACAGTAGGAAACTGTAGGAGCCAGTATTGACACCAACCTCAGAGTTATCCATTCTCCTCAGGGGGTGAGGGAGCTGGCTACTGGTACCCCAACTCCTGCCTTGATGGGCCAACTGTTGTCTGAGGGCCACTATACAACCCTGGGAGCAGGATGATTTTATCATCCAGATGCACTGGGAATTCTCTATAACCTTAGTTACAAGCTGCTTCTTCCCTCAGGGTCACTCCTTCACTGCTCCCGTGTACTCCACTGCCTGGGAGGTATTAATTCCCCAATATTCTTGGCCTATTTCACAGGCAGACGAAGCAGGGTTATTGGTCAGAGAAAGAAAGAAATGCAGATGCTGACTGTTGGAAGCCTGGCCAGCACACGCTAATAGGCAAGGGAGAGAGGATATGGTGAGAGCACCAACAGCATCTGCTGCACACAGTTGAACCTGCCCCATGCAGATCATCCACAAGCATTTTAATGCTTGACGTTTTGCTCATAGCAATGAGAATCTCCCCTCACTACTGTCTTTCGTGACCACCCAGGAGTGCAGCTGGGTAGCACAGCAGCCTATTTTCAGCTCATATGACATATTGAGCCAACCCATCTGTGAATCAGACCTGGGTTTTATTATTTTCTGACAACTAGTTAAAGGAACTCTCTATGAAGTCATAGGTGTGACCTGAGGGGGAGCCATTTGGTTTAACGTGTTAGGTAATATGGAGGGTCAAGCTGCGAGTTCATGTAATTTAGTTAGCTGTTCCCTCCGGAAATGCTCATGCTTGATCACAAATGTGCCATTTATTGTTTGATGGATTACTACTGTGCTTATCCTCCCTAAAGACTTGGAGGATCAGCCAATAACCAGCTCATGATAAGCAGTTCCTGTGACATAGTCACTTGATGTCCCCCGATCATGCTTAGTTTCTAGTCGGTCCAGTAGCAAACTAAGAGCTTCTTTTTGAATAATAAACAGTTCTCTGAAACTTTCTGGCTTTCACATCAGGTTCTGATTGATAATTGACCCTGTTACTTTTTTTCTCAATATACTTATGACATTAACAGCCACTAACCAACTCCACTCTTTAATTTCCATTATCCCGTTATCTCAAATTCTAGACATAGTTCATGAGCCAGTACATGCCCTTCGCCTCATATCTCAGTCCATGTTAGTAGGTGTTGATGACATTTGGAATCAGGCCATCACACACTGAAACATAGTGGTGTGGAGATACAGCCAAGATCCCAACAGCTTCTGCTGCAATATTACTAACTTTTCACTTCACATTCCCTCAAAAAATACATAAGATGCTGTTTTTATGCATCTGTACTATCTCGATGTATTATCTAACATTTGGCCTTTACTGATCTTGGCTTTTTAAAATATGGCACCTTGTTGTTTCATGTACATTTCTTTATTGTGAAGTTACATGTATTTTCACATATATGACAGTCATTGTTTCAAGATGAAAAAGCCATTGGAAATCCATTGTTTACATGCTTTTTCCACTTCTCTATCTGGTTGTTGGTTTCTTTTCTAATGATTTATCAAAATTTTCTCTATAACAAAGAAATTAAACTTTTGTCAAATGTCTTGTAAATTCTGTCCCATTTTCATATTTATACTTTTTTAGTTGTTTATGGTATTTTTTGTTTTCCTGAAAAAATTTTCTTTTATATAGCTATGTGTTTTAATCTTTCATTTAATGCTTCAGTGTTTAATTACTTGCTTATAAAGATCTCGTTACTAAAAATACAAAAAATATCCTGTTCTCTACTTATTTTAATTGTTGTATTTGAATTATTTGCTTGTTATTATCTTTTTTTAGACTTTAACACCCCAAAAGCATAATTTCCAGGATACATAAAACATTAAATTAATGACAGTTTCTTCCCTTCCTCACCTTCTTCCTTCCTTTCTATCTTATATATCTTTCTAACCACAGTACCTACCAAGGTACCAGATATGTAGTAGGTGCTCAATCAATTCTTGCTCACTACAAGAATGAACAAACTACATGGACTTACCTATACTCTTAAATAAATTTCATTGTTTTAGAGCAGTTTTAGATTTGCACAAATATTGTACAAATAGTACAGAGAGTTTCCATCTCTCACTCTCAGTTTCTCCTGTTACTAATAGCTATAAATTAATATGACATATTTGTTACAATTAATGAACCAATATTGCTGTTATAATTAACCAAAGTCCATACCTTACTCTGATTTCCTTAGTTTTTACCTAAAGTCCTGTTTCTGTTCCAGAATCCCATCTAAGATATCACATTATATTTAGTCATCATTTCTCCTTAAGTTCCTTTAGACTGTGACTGTTGTTCAAAATGTTCCTTGTTTCTGATAATGCTGACAGGTTTTAGAGGTATTGGTCAGGCATTTTGTAGAATTATCCTCTGTTAGGAATTGTCTGATGTTTTACTCATGATTGAACTGAGATTACGGGCTTCTAGGAGAAAGACTACAGAAGTAAAATGCCATTTTCATAACATCATATTGAAAGCACAGTCTATCAACATGATTTATCACTGTTGATGTTGACCTTGCCCAGCTGTCTGAGGTAGCATTTGTAACTATGAAGTTATTCTTTAGGATGGTTAATTTCATGCATCAGTTTGACTGGGCTAAGGGATGTTTAGATAGCTGGTAAAACATTATTTATGTGTGTGTCTGTGAAGTTGTTTCCAGAAGAGATCAGCATTTCAATCATTAGACTGAGCAATCATTAGATCTGCCCTTGCCAATGTGGGTGGGCATCATCCGATCCGTTCAGTGTCCAAACAGAAGAAAAAGGCAGAAGAAGGGCAAATTCTCTCTCTCTTTTTGAGCGGGGACATGTGCTTTCTTCTGCCCTGGACATCAGACCTTGTGATTTGGGGGCCTTTGGACTCCAGGATTCCACCAACAGGCTCCCAGTTCTTAGGGCTTTGGCCTCAGACTAGGAGTTACACCATTGGAACACCTGGTTCCCAGGCCTTCGGCCTTGGACTGAATTATATCACTGGATTTCCTGGTTCTCCAACTTGCAGAAGGCAGATTGTGAGACTTCTTCGCCTTCGTAGCCATATGAGCCAATTCCCGTAATAGACGTCCTCTTATACACCGATATACATCTATTTCTGTATTTATCTATCTTATTGAATATTTTTCTCTGGATAACTCTAATATATATATTATATATATTTTTTCTAATATATATATATTTCTAATTATTTCTATATTTATTTCTATATATTAATATATATTAATATATAATTATATTTCTATATATTAATTATATATATAATATATATATATATTAGAAAAAATATATATATTTTCTCCTTTCCATACTGCACTCTTTGGGAGAAAGTCATTGTACAAAACCCATATTTAAAGAGTAGGGATTTATCCTCCACATCTTCAAGGATGGAGGATCTATGTATTTGGAATTTTTCTGCATGGGAGCTTTGTCTGTTCTCCCCCATTTAGTTATTTATTCAATCATCTGTTTATATCAATATAGACTTATGGATATTTGTTTTTATAGTTTGGGTTACAATCTGATATTATTTATTTTTTGCTCAAAATGTTTCTTCTTTGGCCTTTGGGAGCTCTTGCAGTTGGCTGTTATGTCCCATGGGCATCTCTCATGAGTATGTGTGTGGGGTTTTTTTATTCTTTCTCACTTTCTGACACTCCAAGATGTTCTAGGCTCATTTCACATATTTCCTGCCCCAGTCCTTAGTCAGCCTTTACTCTGAGGATCCCTGGTTCCTTTGATTGGAGAACAGTATTAGAATGGGAGATCTAGGCTCCACGTAGGCGTCTTACTGCCAGGGTTGGACGTGCTTTTTAAGCAGATAGCCAAAACCAATACAATACTGTTTACTTAACAAATAAATTTCTAATGTAATTTATAATACGCTGGTTTGTGCTTGAATTATGAGTTTAGTCTCACAGAAACAACCTCTAGCAATCAATATTTCTTGCATAGGTTTTTACATGAACTTAGAATTTTATTTTGAGCTATGATTACCAATTAAAAGTATACATTCCCAAGGTTGTTACTCCGCATCCAATTAATGTTAGAGCATTTTAGCGCTTTGTAAGTATCTGCTGAAACTGATTGTATATTTCTAAAAGAAATATGCACTTTTCTGAGATTCAGCAGCACTGATTCTTTCAGACTTAGAGAATAAAGATAAAAATGCCAGGTTAGATCCAAATATGCCTTGCAATGTAAAGATTTTCTATAACATAAAATAAAAGTTACCACAAAAGCTGTGACTTTTATTCCATCTTGTTACCAATTTTTTAATATCTCCATTATTGGTGTGCGGAGTGACATTTGGTCAATACAGGTGACTAAACATTCAGTGACCACAAATGTCCTTGACGACAAAAATACTGTCTTGTGACTCTAATCTATTCTGACTTGCCAAGCACAGGAAACATTTGGTACTTTGCTAGGACATTGATTAATGAGGAAACACTCGGTTTCACAGTTAATGTGAATTATCATAACCTCTGGGAGCCTATTAGGTTTATAAGATACCAGTTCTATCTAATGATTACATTAATTGGTGTCTGCATTCATAACACAAGAGCCACATCTCCATTTGACTTCACTTCAGTTTGAGGAATGCAACTTGGAGCTAATTTTTGGCAATACACGTCACGTGCTAAGCACAGCTCTCTCCTCCCTCTGTTTCCTTTCAGCTTTCTGTTGACTTTATTAATGTGAAAGGGGTGGGGGAAGTCAAACTAACCTGAACTGACTATCCCATTTATACACACATTTAATTCAACTGTATTAACAACATTAAGAGCTAAGCATCACCTTACCTATTTTGAAACTAAGGAAACAGCTTTGAAGACATTAAGTAACTTCCTCAAGCTCACAGAATTTATAGTTATATAGAATGTATACCCAGATAATTTGACCGCAAAGCTTACCTTTTCTCACTCCAGAAAGGGCTTTCGGACCTGGCAGCATGTGTAAGCATAATTTAAGATGGTTTTTAAAATATTGATGTGCAGGCTCTCTCTAAGAGGTTCTGGATTAATAATGCTGGGGAAAAAATCAAGGCCTCAGCGAGCTTTAAAAACTTCCTGACTTGACCCTAGTGTGCAATCAGGCCTGCACTAGGGCATCCCCCCACTCTCGTAATCACACCTCACGTTTAAGCAGTGTCCTTAGAGTTTTCAAAGTTGTTTTTTTTTTTTAATACATAGCTCGTAAAATTCCAGGCAGGGATTATTGAGCCCATTTTATAGAATAAGAAACAGAGACTCAAGGAATTTAAAACTCTTAGTCGATATTATAGGCAGTAGCTAAAACCCAAGAAAATTTGAAGAGGGCCACCCTACTGTTTTTATCCTTATTTAGAATGTCCTCATCTTGGTTCCTTGTGGATTTCTCCCTCCATTTCCTCCCCTGCTATCCTCAAGTTACTTGGATGCCCTTTGAAGCTATCAGCCATGTGTGGATGGACAGGAGTGGTGACTGTGAGGACTGCAATTCAGTACTAAGGCAACATAGGTTAGTAGCAGAAACAGAGTTGAAGGCAGAATTTTGACACCTTGGGAAAGTGATTTTATTTCTTTGAAGCTCAGATTCAACAATAAAGTGGGGAAAATAATAGTACTACCTCACCGTTTTACCAAAAAAATAAGATAAAATAATGTGTATAAAAAGGACTTATAAATTGAAAGGTGTTATACTCTGTTAGTCATAGCTATTTTATTTGTAATGACTAATTTGGAAGTGTTGTATTAGTTTCCCAGAGTTTCTATAACAAATCATCATAAGCTTGGTGATTTAAAATTACAGAAATTTACTCTCTCCCACTTCTGGAGACTAGAAGTTTGAAATTAAGGTGCCAACCTGCCTCTGAAGGGTCTGAGGCTCCTGTTCCAGCTTCTAATGGCTGTTGGCATTCCTGGGGTCCCTTGGCTTGTAGCCACAACACTCATCTCTACCTCTGTCTTCCCATCACTTCCCCTTCTCCGTCTGTCTCAAATAGCCCTCTACTTTTCTCTTCTAAGGGTATTTTCACTGGATTTAGACCTACCTGGATAACCCAGCATAATTTTCTCATCTCAAAAACCTTAACTTAATAACATTCTGCAAAATACATTTTTTTCCAAATAAGGTAACACTCACAGGTTTCAAGAATTAGGACATGGACATTTGTTTTTTTATTTTGTTGGGGGGGGGCACCATTCAACCCACTGTAGATGTTACAAGTATTTCTCTTTCCTCAAAATCAGTATGCTACCCTCCGATTTATTACCTGCCACTTTCCAATAAATTTAAGTGCCACGTCTTTTTGTATGGTAAATAAGGTCTCCAGTCCACAAGTCAACTCTGCTTCAACCCCTAAAAAACTACGCAGAACTTTCTACCATTTCCTGAATATTCCCTACTCTCTTCCTTCCCTGTTTCTTTACGTATACCATTCCTGTTGCTCACTTTCCCTCCCTTTCTGGACTTCACCACTGTTTTTCATCCTCTGCGGTGAAGCATTTACTGAACATTAAAAAAAAAAAAGCCAAAAAAAAACCTCTTGTTCTTTTCTTCCCAAATCTGCTAGATTTCTTGGCTTTCTACCTTTGATTCTAGTGCACAGTACAGGCCGAATTTGACCTAAAACCCCTAGAATTTATAAAAAGTTGTGTATTCATTTTAGACGTCAAAACTTCAGTCATCTTCAAAGTACTCTCCATTTGATGCAATACCCCTATTGAGACTTTTTTTCCAGTGCTCAAAACAGTTTTTGAACTCATCAATTTTGATTCCTTTTAGTGCTTCTGTTGTTTTTTGTCTTGTCTCTTCCACGTTGGCAAACATTTCCCTTTGAGTAATTTTTTCATCTGGGGAAATAACAACAACAGAAAGTTGCTGGAGGTGAGATCAGGTGAATAGGGAGGGTGGGACCTGGGGATTATGCTGTTTTTGGTCAAAAACTGCTGAACACTCAGTGCAGTGTGGGCGGGTGCACTCATAAATCACCCATCGTGAAGTGGGCTAACACGTTGAGTCTTCAAAAAAAATTAACTGAAGCCTAACACATAGCCTAACAATGCCAGACTGATACAGATGGGTTCTGAGAACACTCACCTAGCAAAAGAAGCCCGTACTACAAGGGGCCCACCCTCCAGAAGATAATTCCATTTTGCCCCCACCCCCCGCCTTAGCTGAGCACTTGTTTGCTTTCCCAATAGACTGAGTTTTGTTTTGGTTATATCTTCAGAATATAGATGGTGATATTCATTTTTGTACGGCCCACTCTATGAGGCTTACTGCCAGGCACATGGCAGTTTCTCCAAAAAGCCTGGTGAACCACAGGGAATGACCGAGCACCGCCCTCAGTTTCCTCCAGCCTACTGCTGTGTGGGGCAGGTAAGGGCGGGCCCTGGAGGCTTGTTCTCCTTTCAGTGGTGCAAATTCTACTGAAACATTGGTCTTCTTAGTCTGTTCGTGGGCATATTATTATTATTACCATTATCGTTATTTAGAAATTTAACTTATGGGCCCCTTGTCTTCCTTTTTTCATTTGTTAAATTTTTGTGGTCATTAATGTATGTATGTTCTAGAATTTTATTCTATAAAAGTACTTTATTTTAGATGGAGGTCATTTTATTTGATAGTGAGTCTACAGCTTTACTATTGATGGTAATTTATATTTCTTGCATTGTCGTACCTCAGTTAACACTTTGTGTGAGGGAACGGAGGGCATAGAGAGCCTGTGTGGGTCTCCATTCTCTCCTCAGGTCTCAGCTCTGGGCTTTGATTTAGGTTTTACCGTTTTGAAGTTTCATCTATTTGTTTTTCTCTTTCCTTTTCCCCATCCCTTTTGTGGCTAAATCCTTTTTCAGTCTTGAATTAAAAATCCAAAAGTAGGTGTCAGAAAGTGTCAACAATAGATTGAATATTGTCCCATTTCCTGAATATTGCCAATGCTGTATGTGGGTAAGTACACACTTGCCTTCATGATTTTTAAGATTTTCCTTTTGCAGTGAACACTTTTCTCAGATTCTCCGGTATTGAATAGACATATACACATACTTCCTGGACCATAGATTCTTTTAAGGTAGAATCTGCCTGTTGCTCATCTTTGTAATGACAATGCTCGCACAGCGTCTGGCACATAATAGGTAGTCAAAAAAAGGTTGATAAATTAATGAATGCAAATATCTTTCTTGGGGGTTGGCAAAACAGCAGTAGACAATGGATATCTCTGATTTCTCTTTCCAAGTGTCCTACCTACTCAATTTTATGATGGTATTTTATTGAAATAATCTCTTTTTTTTCAAGAAAACTTCTACAGAAGCTCAAAGAAACTCTTGGTTGAAACTGACACATTTTCAATCCCTGCCCTGGATGACATACGTCCATATAATAGCAATACTGAAGAGTGTGGTTCCCCCAGGCCTACCTTGGGGATGTAATGTTCACTCTGATCTATGGGGATTTGCATAATAACACAGAAGGCCACCTCACTCCAAAAGCAATCTTCTCCAAAAATCAACATCTTCCAGTGTCCTGGGTTTTGGCTGTATCACTTAAGCCTCTAATCTCAGGGTGAGATTTCTGGGAATATCTCAGAAAAGATTTGTAAATCTTTTCCCAGAGGGTTGGGTATTAGTGTCATACCATATGTCACTATTTGTCCCAAGAAGAGTCCATTCGAGACTCACAAAACTGTAACTCCTGGCACATACCTTTACAGTGTGTCTACACTATTCCTATTGGTTTTCTCCCACTGGTTCGATATATACTTGTAATAAATAGTCAAATATCAAAACAAGCAAGTCCAAATTACCACCATTTTGTTACTTGGGCTTGGAAAGGTTTATACAAGATAAATTTGGTTATTTATTCTGATCACCTCCTAGTACAAGCCTGACATTCTTCATGGAGTACATAAATTCCACGTGGCAGTGGTCCTCTGAAGGCTGTGCTTGCATTTCTCACTCCTCTTCTGGTGCCTTAAAATAGACAGGCAGAGCCACAAGGCAATTCCTATATTAATATATGCACCAAACCACATGCATTACATTTTGTGTCTCACCTTGGACAGGAAACAAACAGGATCTTGAAAGAAATGCTTACCACATTGTGTTCCCAGTTTCCTTCCTCCCTCAATTCATCACTTATATACAATTGCAATATAAAATTGTCAACAAAAGATATATAAAAGCACTTTCAAGTAGTCTCTGGTGTTCAATCTACATTTCCCATCACTCTGTTAAAGGTGTGGACAATCAGCCATTGATTGCTGCACAGAAAAGAGGCTGACACTCAGAGTAAGACAAAACAGCCGTCCTTCAAGGCCCAGCCATGTTGTACATACAGCACAGAACAGCCTCTGCCCTCCTTTGTCAGCAGCCTGCCTGCCACCAAGAAGGAAATACTGTCTGTGACAGGAGGTTGGGGTTTGGCAGAGATCCAGCAGAGACGTAGGGACAGAGGTCTGTGAGATAAGACATAAAATTAAAGTTAATCTGAAACAGGCTTCGTATCGAAGGAAACATGCTTAAGAAAAAGGGAGAAAATTGATAGCTTCAGGTTATTTTTGCAACCCAAGGCTACACCTCCATGGGAGATGTGGCTGCCATTGAGACATGGGGGAGCGGTCCTCAAAGTACCCACAACTCAAAGATCCCTTCAGATGTACTTTAAATTCCCACTAGTGTAGTCACTGCATCTAGAAAGTTTCCTGAAATGTTGAAGAGACTAATATGGAACCATCGAAAGATGTAATAAGATTACACCCCTAAAAACCATTGGTGCGAATTTTATGTATTTTCTCTCCCAGGTTATTTTTTCAACTTTTTTTCTTCTCCAGTCTTTTACTACATCCGTTAGTCCATAGCAGTTTTTCACAGGTGTTATTGAAATAACCCTACAAAATGATTTTTGTTTTTAGCATAGTCCTCTTCAATTTATCCTTTACCCTATCCCTAGTACAAACCCAGATCAGGCCCTGTTAGTTCCCTGACTGAAATTCTTTAATTCCCCATTGTCTTCGGGATAAAATCTAAGCAGGAACATAAAAACCCTTTCTAATCTGGCCTGTGCTTATCTCTTGCTACCTCTCAACCCCTCAGAACTTCTTGCACTGTCTCCAAAGGAGATAATGCTCCGGGCCTCTGTCTTCTTTCATGTGATTATCGTTTAGCCTAAGAGACACTTCTCATTTTTCAAGGCTGATCAATTTCCATTTATCCTTTGAGACTCAGTGTGGGTGCCATTTCCTTCAGAAAGCCTTCTCCCACTATAACTGTTTTATATACACCGTGACTTGCCGTAGCATCCGGTTTCCTTTCACAACTAATCACATTGCATCCCAATTGTGGGTATAATTATCTGTATCCCCCACTAAACAGCAAACAATGTGAAGGTAAAGACTGTATCCCCAGTATCCACTGCCACATGGTATATACAGAGCAGGTGTTTAGTAAACATTCCTTGAATAAATCTGCATGCTCTCACTGGGTCTTATTCTTCCTTGGGCATTTTCACATAGTATATCTTTTAATCTTTTCAGCAACAAATCCAACCATGTCCTTTTATGCAGGAATGATCCAATTCTTAGAACAGTCTTCAAGTATCGAGCTGGGGAAGGTCGGCATTATTATATCAGACAATTCAAGGAGAGAGAGAATATTGAGATGAGAAGTAGATGATGAAAAGAAACATAGTTAAGAAACAGAAAGAAGTGGAGTTTTTAAGGCATTTATAACAATGTTATAATAAAAGAGGTCTCATTTTATTTGAAATTCTATAGGGGAAAGGGAACAATAGGTAGTATTATTGTATAGTTTTAATTATATAATATGTTCACTATTCTATGTGCTTTCATGCATTAACTCATTTAATCCTCAAAAACACTCTAGGGGATATTTACTATCAATATCCTCTTTTTACAGATGAGAAAACTGAGGCACAGAGAAATAATTGCCCAAGGCACATAGCTAGTAAGTAGCACAGTGATATTACAAACCTAAGCAGTCATTAACCAAGACACTATGCTCATAATCACACCAATATACTAGTTCTCTTTTTTTTTTTCCATGATAAAGTTAAAATGCAGAGGGGTAAATATTTGAATAAGTTATAGCAGTTCACAGACTCTGATGGCAGGTTGATGGTCAAGGAAGGCTTCACTCAGGAGGTGAAGAACGACTAAGTCTTAGAGGAGTAGGGATTGACCAAGGAGGCATAAAGTGTAAAAGTATTTTAGGAAGAGAAAATGGTGTCTGTAAAGAGGAGGTGGTTGCGGAGAAGACTCTACCATCTTGGTCTGGAGCTGTATTTATGGCTGTATGTATGTCAAATGAAAGAGAGAAGGAGAGAATAGGGGGACCAAGACCGGCAGCCGTGTGGGTTGTCTGAGTCTATACCTCAGTCGTGTTGGCCTAGGCCTCCCAGCAGGCTCTGATAATCCCAGAGTATCCCTCACATGAGTAAGCCTGGCCACAGCCTCAACTGGGCACTTCTAAGAGCCCAGGGCTGTGATGCTTGGCAGACACCATCAGGGTAAGAAATGTCCATAGACAACATCTTCCTACTACCCCCTTTTCATATCGATGAAGACATGGGGGTTCAAACAGATTAAGTAATATAACCAAGTTTGTACAGCTCTTTAGTGGCAGAGTTAGGACTATACTAGGGGATACAGTACTTTCCTTTGAAGAGCTGAAGATCTTTCAGGGGGGTAAAAATCAAATAAAGAAACACGTTGGTATCAAAAACAACACAGCATTTCAATAAATGAAAAACAAGCAAACAGAAGCTGCACATTTTAATGCCTGAGTGCTGAAGGGTTGGATGAAGATGGAAACCAGGAAGCCTGAAAGTCTTCCTGGAGCAGGTTAGATTTTAACCAGGTTTTTTGAGGTGAGGAACTTTGGTTGGAGACAAGGAGGGGTTGAGAGAAAAGGACTCCTGAATGAGGGGCATGTCTTCTAATATCATGGTGTGTATGTACCAGTTTGGTATGTTTTATGGGCAGGCAGCTTGATATAGTGGAGAGAGCAGGGATGTGGGAGCTGTTTAGAACTGAGGTCAAGCTGCTGCATTCGTCAGCTGCTGGGATCATGGACAAGTTCAGCTATTTGAACTCAAGGGTTCTCCTCTATGAAATGAGGTAGAGTTTCTTGTTATTATAAATATACAGTCATTTTGTGAAAATCTAATACACAATAGGGATTAATATCCCTGGGCCTCCTTTTTCTTTACTGTTTATTGAATAAGTGCATGAATGAATTAATGAGAGGGTGAATGGTCAGTCAGATATTTTTCAAACCCATCTGAGCAATGGAAATGTGGCACTTACCAGTGAATTCAAGTACCATGTAGTAAAACATCTCTCACCGTCTCTAATCTCCTCTTGTGTAGCTTGCCTAGGAGGAGAAAGGAAAGCAGAAAGGGTTCCTGAGACCAATGAGGGATGAGGGTTGTTCAATGAACCAATTAGAAAAAGAAACAGGTGTTCCACAGACCTTTGGGCACTTATTTCTAACCTTATGAGAAACATGCACCCTTTTCAGGTTCATGGCCAGAGAAGTGTTTGATTCTTATATTCCATATCAAGAGTGCCTGGACTTCTATTCAGACGTCAGTGGGAAAACACTCAACAGCCATCTTTAGGCTTTCCAGCCATGCCGTGAGATGTTTTCTCACGTTTGGCTCTGAAACACCTAAATGTTGCTCCTGCTTATACTCTGCCTTTGTAAGGAGCATTGGGAAGGCTCTGATCCTACAGACACACTGTTGACTGATCAGAAAACTTGAAAAAGGGGTTCCACAGTGTAAAATACCATGAAAACTCAGGGTTGGATGGAGTTTAAGATCACGCAGTATAATGTTCCTTGGCTTTAGGATTTTAAGAACTAGTAAAATTTCAGAAAGCAAAACAAAATAAAAACAGAAATAGGGGACTGACCTAGGCTGGCTGTGTTAGTTTTCTAGGGCTGCCACTACAAATTACCACAAACCAGAAGGCTTAACCATCTGAGATTTTTTGACTCACAATTCTGGAGGCCAGAAGTCTGAGATCAGGGTGTCAACACCTTCGGTTTTTTCTGAGGCCTCTGAGAAAGAATATGTTTCATACTTCTCTCTTAGACTCTGGTGGTTTGCTGTCACTCTGGTATTCCTTGCCTTATAGATGGCATTTTCCTAATGTTTTTACTCCATCTTCCCTCTGCCCAAATTTCCCTGTGTCTAAACTTCCTCCTTTTCTAAAGAAACAGTTATATCGGCTAGGACTCATTCCAATACACTCATCGTTACTTGATCATCTGGAAAAACTATTTACAAATAAGATCACATTCACAGGCACTGGTGATGAAGACTTCATCTTTTGGTGAGACTAAATCCAACCCATAACAGTGGCCAACTCACAATTTAGTTAACGAAGAACATTAAAAAAGAAACAAAACCCTGCAGCCTACTATATTCATCATTTCAAAAAAAGGAGGTATTTCGGCATCAAAATTTTAGGAATGTTATCATCTCACTGCAAAAGGCTGCATTTCCCAAAAAGAGCAGCTGCACTCTTCCAACAAACAACATGAGAGCGAAGACTGCAATGCTTTTACATTTTAGTCTTACTCTGGGTTAAGCAGGGTTTTGTCCCAGGCCAGTGAGGATCTACGGAAAATGTTTCCTTGGTGCACTTGGTCTACTACAACTGCTTGACCACTGCTGAAACCCCCTCTGTGTGCAAACAAAACAGACTATCAGGAGGTTACACTGTTGTTCACTTGACATCACACTTCTGATTCTGAAATTATGTGAGGTCTAGGTCCTTTCCTATTTTCTGTATTTTCTTGCTCACGTGTGCTATGTGCTGTTTCTATGAAACCTGTTTTTGTGAAATCTCCCTCCAGGAATTGAGTAGAGAATTCTAAGACATCTTTGCAGCCTCTGAGATCCAGATTTCAGCTTTGTGTCTCCCAACCTGGTTTAAAAGGTGATGCTGATTTAATTGGCCTTACATCGGATTTTGTACAAATGATTTTGAGGATTGCATAGAAGAGGAATAACCCTGTTCTAAGGTAATGATTGATCACAAACAACCAGTTAAATTCTAGGACCGCTCTTCTGTTATTTGAGGGCAGGGGCAAGTTTGCTTGACCCTTCAGAATACTAACCACCTTGACCTTAGATTCTTAGAGCTGGTATCCATGTCCAGCAATTGACTTATATCTGCAGAGGGTGGATTATCAACTGTGAAGTAGTTTCAGAGAAATAAAAGAAGGATGGGTAAAGATCGTGGCTTATGTGTTATTTGTCCATTTCTCCTGTATGTCATTTCTTTTTTTCAGAATTATATTCTTTCACTACTGGCACTGTGTGAAAGTAGTCAGAGTTGAAATATCAAGAGGATAACCTTCAGGGGAGAAAAATAAGGGACTATTAGGAGTCATGCTGTGGGTGAAAAGATTGGGTGAGTTGTTTTGACCTCTGCCTCTGCCACTTTATAGTTGCATGATCTAGGGCACAACATTTACACTTCTTGATTCTAAGTTTCATCATTTATAGAATGGAACTAATAACATGTACTCCATAGGTAGTCATAAGTATTAGCAAGTCTCAGGTGGGGATAGGGGTGGTGTGCAGGGAAAACTTTCAAGAAGCAAAGAGTAAACAATGTACTTTTGACTAAAGGTGAGACTTAGTCCAAATGCCACCAGAATTGCAGTTTATGGAGCATCTAATTTTTTTAAAATCTTATTTTCTTCCCTGAGTTGATGCAAATTATGCAACACATTATTTGAAAGAAATGGTGAGTTTGCCTTCAACAAGAGTAGAATATAAACAAATATGCTTCATATCAGACAACCAGAAGGATAGTGAAATGCCAAGCTGGTCAAGATCTCATAAGAAACCGGGAATTGAATGTACATTTCTGGCAGACTTTCAGGCTGAAATTGTCATTTGGTATTTAACAGAGCTAAACTGATGAATATCACAAATCTGCATATGAAGTCAATTTATCAAGCTCTTCAATAAGTTGCTTCCATTCTGACTAGAAGCAAAATGTGCTTCTTGGCATACATAAAGTGATTTTATTTTATTTTTTTTAAGTATATTTTATTGATTATGTTATTACTGTTGCCCCAGTTTTTTCCTCCTTTTTATTCCCCTCTGCCCTGCATTGTCCCCTCTGACCAGCATCCCCCCTCCTTATTCATATCTATGGGTCATCCACGTAAGTTCTTTGGTTTCTCCATTCCTGTACTATTCTTAACCTCCCCCTGTTTTCTACCAACCATTGATGCTTCTTATTTCCCATACCTTTCCCCCCATCTCCCCCCTCTCCTTCCCCGCTGATAACGCTCCATGTGATCTCCATTTCTGTGAGTCTGTTCCTGTTCTGGTTGTTTGCTTAGTTTGTTTTTGTTTTCTTTTTAGGTTCAGTTGTTGATAGCTGTGAGTTTGTTGTCATTTTACTGTTCATAGTTTTGATCCTCTTTTTCTTAGATAAGTCCCATTAACATTTCATATAATAAGGGCTTGGTGACGATGAACTCCTTTAACTTGACCTTATCTAAGAAGCACTTTATCTGCCCTTCCATTCTAAGTGATAGCTTTGCCAGATAGAGTAATCTTGGATGTGGATCCTTGCCTTTCATGACTTTGAGTACTTGTTTCCAGCTCCTTCTTGCACAGTAGGTTTCTTTTGAGAAATCAGCTGACAGCCTATGGGAACTCCTTTGTAGGTAACTGTCTCCTTTTCTCTTGCTGCTTTTAAGATTCTCTCCATATCTTTAACCTTGGCTAATGTAATTATGATGTGGCTTGGTGTATGCTTCCTTGGGTCCAACTTCTTTGGGGCTCTCTGAGTTTCCTGGACTTCCTGAAAGTCTATTTCCTTTGCCAGATGGGGGAAGTTCTCCTTCATTATTTGTTGAAATAAGTTTTCAATTTCTTGCTCTTCCTCTTCTCCTTTTAGCACCCCTATGATTCCAAGGTGGGAATAATGTTTAAAGTTGTCCTGGAGGTTCCTAAGCCTCTCCTCATTTTTTGAATTCTTGTTTGTTCATTCTGTTCTGGTTGAATGTTTATTTCTTCCTTCTGCTCCAAATCATTGATTTGAGTCCCAGTTTCCTTCCTTTCACTGTTGGTTCCCTATATATTTTCCTTTATTTCACTTTTCATAGCCTTCACTTTTTCCTCCATTTTGCAACCATACTCAGCCATTTCTGTGAGCATCCTGATTACTAGTGTTTTGAACTCTGCATCTGATAGATTGGCTGTCTCTGTTGCTTAGTTCTATTTTTGGAGTTTTGATCTGATCTTCCATTGGGGCCACATTTCTTTGTCTTGGCACTGTTACATTTTAAGGGGTGAAGTTTTAGGTATTTGCCAGGGTGTGGCAATTCATGTCACTGTGTTGTGGCACTGTATGGGGAGGAGGGGTCAGAGAGGGAACTATTCCACTTCCTCAGCTCTCAACAGGCTTTCAGTCACTTCCTCTGCTACCCACACGCAAATAGGACCCTTCTGGTGCTGGTTCTTGGGTGGATAGGTTTGTGTATGTTCTGGGACCCTGTGTGTCTCTCCAACAAACTCCCCTGTGAGGTTGGGAGTTTCTCCCACTGCCACAGCCCCCATAGATTTTTACAGCCAGAGGCTTTGAGGTTTTCTTTTCCTATGCTAGAACCCTGGGTTGTATGATCTGTCTCACTCCCCAGTCGTTCCTCCCATTTTATCCACACAAAAATGTGGGACCACCAGGTCCTCCAGCTGCAGCCTTGCCTCATGTCCTCTCCACCCCAGTTGCCCATCTCTGCCCCTCCTACCAGTCTGTATGAATGTTTCTTCTTTAACTCCTTGGTTGTGGGATTTCCATACAGTTCAATTTTTTGGCAATTCTGGTTGTTTTTTGTTTTTAAATTTGTTGTTGTCCTTTTGGTTGTGTGAGGAGGCAAAATGTATCTACTTATGCCTCCATATTGACTGGAAGTGCATAATTTTATTTTAGAATAAGGCAAAAGATATGCTTTTATTTTACTGTTAAATATGGATTAAAATTTTTTATTCAAAGAATAAAATTGTTGGATTAAAGAAAATGTTATCTAGGATTTGGGGAATGTAACAGATATAACATAATTTAAGGGAAGATACCAACAAATGAACTTTCTCTATTGCTTTTATTCCCAGTACAAATATACTTTTTTAAAAAATTAATTAACTTTAAAATTTATACTGAATTTATTGGGGTGATATTGGTTAATAAAATTATATAGGTTTCAGGTGTATGATTCTATAATACATCATCTGCATATTGTATTGTATGTTCACCACCCCAAGCCAAATCTCCTTCCATCACCATTTATCCCTTTTTTACCCTCTTCTACCTCCCCCCACCCCCTTTCCCTCTAGTAATCACTATACTATGGTCTGCGTGAGTTCTTTCTCTTTGTTTAAACACTTCACCTTTTTTCACCCAGAAAAATATACTTTTGACTGAAATGTTTGAAGAATTTCATTTTAGCAGCAGTTTTTAAAGAAATTTTTTCCTGACTCATTTAAACATCTTGTATAATAAAATCCTATTCATTCACAGAAAAAGTCCTGATATTCAGAGTAGAGTTTTTAGTCATGTAAAAGGCATTTTATATTCCTGCATGAACACTGACATATGAACTTAAGGAGCTGGATTCTAATTAAAATAATGGTTACTCTCTATGATCTTGTCATCTTACAAGACAAGGCAGATAGATGGAGAAACTGTTGGAGAGGTAACCTCATCAGGAAATTATAATGTCACAAGGGAAGATGTGTCCTTAGCAGAGCAACCGAGACCCTATGGTACAATTCCAGAACATTGGTCTTGTTGAGATATCCTTCTTCACACCTCTGTCCCACAGCTGAAACAAGAGACCATGTGCCGTAGAGAAGGTATCAGGTTGCTCTAGACTGAAGTCAGTGCTGCCACTTACTTAGCTATGTGACTAGACAAGAATCTCAGTTTCTCAGAGCCCCATCTTCCTCTGTACCAGGAGGAAACCAGTCTCTATCTCATGTGGATTATTATGGAAATTAAGTCTGATAATATAAGGTGCCTGGCACATAATGGGTAGCTATCCTCAAACTGCATGGGGAGGACAAGGATCTGGGAAAGTTTGAATTTGGAACTTATAAATTAGATCCAATTTGAGCTGTTCTACTTTTGTTTTCAGTTTAGCTCTAGTTTGTACTCAGTAGTAACTGAGCATAAATAAAACAGTGAACCTTGTGTCTGCTTTCAGGAGCCAATCACCTGACCACAGAAAGCATAGGTAAAATATTATTTAATATATATTTCAAGATCATCTGTGGGTATAATATTATGTTATTTACTGGAAAGATGCAAAGGTAAACTAAAAAATGTTTCTACTTTTATGGAAGTTACCATTAGTGGAGGAGAAAGAGGGCAGGGCTACATTCATCCTCAGAAGGCCTGTTATAATTTATATGAGTACATGAACACTTTAGACATGCTTTCACTCCTAACAGTTTTTCTCTGTGCACTTCTCGTCTGAGTGCAGTTGCACTCAGGGTCCACCATGTTAAACAGATGTCAGCCACCACTTACTAAGCCTCGACTCTGTGTCAGGCACTGGGCTGAGCACTTCGAATACATTATCTTCTTTAAATCCCAGAACAAACCTGTGACATTTACTATCAGCCTTTTACAAATGAAGAAACACAGACTTAGAAAGGCTAAGGAATATGCCTCAGAGCAACAGCTAATGAATGAGTAATATAATTTGGACTGAAAGGCAGGTCTATCGGTTTTCAGTCATTTTCCCCTTGTAGTTCTGTGCTTCCCTACCTCACTTCTGCGTATTTCACAGTAGAGGTCATACAGTAGGTGCTCTCAAATACTTATTCATAGATTGATTATAAAGAAATAAGTTGCTGGTGTAGAGGGAGCCCTTTTAAAATGGACTCAGACCTATTTTGAATTTGCCCATCCCAGTTGAGTGGGATTTTACAGCAAAGGTTGTGTTGATTTTTTTGCATTTCCACTTTATAGTGCAATCTCAAATGTCTTTTACTAGGACTCATAGCACATGTTTCTTTTACTTTGTTCTTCACATTGTATAAAGCATTTGCTAAACACTGTTAGGACATTGTGGGATCTCAGTTGATGATCTCACATTGGCATAATTTTGTAATCTTCCTTTCCTTGGGCTATGAGTGAGGTTGCAGAGAAGACCATGCTATTTTTACAATGATTATTTTTAGAGAAAAAGAATGCTATGGGAGTCTACAAGTTCTAAAACAAGCATAATGGATCAAGAACATAGTTCCAGGCCTTGGGGGGTGCATCTTATCTACAACCACAGCAGATATGTGGACATATTACGGAATTGATGTTGGTTCCATACCCTCAAGCAGCTGTAGAGGCCATTAAATGTCTTCATGTTTGAAAACTGGAGGAGCTTTTGTTTGTTTATCTTTTTTTTTCTTAAGATTCACTTTTTATCAGTGAGAGAGAGAGAGATAACCTCTACAAAGAGTAGAAATGAGTAAGGGAGTGAGCAGTGTGAGAAGTGTTAAGCCTTTGAAATGCTTCTGGCTGCTTCGTTAATATCTAACAGTAGGTCTGAGCATGTCATCTCCAGTTGTGGGTGAGTGTGTTTATATCAAATGAGAATGATAGGAAATGCATCCCAAAATCAGATATAAATAAGTTTTGGATTATAGTTCCCTTATTCTTTCATTAAACAATCATTAATTGAGTGCTTGTGTGATGAATGATAGTTCCCGGCCTTCTAGAAGCTCATTGTCTAGGGTCATAATCAGACAAAGATGGAGTGGGGTAAGTTTTATGATAGTGGATTGTGAAATCGAAAGGAGTGCGACTTAGTCCAACCAGGTAGGGAGTGAGTCAGGAAAGCCCAGCCTGGAGAAGATAAAGAGGAGTAGAAGTCACTGTGGCAAGGGAGCACATTCCAGAGAGGACGGTATGCGAAAAAGTACAAAGAACGCAAGAGAGCTTATAATTCGGTAAGAAAGAATCAAAACAAGACAAAAATTTTTTTGGATACGTAACTGGGTGCCCTGGCCGATGACTCCAGAAGTAAAACTAGAGAGGAAAACAAGAGCCTGGTTCCCAAGGACTATTTGTGCCAGACTACGGGGCTTGGGCTTTGCCCTAAGAAGAGTGATTCAAAGTTTATTAGGTGGGATGTGATAAAAACCAGTTTCCTCTCATAGCCACAAGAAGAGAGAAGGTTGTTACAGCATGAAGAAATAGTGCCTGTGAGGATAGGTATGTAAGTGATTAAACTGGTAAGATAAAGTAATTGACTAGGAAAGGTTAGCTGGGTGATGGTGCCATTTTCCAAGATAATGTATGTAAGCAGCAATTTGGAAGGGGTATGGAAAGGGAAATTTGGATTGTTGCATGAGTTAAGGGGCCAGAATTCTGTGTTCTAATTGTTTTGTAGGCTTATTTCTGTTATTCTCCACTCTTTTGTAGAGGTTAGAAGATCGATTCGGAGGGATCATGTTAAATATCAAATCTATCACTTGCTGGACTTCTGATCTTAAAAAGACCTCTAACTCTCTACAAGCCTCAGTGTTCTCATTGGTAAAATGATGATAAGAATACTTATGTCACAGGGTTGTCATAAGTAAGGGTTAAAAGAGAAAATGCACAGAGTGCCTGACACAAAGTGAGTGTTGAGTAAATGCCAGCTATTATTGCTGCCGTTGGTGCTGTCTGTTGAATGCTCACTGATTGCAGGGTCTATGTTTCACTCAACTTTGTGCGTCCCCCGTGGGCCTTTTCTGGTGTCAAGAGACATAGCCCGTCAAGAGATCATTTTTGAATTGAGCTGAATTGAAATAGTAGAACGAATCAGATGAATTTGCTGAAAAGATGAAGAAAGATTTGTGCATATTTAATGTACAGTTTCAAGTAAATAAGTCACACAGTAGAAGTCAAGAGTGACATTTGGGGATGAAGAACAGGATAAGAGCAATGGTATTAATTAAGTAAAATGGAATGTAACTCCTAAGAGTAAAGAAAGCAAACTGACCCAAGGAAAGTTTGCTGAAAAAGTGCTGCTCACAGACACATGGGACTTTCAAGTTAGTGGTCTGATTCTTTTTTTCCTTTTTAGCTCAAGGTGTTGCAAAGACATCATTGTGACTTCTCCTGTAGAAACCATATAACGTGCTGCCAGTTCGCAAAGAAAACTATGAGGCATAAACCTTAAAGAATTATATGGTAGCCTAAAATAGAAACCTAATCTGAACACTGATTATATTGTTCAGTTGGCATAATGATTCTTGTTTTATTTTTCTTGATCATGTATTTTTTTTAAATGTGAGCCATGTTCATCTTTATATATAAATAGAAAATTAAAATAATAGCTTTTGCATATTCAAACTAAACTTGTCCAACAGAGAAATAAAATAATTATGTTTATTATTAACAGAGCATAAAGTATAAACTGACAAGATGGAGCACAACCTTAAGTGGAAATTATTTTGTTGTACTCGATTTAGAAGTTTTGGAGTTAATTTGCGTGTTGCTAAGGGACAGGTTAGCATTTTTCTAGCTATAGTAGGTCAGCAGCATGTGAATCTAAGCCAAGATGGCAAGAAAAAAGGAGAAAACACTTCTTTAACACCAGATAAATTCAGCAGCTCTCTAGCACTGAATTTTCTAACAAACCTCCCAGACTTGCAGTGCACTATGGCCCACTCTACCCCAGAGAGGCGGCAAGTTGTAAGCACACTGCTCATAGAAGCACAAGGATGCCAGGCAGAGGAAAGGGCAGGGATCCCTAAGGAAGAAGTGTCTTTTTTCATTTGCACAAATATATGGGTAAACAATGCTACTGTTTTATTCTACGTTCTGCATTGCCTTTCTACCAGGAAAAAAAATCCCCAAATACATAAATCAAGGGCTAGTTTCTTCCTGTAGACTAGCACGTTTTTCTTTCCCAGCATCTCCAATAAATTTAAGTCTGGGAGGCTGACTGGGGAATGAGAATCCACATAGATACATGTAGGTGCTCCTGAACTTCTTGACCCCTCTCTGTGGTTTTTATCTAAGCGCCCGTTATTTGTCCTTTAAATGGTACTTTTTCACAGGATTTGGTTCTGCCTGTGATCCTAAGAGCCTGTCTCCTTGGTGCTCTTCATGCCTGTAAGATGTCCCCTGCAACACAACCATGCCTGCTGCTTTCTCTGCTCAGTCGGGAGGCTTGTTGGGCCTGTTCTCTGCCTCCCAGAGTGCGGCTTGGAGAAAAGCCAGGGCACTGCCTGCCAGCATACACGGTACAGTTCTTCTGATTTTAAAAGAACCAACACCCACGGCTTTGCATGCTTTGATTATTTCCCGAATGAGGGATACAGATAGTGTTGTTGCCTCGTTGCTTTCCAGTCAGATTAAACCCGTTCAAAGCTGCCTCCTCCCACCCTTATTCTGAGGTACTCAGAGAGTTCTAAATAGAACCTTATATCCGAACATAGCAGAAGAAAAACTATTTCTCTGTCTTTGTTGACTTACTGGTCAATAGTTTGCATTTAAATATGAGCTTTAGCATACTATGAAGCCTAACATAACCACCCAGTTAGAAAATGATTGCTGGTACAAATCGGACAGCCCTCATAGAAAACAGGTTTTAAAAATCTTTAGATTCTCTCATGTTCCACAGAGATGATGTCAAAAGTTTGGAAATTTAAAAACAGAAATTATTTAGGCACTTCATTGGAAAATAAGTATCAAGAATGATAAACAAAATCTGTAATATAAAAGACCTAGAATTGAACTAAAAGGAAGCGGACTTCAATTATATTCTTGGATTTAGAAACATGAGACTCACCTCCTGCCTCTCCTACCTCACACACACACACAGATGCTACTTGACAGGGATAACATATGTACATTTGGGTAAAAAAAAATAATTATAATAATTATGACCAACTACATGGAGAATAATCAACAAAATATCTTGGAGAACAAAGCCAATCATAACCTGAAGCATTAACATCTAAAACTCTCAATCAAGTCATGTGTGAAAAGTGCCAGGAAGGAATATATTTACTAAATTCTCCACTTAGTCCCTTTAAGGTTGCTGTGTCCTGTAGAATTGTAATGGAAATGAAAAAAGATCTGAAGTGTCATTAATGTCTCTCTAAATGCCCTTTCCCCATTTCAGATGGTCTCCAACACTCCCACACCATTAGCTTTGAGAGGGGGTCTTAACACCACGCCGAAGGCCTTCTCTTCATGACCACAGTGAAAATTATAAACTACTTTTCCAAAACTTCCAGATTCTTCATTATCTATCCCAACTATCTCCTTAGTTTCATCCTCAGCACTGTCCCCCATGCTCCAGCTCTCACCTCACCTATGCTCCGGCTTTCCCCAGTGTTAACTTATTCTTCCTCTTCCTCCTCAGTAGTGTGGAGAAGTATTTAAAAATTTGGACTTTGGAGTTAAACAAATTTGTACCCAAGGGCCAGCTCGACCACACACCCAGAGTATGAATCATGGCAAGTCATTTCATTCACTAATGAATGAATGGATTCAACAAAATTTTATTGAGAATCTAGCATGTTCTAGGCTTTGTGCTATGCACTGGGTTTAGAGTAAAAGGCAATAAAATGTCCTGTCCTCATAAGACCTTTAATGTAGTTGGGGGAGACAGAAAATATCTGTCATGATGAAAAGTAAAGCAGGACAGGAATGCAGAGAGTGATATGGCTGCAGAGAGGAGAGAGGGTTGTGCTTTCCAGGGGTTCCTCAAAGAAAGCTTTTCGGATAAGATGACATTTAAACAGAGACCTGGAGGAATGAGGGAGTGAGTCCAGTTGATATCTGGCAGACAGAGCTCCAAGCGTAGAGATCAGCAAGGGAGCATTCTTGGTGTATTTGAGGAGAAGCAAAGTGGAGGAGAAATAGCTGTACAGTGATGGATTCAGGAGAGAGTGGTTGGAAATGAAGTCACAGAGGAGCTGAGAGAAAAATCATGTAGGATCTTGAAAGCCATATTAAGAACCATGGGTTTTAATGCAAGTGAAATAGGGAGCTGTTAGAAAGTTTGTTCAGAGCCCTGACTTTATCTGAGTTGAATTTTTAGAAGATTGCAAAGAGACTGACCGTAAAGCCATGGCAGAGGCAGACAGACCTGTTAAAACTCTTCTGCAAAAGTCTGAGAGAGAGAGAGATGAGAATAACCTGACTGGAGGAGCAGTAAAGAATCGTGAGATGTGGCAGGACAACTTCAGTGTTCTCTTCTGGAATTACTTCCCACTGCCACATTCCTGATCACATGAAGTTGTTGTGAGGATTTTGTAGTGTAAAATGCTTAGGGAAACTCTCAGCACATAGGAAATGGTTAACAAAAAAAGTGTTATTTTTCACCATCAAGTTCAGCAAACATATCTTCTCTTTGAAGGCTCCTTCATCTTTCATTTCTGCCCATCCTCATGCCAGCACACTCCCTCTCTGCACTTGGTTTGCACTGCCTGTTGTACATAACATTACAGCAGCATTTACTATGGTGTCCTCATACTTTTCTTATGCTTTTGTTCTCTCAGCTAGAATGTAAGCTTGATGAAGTGGGTGACTATGACTTATTCTTCTACTCTCAAAGCTTAACACAGTGCATGACACATAAAAGTTTCTAAATGCATGTTTGTTGAATGAATGAATGAATGAATAAGCTTAAATCCTACTTGTTTCATGAAGCTTTTAAATGTACCCTGTCTGTACCAGTCATTTACTTAAAATGTATCACCAAATCTATATTATTTTCTACACAAATTATTAATTTTTTTGCATCTGTATCTTGTTTTTAGCTAGGTTATAAAGTCTTATGGAAAGGGAATTATATCTTTTACTCTTTGTATGTCTCAGAGTATTATCTAATACATAAATGAATTATTGTACTATTTTAAAAAAACAATAAATGCACAAGTAGCCTTAAAATTACTTGAGAGAAAGCATATTACACATTTTTTAAAAGACCATCCCAGTAGGAGAGTATATTAGCATTTTATTGCTTTCTACCAAATTACCATAAATTTTACCGCTTAAAACAAAACAAATTTATTACCTCATAGTTCCTGTCAGGGGGAGTCTGGGTCTGAGGTAGCTGGATTCTCTGCTCAAGATCTCATCAGACTGAAATAGAGGTGTCATCCAGGGCTGTGATCTCATTTGAAGCTGCAGGATCCTCTTTCAAAGCCAGCGGGAGGATGCTGTCATTATTTCTTGTCTTTTTTAAGGCTCATCTGACGAGGTCAGGACCGCCCAAGACATTGTTTCCCATTTGATTAACACAAAGTCATTACATCTAGAAATTTATTACATTTGGGAAATCCCTTTTGCTATATATCATAACAATCACAGGAGGAATAACCCACCGTGTTCACAAGTTTTACTGACACTCAAGGAGCAATGATCATACAGGTTGGGAATTCCAGGCAGCAGAAATCTTGGAGGCCACCTCAGAGTGCTATCTACTGCACAGGACTCAGTGTGCAGTAGATAAATAGTAGGTAAGTAGGGCTCAGTGTGTCTCAACAGTGTTGTAGACAAGGGTCCAGTCATTTCTGATTAGTAATTAAATTTTTTCTCCCCCTCAAGAGAAAATAGTCAAATGTAATACATATATATGTATAGGAACCACTCAGACACGAGAGGAATTCTAGTTTACAAGAAACTTCAGTAAACTGAGAAGACAATCCCCAAAATTACTGAGGAAAATAACATCAAAATTATTGGAGATGATATATTGTGTCCTTATCTTTTAATGATGACAAAATTTAGTATTATGTATAAAAAATTAAAATATAAAGGTCACAGTGCTAAAATATTTGTATTCAGAAATTTGTATTTATTTTGTAATGTTTTAAAAAATTAGGCTGACTAGAATAACAAGGAATTCCAGGTCAAAATAAATAACTGAGTCATTGTTTTAGACTTGTAATTTCATATTTAAATCATAATTGGAAGAGTTAATAGAACTTAAAGTTCACCATATCTATAAATTTAATTTATTAGATTTAGAAGAATTATCTAAATTCTTGGGAAGTTTGAGTCTCTTTATTTGATGCACTTAAAAAGAAATAAAAATATATTACATTAATAAAGGTGGCCAAATATTCAAGAGATTTAACTAAGTTATAAAATCTTCCTTCAAAGTAATTATAAGATTTCCTAGGTTTATGAATATATGAATAAAATTTATACGCTAACATACAAATTTTGCACCCAAATAACCTTGAATAGCTTTTTTCTGAACATAAAAGTACTGATACATGTATAAGAAATTTCACCTCTGCTATTTTATACGACCTTTGTCAGGTCACTTCTCTCAGACTCAGTTTTTCATTTGCAATATGGGAGTCACTATATCAAGTTGCAGAGCTGCTCTCTAAGGCATAAATTAGATATTTTGCATAAAATGTTCATCAATATTAGTATATCAATAATGAGAGCTTAGAGAAAAAAATCTGTTTTTTCTTCTACACAAAAGAGGAGAGACCTTGTTTACAGTCCATTCGTGTCATGGACACTTTCAATTTCATCCTCCGTATACCCTCTTATATAACAAAAAATTAGTTACATTTCTAGGCACAAGCAATATTTAGAGGATTAATACGAATGCTCAAGGCAGTACGGTATCCTAGGTCACACCCCAGAAAAAGCTGACCACACCCTTTAGATCTTAACAAAAATGACTGCACGAAAGCAAGAGCAAACCAATCTCTCATTTAAGTCCTTAAAATTTGAGGCAAGGACTTCAGGTCAAGGTGGTGGTACAGGCAGACATGGCTCACCTTTTCGCACAGCCACATCAAAATTACAGCTAAAATATAGAACAACCATCACTCAGAATCATCAGAAATTGAGCTGAATGGAAGTCTGACAATTACAGAATTAAAGAAACCACTTCTATCCAGACTGGTAGGAGAGGAGGCCAAACATGAAATGGGCCAGTCCTTCATCCACATGTGGTAGATAAAAATTCAGGAGGATATCTCAAGAGTGAGAAGTCCTAGCACTGTAGCAGGCCCCGCACCCCAGGGTTCCAGTGCCAATGAGGTAAGTCCCCACAA
The DNA here is from genome assembly GCA_004026545.1 of Mormoops blainvillei. NCBI lineage: Eukaryota > Metazoa > Chordata > Mammalia > Chiroptera > Mormoopidae > Mormoops > Mormoops blainvillei. The sequence goes on along the minus strand of PVJD01000185.1, from coordinate 99,442 downwards.
CTTCTAGCTGTTAAAAACAGCAGGGATTGAGTTGATGGAAGAAACTGCTGGAGCCGCAAGCACTTCCTCTTAAAGAACCCATACACAGACTCACCTACTCAGACTCACTCCCTCTTGAGCTCCAGCACTGGGGTAGCAGCTTGAAGGGCACCAGTGGCATAAAGGGAGGAACTGAAGTATCTGGCATCAAGACAAGTAGAGGTCATTGTCCCTGTTCCTAACCCTCACCCCAGAGAGCCAGCAAGGTGGTGCCATATCTGAAACTCTATCAACCCAGCTAACAGTGTTTGACTAGCCTTGGGGATCCCCAGAGACCCCTGCCAACCCAACTTATGGGCCGGCTCAAGCTGTTTTTCCATATGAATGGCTGGTCTTGGCTCATGCTTCACAACTTCCTAAATCCTCTCAAATAAGCAACAGCTGGTGTCAGTGAGCCTCAGGTCTGGCACTGGCAGAAGCAAGCCTAGATTCACAGCTTGGCTTTGCCTAGGAATCTCCAAACCCAGCACAAGTAACAGCCATCTCAGATTGCTTTATAGTTCAGGAAGGGTGGCCCCAGGAAAAACACAGGTGAGGGCTGACTTTGGCCTGTACCACCTGGAAAACCCCAGGGCCAGCATACCCAGTGTACAGCTACAGACCATGTTGGAGCACCACCTCCCTGCCCCTGCACAGCTGATCCTCCATGGAAGGCAGTGTTTGGTGGTAAGTGGTCACAGCCAATCCTTGCAGCTGACTAGCCTGGGTGAATCCCTCCCCTTGGTCTCCCACCAGCAACCAAGTCTCAACTACAAGAGGAAGGTGTACTCAACCCACACGTAGGGTGCACTTCGAGTACCCAGCTTGGGTAATAGGGGAGACTGTGCCTCTGGACCCCACAGGACACCTATTACATTAGGCCATACAACCAAGACATGGCATCACAGGGAGGCTGCCAAAATGAGGAGACAAAAAAAAAAATTGCATAAATGAAAGAACAGATCAAAACTCCAGAAAAATAACTTAACTAAATGGAGATAAGCAATCTATCAGATGCAGAGTTCAAAACACTGTTTATAGGATGCTCGGGGAACTTAGTGAGGGCCTCAACAGCATAAAAAAGATCCAATCAGGAATGAAGGACACACTAATTGAAATAAAGAACAATTAAAGGGAATCAACAGTAAAGTGGATGAAGCTGAGAATCAAATCAATGAATGGGAACAAAAGGAAGCAAAGCCAACCAATCAGAACAAGAAGAAGAAAAAAGAATATTAAAAAATGAAGATACTGTAAGCAGCCTCTGGGAAAACTTCAAGCGGTACAACATTCACATCATAGGGGTGCCAGAAGGAGAAGAGAAAGAGAAAGAAATTGGAAATCTATTTGAAAAAATAATGAAAGAAAACTTCCCTAATTTGTTGAAGGAAATAGACATTTGCATGTCCGGGAAGCACAGGCAGTCCCAAACAAGATGGATGCAAAGAGGCCCACTCCAAGACACACCATAATTAAAATGCCAAAGGTTAAAGGTAAAGAAGGAATCTTAAAAGCAGCAAAAAGAAAGAAGTTAGTTACCTACAGGGGAGCTCCCATTAAGACTGTCAGCTGATTTCTCAGAAGAAACTTTGCAGGTTAGAAGGGATTAGCAAGAAATATTCCAAGCCATGAAGAGCAGGGACCTGGAGCCAAGATTGCTCTACCCAGCAAAGCTATCATTTAGAATTGAAGGGCAGATAAAGAGCTTCCCAGACAAGAAAAAGCTAAAGGAGTTCATCATTACCAAATCATTATTATATGAAATGTTAAAGGCACTTACTCAAGAAAAAAAAAAAATCAAAACTATGAACAATGAAATGGCAATAAATACATACCTGTCAACAGTTGAATCTAAAAAAAAATGCAAACAAGACAAACACAGACAGAGTCATGGGTATTAGAGAGCATTTTGATGGTTGGCAGTTGGGTGGGGGAGGGGTGGGTAGAAGAATGAGTGAAAAGGTGAGGGGATTAAGAATACAAATAGGTAGTTACAGAATAGCTATGGGGACGTAAAGTGCAGTATAGGAAATGGAGTAGCCAAAGAACTTAGACGCATGGCCCACGGACATGAACAATGGTGCGGGGATGGCCTGAAGTTGTGGGGCATGCTGGGTGGAGAGGGGCAAAGGAGGAAAAATCAGGACAACTGTAATTGCAAAATCAATAAAATTTAATTTAAAAAAAATTTTTTTTAATTTGAGGCACAGAAGACAGGAAGTGTCAGTCTCCAAGGACTTTGTGCAACCGAACCAGTGTTTCTGTGCCAAGATCTAGAGCCAAATTGCTGTAACGGGATTCAGAACATTAGGGGAAGGGACAAGTTGGTATTCCCTCTAGGCTAATAGCCTCCTGGTGAAATGTCACTGGATTTGTGTCAGAAAGAGCAGAGGAATGCAATCCTGTCTGGACAGAGTGCAGACAGCGAGCAGACAGAGAACCCAGAAGAGGGTGGGCCCATGCACTCTACATGACTTACAATGTATTGTGGTTAATATAGACAAATCTACTTTCCTCAAGTTCCTATATTTGGGGACTAAAAATGCTGTGTAAAATGAATTATTCTGTGAAATTATAAAAATCTTCAATTGTGTTTAATTTTTTTTTAAAATGCATGTGATTTTTTTAAAAATGATAACTCTGTAAGGGAACAAACACAAATATAGAAAATGCTGTGTGTGTGTGTGTGTGTGTGTGTGTGTGTGAAAGAGAGAGAGAGATAGAAGGAGAAAGAGAGAGATGCAAAGAAGAAATGGAGGAACAGAGAGTCTCAGGGAAAGAAATCAGAGAGGGACAGATTCAGAGAGAAGCTGTAAGATAAGGCCCATAGGACTCACGCACAGAAAAATCAAGCATGAAGAGGTGACACTAAAACCCAGAGAGATTCGACACTGAAAACTAAGGAGACAATCAGGGAAGACTCTGGGAAAATATGATTTTTCAAAGACCCAAGGACCCAGCCAGAGAACCAGGGGAGAAAAAAGAAAAAATGATAACACAAGGCAACATTCAATTTAGTAAATATGTATTGTGTGACCTTGGGGAACATAGCAACCTAATGGAGCTTAAGTGGAAATAAATTCAATTCCCGCAGTTCGGAAGGGTGGGGAAGTTTAAATCTGTGGCGCTGCCTTGGGGCCCAGGAGGTGTGAGCACAGGCAGATCCATACAGTGCTCTGCTTCCAGTACGTTGGCCCCACAATTCTCTGCCTCCTTGGGTTGACCTCCAGCTCTATTTTCCTCAGTTCCATGCAGGAAAAGCAAATGTAAGGAAAGATAAAGATATATCTATATAATTTTATGTATATATATTTATCAATATATATCTTTATCAATATATCTGCCTATATTAATATCTGTATCTTACAAGTTTTACTTAGTAGCAACACCATATTTCTCAATTAAACACAAAAATCTGGAATCTAGATAGTTAAAAAAAGAGAAACATTAAAAAATTTTAAGATGCTGAATTGGAGACCACTTTCACTAGGCTTCCCCTCCCCCATACCCTCACTTATAATGTGAAGTAGTTTTAAAACAAATCTTATTATTTTAAAAATCTCAGCACAGAAAACATTTCTTAGGAATGTCAGAGTACGCAGACACATACCTGATCAAAATGTCTCTGACAGACGTGCAGAAAAAGAAATGTAGCTTGTTGTATAACTCAGTGTCCATAAGATAAAAATAAACCAGAGGTTTAAAAGAACAACTATTCCTGGCAGCAGGTTCTATAAAATAGACTCATGCAAGGGAAAAACAGAATCATCCAAAGTCATTACACATCACCAGTGAACCCACACCCCTTCAGATCAACCCATCCGATAAAACTAAAAGAAGACACGTGGCAGAATAATTTATGAGAACACTAGCTTACCTTTATTCTTTCTACATTTCCCTACCGCACAGCTGGAACTTAAGTAGTTGCTGAACTCTGGGACTTTTTCAGGGTGGGAAACAGAAGATGCTTAAAGCAAAGTGTTCTCTGTGTCACACAAAAGTAAGCAACTCTTGAAGAAACTGTGCTACTATTATCATGAGGATGGGGGTAGAAAGAGTGAGTTTGAGAAACTTGAAAAGAGGGCACTATGTCTCCCAGACCAAAAGGAGGATCAAAGTCAAGGTCTACACATTGCTCAGCAGTGAAAAAAGCACTCCAGGGAGGGGGCACGTGACAGTGGGGATATCTCTTTGATGTGCCAGAAGGGCGGCACCCTAGGCATGAGAGTTCCAACCTTTACCAAAGATCCGTTGCCTCAAACTGAGATGGAGCAGGAGAGCGGCCAGGTGAGGAGGATCAGACCACACGCCCTGGAACAGGGGGACTCTCGGCTGGACCAAGGACCCATGGCTGCCTCTCTGATGATGTGGCCCTGCCTACAACTAACTCTAGGACCTCGGCACAACTCCTTGGTGCGACGAGCATCAACGGTGACTGTTGACTGAGTTTTCTACCATCCCAGAAAAAGGCTTAGACAACAATTTTATAAAATAAATAGTTTTTATGTACCTGTGTTTGTGATCTGAATATCATAACGGCTACTCAGATTTTGGTAATACATAGAATTAGGGCTGAATGAACCCCTTGGGCACCTTTCTCTATACCTCGGTTCTCTCATCTTACCAATGGGATAAAAATAGAAATTAATTCATAAGTTACTCTAAGTAGTGATGATTAAGTGGATGCTAAGATTCAGTGCCTGGAGCATAACAAATGCTCATTAATGATTGTTACTTTTATTTAGTTTGAAAAATGAGTCTACTATAAGTAAGACAAAATTTTGACACAAAGCTTTCAGCCATTGCATAAACAGAACCACTGCAAAGAGGGAAACACCACCAGTTCTGCACACTGGTTAGAAGATAAAAATAAATTATTAGTTCTCCGAGAGAAATACCACTATCCCTTGCAGGAAGAACAATGTGAGAATGTGGCCAAGAAAAACACCAACTATCTCCCACAGCTTTACCGACATGGGGCCATACCATTCAGATCACCAAGTCTAATAAACCTCAAACTCATGGGAAGAACTACAGAAGCAATTCAAAGTACTTAATATGGCAACAACTTTTAAAGGTCTACTGCCACCCTTCTCCCTTCCTCCAACATGACCACATCTGACGGTAAAGATATTTTTAAGTCTCTGGGTGACTAACTGAACCAAACTTGACAAGCAGGCTGGTAAACTTGATAAAAGTATCTTAATATGACAGATATACTTCTCAAATGGATGTGGGAAGGAAGAACATACTTTAATTTTTGATAAGCTAAAATAGCACTTTTAAATGGAATGGTCCCCACATAAAGGTTTGGCAGTAGAGTCAGCTTCAGGTCAGATAAGCCTCCAGCGATTTGGTAGGAAATCAGGTTTGCATTTACATTAGAATTCTTAGCGTGACCTAAGGGTCTCCTCATTCTTGCCTTCCTCTTACCTGCTCAGATCCTTTGGAACCAGTCGCTGGTCTCATGTCTGTTGCCAAATGGCCTGCTGTATAAAAATAGGATTTAACATTTCAACAAACATTCCTTGAGCCTTTACTATGAACCCAGTATAACAAACACATAGACAGACATCGTCCCTGTCTTCGGCCCCATCTCAAAACTCTGTCACAGCCATCCCCCAGCTTTGCCCATTCAGTCCTGTCCACCACCCGAGCTGCTTCCTATGGTTCCAAACACCCCCAATTATGGCTTGCTGTTTTTGCCCTCCAGGAGCATAGCTATGACTCAAGATTTCTGAACCCTTGAGGTTTAGCTTCTCTCCTGATAATGGAAACTCAAGCATGAGTTTCCTCTAAAGATTCTATTTTGTAAGATAAGACTTCTACTTTGGCTTCCATTTGAGTTCTTGTTCTAGAATCCTTCAGAGTTTCCTTGACCCATCCGAGGAGGGGTCTGCCTTGTTTAGGACAGCCCTGCCTCACAGCAGATGAAAGTTATTATTCAGAGCATAACCTCAGTGGCTATGATCCTGCCACCTGTAGGAAGGCTTCCCTAGTGACACCCGCTGGGATTTTTAAATTCCACTTGTTTATTACCTTGTGCCCCTCTCCAGGGAACTCTGCTACAAAAAAGTGAAACCACCCAAACTCCAAGGATGGATACTTTAGCAATTAGTGTTTGTTGAATGAGGCAATAAAACATGCAGTCATTCACTAATTAAGTATTTAATAGCTGCTTGCTTTGTGTCGGACCCTGGGTGAAATGCTAGAGTTATGGAACTAGGAAGACAATAGCCTCTATCATCAAGGAGTGCATAGTCTCAAAAAGAAAATACCCAGGAATCAAACGATTGTAAGTGATATATTGGAAATATCCAAAAACAATGGGAACATGGAGAGGGAGAGCGAGTTTGATTGAGAAAGTTAGGGTGGGTGTCACAGAGTGGGGGAGGTTGGAGTGGAGTTGTAAAGGCGAAATAGGAGTATACCAGAGAGGCGAAATGGCCAATAGGTGAAGTCAGGGGTGAGCGGAGGCACACACATTCCGGACAGAGGGAACACCCTATGCAAAGGCCCAGGATATAAGACGTCACGGTATATCTAAGGTTTTAGATATACTGTTTTGCTTAGGAGTTTGACTTTTATATTCTAGGCCCCAAATGGCAAATGAAATTAGTCTTGAGGGCCTCCTGGCTCCTGCCTGTCACAGTGTTTAGTAAAGTCTGTTACAGACAAGAAGGAGAGGGCCATGACACAGATGCTGTTTATTTGCAACGTAAACATATACAGCCTCGAGCCACTCAAGAGTTTTGTTAATCTGCAGAATAATATTCCTAGAAGTTACTACTGTCTTGCCGCTTCATTGGGAAAGCTTTGTCAGGGTTTAGCCTGGCCTTGTGGGCACACCTGTGACAATGAAAGGCCCTCTATCTTTCCAGCTATTTTTAATTACAAGTAAACAACCCATAGATTCTAAATTGTGATATCTGCCCTTGAGGGAAAATATAAAGCTGGAGGAAAGGAAAAACCAAATAAAAAATATAAATAGTACAATAAATTAAAGGTATATTCTTAAAGTGTACAGAAGACAGAACAGCAAAATCTGCCAGAATGGTTGGAAAATTCTTCATCAGATAGAGCATAAAAGACTATTGTATGACAACTGGGAGTCCGAGAGGTGGAGAAGGGTGCTGTAGAATGAGGAAACAGCACGAGCTAAAGAATGTGATGTGTGAGAAAAACAGTCTATTCAGCAAACAGCAAAAGCTTCTGTTGCTGCCAGGGTATTGGAGGACCAGGACCAGGGGCAGACATACCATTTCAAAGCCAGGCTGGGCAATTGCGCAGGGCCTTGGACAATATGCTAGGAGGTGATGTCAGCAGAGCTGTTACTTCAATGCACCTGATGAAGAAAGGAAAACATGTTAAGCTGGCAAGCACGGAGACAGAGAAAGTAGTGAGGAATCTGAAAAAGCATTCACGGCAGAGAAATTGAACCAGAAAGAAGAGCACCCACCCTGTGCCCTGCTGCCTGGGTGATACAGAAGTCCGGGTTTGAATTCTGGTGCCTTTACCAAAGCCCTGACGCTGTGCCAGGTTGACGGAACACCTGAAGTCTATAGAGCTTCTGGTGCCCTCTAGTGGCGGCCCACTTGATGGCTAGACGACGGGAGCCATCCAATTTCTCCTTCATTTCCCAAGTACCGTCCACATGATGATTTCTGGGATAGCTGCTGGAACCCCAGGTCTTTAAGACATTGGGTTTTCATTCAAGAAGCTCACAGCTGAGGAGAGTGAGACACAGAGATGGACATATGAGAATAATAGTGTATGATCAGTGCACCTCCCCCCAAAAACGTGCTTAAGAGGGAGTTCAAATGGAAGAGGGATTGAATTATAGGCCCTGGGGACTTTGATCGTGATTGATGTCTGGGCTGGCAGTGTAAAAGACTTCCTAGAAGATAAACTTGGGCTCTGAAAGAAAAGGACGAGGCAATTAATAGGAGATGAGCTTTCCAGAAAGAGATCAACTTGGGTTATTTGGAGAACTTCAAGTAACTGCGTAGTCTAGGAGCATCAAATAGGAACAAAGTGAGGTAGATTTTGCAGTGGCCCTTTCTGGAGTCTAAATGGTACCCAGCGTTTCCCAAGGAGTCCCATTCAGCAAACATTTACTAAACATGTTCTAGAGACAATGTGATATGAAATAAAATATTGTTCTATCCCTCAAGGTGCTTACAAGTTGATGGCATTAAAACAGATGTTCAGACAGATGTGAAGGGATACTTTCTATAAACTGCAAGTTATACACAAGTAGCAGTTGGCAGCAAAGTAAAAGAGCCATTTGCATTGAAAGGGACCATTAAGGAAGCATTTACAATATAGAAAGCATTTGACTTGAACTCTGAAGAACAAAAGCATGGGAATAAGCCTGAGGCACTATGGAGCGGGTGGGGCAAGGGGAGGAAGGATCTGCCTCCTTTGTTTCTGCGATGTTGGTGCAGCACTGGCCAATGTCTTCCTGCTACTCCACTCGGGCTTTTCCTTTCCTCCTCTGAATCCTCTTCTTAACCTCCCTGGCTGTGATCAACCCGCCAAAGGACTGTACTCAGCCCTCTGACCTTTGCTTTGCTTCGTTTTGGTGACTTCATGCATACCCATGGCTCCCACTTGCGAACTTCAAATATTTACTCAGTAGAGATTCAGCATCATGCAGCACATCACTTCCTGACCAGAAAGACAGACTGTCCCTAAAGAAACACGCTCCAGATGGAACCCACCGTCTTTATCCTCTGAAGTCCGCTCCTCCTGAGGTTGGTTGTCCCACCTCCCCTTCGGTGGCCTGATTTTATAACTCGAACACCTTAAAAGGACTCCAACTTACTCCTTTTCTTTCCGCAACATCCAGTACCTCTTAAAGTTATGTCGCATTTATAAATCCTATTCTTTCTGTGTTTACTATTACTGCCTTAATTTTGTCATTTATAATCTCTCGCAGTGGTCTCCTAATCTCTCTCTGTTTCTAGCTCACCTCCTGGGTCCATCCCGCTGTGTGACTGCTAGGGTGGTATTTCTAATAAGCACGTCTGATCTTGCATCATTTGCCACCCTACCCCTCCTGCTTAAAATGCTCCCATGTTCCCTACAACCTTCAGAATCAGATCTCAGCTCCTTATAAGTGGTATGGAAACCTCTCCTACTAATCTTTCTAGCCTCGTTTGTTGTCCTCTGCTTCCACAAATTCTAAACTGACTGCAGGTCTCCCTAAACATCATGCCATTTCATGCTTTCCTGCCTTGAAATGCTGTCGCCTAGAATACTCTCCCTATCACTCTTCCCACGTGGAAAACTCCAATTTACCCCTCAAAACTCCATTCCATGTCACTTTCCCAGGTGAGCTCTCCTTGACCCCCCCTTTTGGATAGATAACCACTTTCTTCTAAGAGCTACTCTGGACCAAGTATGTGTATCTGTTATTACATCATTTCGTGATGATCTGCTTACCCATCTGTGTCTCTTGCTCCAGGCTTGAGTAGCAAATAGCCAAGTAATTGAGAAAGTGGAACCAAATCCCAGCTCTGCCACTTATCAGAGTGAACTTGGGCAAGTTATTTCTCTCTCGCCTTCGTTTTCTCATCTATAAAACGAGGATGATAATAGATAATAGACAGCCTTACAAAGTTGCTGCCAGGTTAATGTATACCAAACACTTTGTACCTGGCATATAGTAAGAATTTGCTCTTTTTTTCAACTATGAGCATCTTAATGTTAAGAAATTGTCATATTCCCTTCCATTTTCCCAGGGTCCAGCGCAGTGCCTGACACAGAGAGTACGTGGAACAAATGTTTGCTGAAAGGATAGGTGACTGAATCCTTGCATGTATTCTTTTCTTGCTCCAGTATCTAGTAAATCTATGAGTCCTGCCCACTTTTCCTTTTCAATGTCTCCTATATTTAGTTTTCTCTCTGTCACTACTCCTTCTCTTTTCAACAAAAATTTATGAATAATCGATTGTGTGCAAGGTACCACTCTGCTGAGAGTACTGCTCTGAACAAGACAAACTCCATCTGCTATGGGTCTTACCTTCGAGCGGACAACACAGACGCTAAATAATAGCACATTTGTTATTTGATCATAAGTGTGATGTATATAATAGGAGAATATTGCTACATTTCATGTTATCCTGCAGCTCCCTGAAACTATTTTCATTCTTTTTTCTTTTTCATTTTGTTGCCCTGAGTGGGTGGTTTCTTCTACCTCATCTTCCAACTTGCTGATTCGATTCTCTGCTTCCTCTAGCCTGCTTTTAATTCCTTCTAGGGTATTCTTCATTTCAGATATTGTATCCTTCATTTCCTTCTGTTTCTTATTTATAGTTTCTCTGTCCTTTTTCATGCTGATGTAATCCCCACTAAGTTCCTTGTAGTCTTCACTGAGTTCCTTGAGCATCCTTATAGCCGTTACTTTGAACTCAGTGTCTGATAGATTGCTTGCTTCAGCTACATTGAACACTCTTTCTGAGAATTCTTCCTTTCTTTTCAATTAGGTTTTTTCTTTTTATCCTCATTTTAAGTGACCCTCTTTCTGTGTTTCTACATATTAGATTGATCTGCTGTGGCTCCCTGTCTTCATGGGGTTCCTGTGGGACTCAGTGCTGCAGTCTCCTGGATCTCTTGAGCTGGCTACTCCAGGGATGCTCCTTAGGCAGTTAATGTGGGCTCTCTTCTTATAGTTGGAGGAATTTAACCCAGTCTTGAAAGTCAGGAAGTTTCCTTTGGAAAGGAAATTTCTGTGATATATGAAAGACTAAATAAGATGGTAGAAGCTGTGGTAGACAGCATCTAGGAGAGAGGACAGCATATGCAAAACCCAGAGCCAGGAAGAAATTTGGCACAGCTAGGTTGTGTCCCTTGTGTCTGATGTATTGCTACATATGCTACCTAATTTGTGTACAGGATGACCCTCCACAGACCTCTAGGACTGAACTTTCTGACACTGATTTCCTTCTCAGAAACCTTCTGTGACTCTCTGTTGCCTATCTAATGACATACTAATTCCTTAGTTGCTTTTCATGACCCAACATAATACGGGCACCAATAATGCTTCAGTTTTATCTCCTATAAATCATCTATTCAACAATAATCATTGTGAACTGCTTGATATTCCCTACACGTCCCTTTTTTTCCTTACTTTCCCACATTTACTCAGGTTCATATTGTTACCAAAATGCTCCTCTTCTCTATTCCTATCTGTGTGTGTTTTTCCACACAATGTTCACTTGTTTGGTGTGTGAAGTGCTTTGCTACTATATTTTGTAATATATCTTACTTTAATCTATTTCGGTTTTTATGACACACAAGTTGTAACTTACCAGTGATTTCATAACCCACAATAGATCTTAACACATAGTCTAAGATCTTGTCCCAAAAGGCCTTAATGATTTTTCCAAGCTATATGATTCTTGAGTGAGGTTGACTTTGGTAGATTCTAAGTTTTCTTTCAGCAGTAGAATCCTCTAACTCAGTTACATCTTGATTATGGGGCATCTGTATTCTCTGAAGACATGATCAATGGAGGAACAAATCATACAGAGCCAAGGCATCCTGAGGATACTGGGCAATGCATCTTAATTTGTAGGAGATGTCATACTTTACTGTTTCAATCCTGGCAATGTTCTGAACCAAAGTCCCTAATTGTATTGAGCTATTCCAGATCACATATTATACAAAGATGAACATGGCGGGCACAGATATTCATTCTAGCTGTAATTGATAACACAAAGACAAAAACAAACACCTCTATTAGCAAACAAATCTATGACAATCAGCTACAACTGTAATTCATATTATGTAATAAATTTACCTTTGCAGATAGATTTACTCTACAAGTCTCCAAGGGAAATTGACTCTTTCATATGAGGTCTGTCGAGCAGAAGTCCAGCCATTGTTAATGTAATGAGAACAGTTTGTGCGGCATCAGTATAACCTGACAACCAAGGAGAGTGGACTGGAATGCACATGCACAGACAGTGACTACTTGACTGCACTAGTCAATGAGGGTGGTAGATGCCATTGAGTGAGCACGTGTGCTGTGTGGCCCTCACATTCAAAATGACTGAGTGAGTAGAGCAACAAAATCTGTGTCCAATTTTGCATTAAGCTTGAACATTCATCCACAGAAACTATTTAGATAATTCAGAAGGCTGCGGTTATGGGCAACTGGTGACCAGCAACTTCATCACAACAACATGCCCACTCATGTATTATGTCTCATGCAGAGTTTTTTTGTGAAACATCAAATCACCCAGGTAACTCAACTCCCCTACAGCCCAGATTTGGTACCCTGAGACTTCTGGGTTTTCCCAAAATTAAAATCACCTTTGAAAAGGAAGGGATTTTTAGACTGTTGATGAGATTCAGGAAAATATGACAGAGCAACTGATGGTGACTGGAAGAACTGTGTGAGGTCCCAAGGTGCCTACTTTGGAGGGGACTGAGGAGTCATTGTCCTGTGTACAATGTTTCTTGTATCTTATATCTTCTTCAATAAATGTCTATTTTTCATAGTACATGGCTGAATACTTTCTGGACAGACCTCTTACTAATCATTCTTCAAAGGATATATTTTTCAAAATTGTTTTAATATCTTGGTTTAACTTTTAGTGGAGAATTTCAGTATTTCTTCCATTTTAGATTTTTCAACATCAACACATGGATCAACTTACCATCTTGTTAATATTCTTCAAATCCATATCCCCAGACCAGTTTACATCCTGTGTTTCCTTTTTTTTGTATCTCCTACCACCAACTGAACCTGGCTATCACAATGGTTCCCAGATACCCCCAAGACATCAATCTAAAAGTGAATTCATTGGCATCTCCCTAAATCAGCTTCCCCATCCCACCCCATCTTACACTGATTATAGAATGTTCACCGTCTTTCCACTTAAGCCAGAAAACACTGGCATCAGGTGTGGCTCCTCCTTTTGCAACTAACCTGCCACTTGTTTTTCTTGATGTTACACCTATGTTCTCAGATTTCTACTTCTCTTCAACCTCCCTGCCTCTCCTGATGTCCAAGCCTCCCAGAAGGTCCTCCTGCCATCTTTCTAAGCACATTTCACAAGGTGACCCATCTATCACGTCATTCTCTAGATGAAAATGATTCAATTAACTACTATTCCCTTTAGGAGAGTGTCCAATACAAAGTAACTGAAATTGCTTACAAAGCCCTTCTGATCTGTCCTCTTCTAACCTCTCCTGCTTTATTTTCATTTTCTCCTTTCCTTCTTTTTTCTTTCCTTTCACTTTTCTCTCTATTCATATTCAGTCTTGCAATTACTGAAAAATGTTCTTTATTCCTCAAGCATTTCTATTTCTTTCTTTCTTTTTTTTTTTTTTTTTGTTCTGGAAAACTCTCCTTTTTTTACTGGAGAGTTCTTACTCTTCCTTCAAGCCACATCTTGAATATTTCATGGAAAACATTCCTGGAGCCTTCTAAATCCAGAGTTTGGGCTACCTTAGTGCCCTGTAGCTCCTTGTTATGGTATAATGAAATCACCCATTGATTTCAGTCTGATAGTGTGAGCACGGGAATTATTTAACATCATATCTTTGTTGCCTAGCACACAATAGGTATACAACTAATATTTCTAGAATGAATAAATATTACCTGATTTGCTCTCTGCAACATGATAATGGGACTCCCCAACGGAAGACCCCTACAGTGTGCAACTTTGCTGATAACTTGGGAGGTAAGTCTATCCAACCATGAAGTGAAATATTGGAAAACGATTTTGACTGTAGATTTAAATCATGGTCTACAAACAGCTTATCAGTAATATAATTTACTTTGAAAAATAATGTTCATTTGTTTTAATTGTCTTACTTCACAAACTCAGGAGGGGGTTATTTTTGGCTTCTTAAAATATCAACATTTCAAGTAATTTCTTTTCTTAAACAACTAAATTTCTCTTCTTACCAAACTTACCCTGGCCAATGTCAAGATCCTCAGATCAGTGGGTCTTTTACCAGTTTCATTCACTTACTCACATTCACCTATTTCTCATTGATTGCACTCCTACTCAGCACCAGGTACCAGAAATACTAGGTGAGTGAGATGCTATCCCTCTCCTCAAGATCCAACATTCTCAGGGCTGGGAGGAAAGAAGGAAACAGATGTGAAATTAGATACCTTCTAAGCTTACGCAAGCTTGAACTTAACCAAAGGATTCCACAGGGGCATAAAAAAGAAATGGGAAAGCTTTTGCTGTATGAAAAAACAAAACAAGTTTTATGAGTAATAAGTATTCTGAGAGAAGAACATACAGCAAACAGCAGATACCAGATTACTGATGGAACTACAAAGATTCTCATTGCATTAGCTTACATTGAGTCCATGCTATCTGAGTCAGGGCTATTTGAGCCAGCTAACTTCTTACTGAATTCTATTCATAAATGAAAAGCAAATAGCCTGAAATTTCTGGCAAAGTCTACAAATTTCTTTAAAGGCACATAGGGCAAAATAACCAAAGTGATGAGAGTCTGTGGTTAGTCACAGGTGGTCAACACCTATAGCTTATGATAATTATTAAAATATGAATGTCAATGGTGAGCCTGCTAAAGCTAATACCAGAAAAGTAGAAATGCATTCATAAGAATTTTTGACTTAACCAAAATTTGAAATAAGCCAACCTTTTCTAAACAGAATGATTCTGTAATTTTCACAGGCCAAAAACTCTTCAAAATACATTTCTTGGGCTCTTACATAAATATTTAGAGCCTTGTTTAGTAATTATCCTGCTATTCCCTTAACACATTTGCTGTATGATACCTTATACCTTTGCTCTTCCTTTTGATTGGAACAGCCTTCAGCTTCTCAGGTGCCTGTTAAGCTCAAATATCTTCTCTTCTACGAAGCACCACAACAGGATCAATTGAATTCTCTCAGGCTGAATTAACCCCTCAGTACTCTGAGTGCTTTTTCTGAGAAGTAATTTATGGACTTACGCAGCAAGAGGATGTATGAGAATTCAACCTGAGAATGGGAGTGTCTCACCCAGTGGGTGTTGTGTGGTAAGTCAGAACAGTGAGAAGCAGCAGTGGCAACTTTCACCTGTAGGTCCCAGTGCTACTTGGGCCACCTCTGGTGGTTGCCCTTATCAACAATGTGAACAAGAAATGGAGGAAAACACAAAGACTGATCATCTGTGTATGCTTGAAATTCTCCCATTAGAAGGTAATGCATTTGTTCATTAAAATTGAAAAGCTGAACGGCATCTTTTTAGATGTCGACATCTAGTAATCTATTAAAGTTCCAACCTAAACCACTCTATAATATGAAATATGAAATGCAAATAAACTAATAATTTTAAAACTTAAATTAACATTAATTTTTTGAATCTCTATAGCATTTTTCAGAAAGTAATTTTATTACTGTTCTGTTACTAACTCTGTGAAATAACTAAAACAGGTGTTTCTCTTTCACTGTTGAAAAAGCAAAAGTTGGCTCAATCTATTCAGATAGAGATAGGACACAGGACCCCGACTCCAGGACACCATGGGAAGGATGTTGTATGTCCCTTCTCTACCACCAGTAACATTAAATACTTTACATTTTAGTTGTAATTCTCATTACAGCCTTTTAAGGATAGATTTTATTGCCTTCGTTTTTCAGATATAAAATATGAGGTTCAAAGAGCTTAAATAAACTCCCTCCAAAGCACTGGTAAACACTGTCTTTCTAAGTCCACAGGTCCTTGTGTTTTTAGGACCCTCCCGCCTTTCACTATGTCTCCCCCTTTCTCTGCTGAAGTTCAGGGTCGAATGTATTTATTAATAATAGAAGAAATATACCTACAGAGAAACTTTAGAGTATAATTGAATTTTAGGAACTTTGTCTTAGAAAAAAGTGATCATTTTCAACCTTTTAAGTTTACATATATCTTAATTATAATTACTGGTAAATTTAAGAAAAGTTTAAAAATAATGCATTTATTTCACCTTTGTTTCCTTTTTTCTATTCACTCTCTGGAGTTGACACTAAAGAGCAGTGAAATGAGCAAAAACCATGTTGCCAGGAAAAGGAAAGGAAAAGAAACTGTAATTTGTAGAAATCCCTCAACTCAGTAGGTCACTGCCTCTGTCACCCCATTTTACCGATAGGGATGTGGACCAAAAACCGGTTCAGGGAAATTTCAAGGGTCACAGAGTTCAAAGTCTGCTGAGAAAACAAACCATCTATTCTTGTACCATTCATTGCTTCTGATGGCAATCTTCAATCCAAGCATATTGTAGTAAAACTAAAACATTTTGTTTAACACAGCAATAAAGAGAATACATCAGCTGAAGTTGTCCCCAATAAACTCTGGATTGAAAGTGACCATTTACTTCTACTATAACAGCTCTAGTAATGGATTATTTGTGAAGGGTTTTTCATATGGGTGATAAAAATTACATAAATAAAACAAAGACTATGAATATGTACATACTTTATATTATATTGAAGTCACAGCAAAATAATGTTTCCGTTGAGTTTTAGGACCAAAATTCTCCCATTAGAAGGTAATGCATTTGTTCATTAAAATTGAAAAGCTGAACAGCATCTTTTTAAAAGAATTGCAGAATTGCCATCTAAACTAAATAATAGCAGCAATAAAACAAGTTTCGTGTTCTCTCTTTTATTCCACACATTTATATTAACGTTAACAGCTGTAAGAAGCAATTTATAAATGCATAAACCAATCTTATAGATTGGGCCCTCAAGAAAGCAAGCTGTTCCTAGGGAAAAGAAACCTTTAGGATTATTCCAAATCAAATAAACTCAATATAGTTTCATATTTTGACAATAATCACTATTGTGTCAGTCAGTATGCTATGACAGTGAGCGATATGACAGTGCATTATAAAATGTCCCATAATCTCCTTTAACCCCACATAAATCTCAAATTCACTGATTCTATCTCCTTTTCTTTGTGCCTCCTCCCCCAACCCCTACATGTCCTTACTCCACTTCTGAACACTAAAATTCTCTGGTCAACCTTTATTACCACCTCTTTGAATATATTCTTGACTTCTTTTCCATGGTTGCTTTTTTTCCCCATGCTTAGCGGAACAGGTTACAGGTTACACAGGTATAAGTACTTGTCAAAAACATCAAATTATACCCTTAAGAGTTATGCACTTCATTGCATATAATTTTATCTTTAAAAAACTTTAAACAAATATTGATCTCTAGTTAATAGGTTTGTTTTTTGCAATGATACTGGTTAACAACATTAAAACTTGCCCTGGCTGGTGTGGTTCATTGGATTGAGCACTGGTCTGTGAACCAAAGGGTCACTGGTTCAATTCTCAGTCAGGGCATATGCCTGGGTTGTGGGCCAGGTCCCCATTAGGGGGCGCATTGAGGGGCAACCACACATTGATGTTTCTCTCCTTCTTTTTCTCCCTCTCCTCCCCCTCTAAAATAAAGATACTTTTAAAATAAATTTTAAAAATAAAACCTTTTTAAAATTTTTAAAAACTCACTTAAATGAGTAAATATCTTGAAGGTAATAGGAATAGTATTCCAAAGGAGAGTTATAAATACAGAAAAAAGAAATATTGATATTGGATTGAAATGTAGAGGAAAAAAACCTTTTCAGATGAGCGAAAACAGAATCTTCAACAGTAGAACATAGACTAAAACAATGATACTCTTTGAATAAAAGAAAAATGGTTAAAGAAGGAGTTGTAGAACATTAAAAGGAAGAAAGAAAATCTTTGGGTAAATACAAAAGACCTTCCTTCTCCTCTTGAGTGTTCTAAACTTTGTTTAATAACTGAAACAAAAAAGTAGGATATTCTCTGATGTGGGTGAGGACATGTATGCAGAGGGAATATATAAGACAATTATATTATAAATGAAGGAAAACAAAGGGACTTAAAGAGAAGCAAGTTTCCTACATTTGATTTCAACACCAGTAGATCTTTCTGGTGAGGAAAGAATTCTCTATCTCGATTGCACTGGTGGTCACAGCAATCTACACATATGATAAACTGATGCAGATCTATATACAACATTGTACCAATAGAAATTTTGTAATGTACTATTGTCAGTGCAAGAAGGAGCCATTGGGAGAATGTGGATGAAAAGTACCCAGAAACTTTTGGTTATTGCAACTTCTTATAAATCTATAATTATTTTAAAGTAAATAGTAAATGATGAGCTTTTAAAAAGTCATTAAAGGTCATATTTGGAAACTTCTAACGATGAGAAAACATAAACATATGATAAAGCGTTGGTGTAAAATTATACAGAATGTTTCCCCACTGATTGGTTTTTTAATGGTGATTCGTGACGTTTTTTATTTAGGAAATTCAGTTCTGTTTTGATATTGACATTATCATTTTCTGCTTTGTTATGTCTTTAATAATAACACTGTGTGAAAGTTCATGAGTCATCTTATTCGGCTCATGACTATAACTGATAGTTTTTAAGTTATTTCCTAAAAAAATCATTTATTATATTTAACTATCAGAGCATTGCATGCAGCAGATACCTTGGAAATCTGCAAACATTATTTCTGTTTCAGTAGAGTGAAAAAGAACTAGCATAACAGACTCAGAATCTATCAGTGCCACAACTAGATAGTGACATAAAAGTGTGATAGCCAGATATATCCTGGCCATATTACCTATCTGTGTCTGATTTTCTTATCTACAGAAACAACAAAAATCCTTCCTGCCCTTCCAATCTATAGCAGATATTTTCAGAGTTCCTACCAAGCCTGGATTACTTCTATGGGAACTGATTGCATCTTCCCCATGCAACCCTGTCACAATTGGTTGGAATAGTATAGGATTCCCTTCCCAATGCTAATTTGGAATTAGGATACATAGAAAAATTGGGTTAAGTGCCAATGTTACTAATTTTTATAGCCATTACTTTTCTTCAATTATGAAAGATTCCAAACACACAAAAACACCCATCATTCCCCACCAAATAAATAGATGTTACTACTGTGACACATATTTCAAATTTCTTTTTTTCCTAAAAAAATTAGGAAAATTTTGACATTGTTACAAAATTTTTAAAAAGCATAAAATACATGAATTGTCAAAATAAAGCAATTACCAACATTTTGTCACCTTCACTTAACTTGTTTTTAATTTACTTCTAAGTTGTGGTAAGAACACATAACATAAAATTTACCATCTTAACCATTTTTAAACCGTTAATTCAGTAGTGTTAACTATATTTATGAACTTGATGCCCTTTGAACATTTTCCCCTTCCTTCCACCCCTGAAAACTATAATCCAGCTTTCTGTTTCTATGAATTTGACTATTATAGACACATGATATAAGTGAAACCATACAATATTTGTCCTTTTATAACTGGTTTATTTCACTTACATAATGTACTCAATCAAGGTGCATCCATGTTGTAGCATGTGACAGGATTTCCTTTTTTTTAACACTGAATAATATTCCAATATATGTATTTACTACATTTTTTATACATTCATTGGCTGATGAACACCTTGGTTACTACAGATACTGCTTCAATAAATATAGGTATACAAATATATCTGAGATTCTTCTTTCAATTCAGATAACTGTTGAATCATATGGTAGTTTTATTTTTAATTTTTTGAGGAAACTCTATACTATTTTTATATTGGCTGCACTGTTCTACATTTTCATCAACAGTGTGCAATGCTTCCAATATCTCCACGTTCTCACCAACACTTGTTATTGTCTGTTTTTATTAGAGTAGCCATCTTAGTGGGTGTGAGGTAATATTTCATCGTAACTTTGATTTTCATTTCTCTAATAATTTGTAAGGCTGAGCATTTTTTTCATATGCTTGTTGACCATTTATTTGTATATCTTTTTTGGGGAAATGCCCATTAAAGTTTTTTCCCATTATTAAATTAGATAATTTTTTGTTGTCATTTTGTTATAGGAGTCCTTTATGTATTTTGGATATAACCCCTTATCAGATATGTGATTTGCAAATATTTTCTTCCATTTGGAGGTTGCTTTTCACTCTGTTGACTATTTTTGTTGATGAGCACAAGTTTCTTGATTTCTTATAGTTCGTTTAATTTTACCCCTGTGCTTTTGGTGTCACTGCAAGAAATCATGGACAAATCTAATGTCATGAAACTTTTCCCCTGTGTCCTTTTCTAGTAGTTTTATAGTTTTAGGTCTTATGTTAGGTCTTTAATCCATTTTTGAGATAATTTCCAGTACATGGTGCATAGTAATGGTTCAAGTTCATTATTTTGCATGTGGACATACAGTTACCCCAATACCATTTGTTGAAAAGACTGTTATTTCCCCCATTGTGTGGTTTTGGCACTTTTGTAGATCATTTGACCATATGTACAATGGCTTATTTCTGGGATCTCAATTTTAATCCATTGGTCAATATGTCTGTTTTCATGCCAGTACCACACTGTTTTGATTACTGTATCCTTGTATAACTTAAGCTATTTTTAAAACAACTTTTCCATTTTGTCCTTCCTGATATATTTTATAGCGAATATCAGGCTGCATAAGTTTACCTCTATATGATTCAGTATGAATCTCTAAAAATTACGACCATTTTATTACAAAGCCACAATCTCATTATCACTCATAATAAAATTGGCAAGATATCTTTGGTATAACCTTGTATCTAGTCCAAAATTAAATCTATAAAATGTCTCAAAAATGTGTTTTTAACAAATATATATTTTTTATTTTAAGATTTTTTAATCCTCACTTGATGATATGTTTATTGATTTTAGAGAGGGAGGAAAGGGGAGTGAGAGAGGGACATAGATGGGAGAGAGAAACATCAATCGGTTGCCTCCTGTAGGTGTCTGCACCAGGGTTCAGACCCAAAACCTAGGTGTGTGCCCTGGTTGGATAGTGAATACACACCTTTTAGTGTACAGGAACTGATGCTCATCTGACTAAGCCACCCAGCCAGGGCATCTCAAAAATATTTTTATTGGTTTGTTTTAATTAGGTTTCGAACAAGGTCCCCATTTTAATTTATTTATGTCTCTTATATACTTTTTGATTCAGAAAAGTATTTTCCCCCTTTCCTCCAGGCATCGACTTGTAGAAATCGGATTAGTTCCCCTATAGAATGTCTCACATTCTGGATTTCTCTGTTAGCCTCCTTGCTCTGTCATTTAACTTATAAATGAAGTAATAAGTGGCTTAATTGTATGGTTATTTAGCTATAAATTAAAATTAGCTCAGGTCTTTAATTTATTCATGATGGTATACAGTTTTTAAAATGCATTTGCATATGGTAGATGCTGGGGACTTTTGCCAGTTTCAATGGTCATTCTCAGATATGCCTTCCCAAGCTTCCACCCAGGGTATGTAGGGTCCTTTTACCTTAGAAGTGGATATTTGTTGGCTAATTTTTTTAACTCTGGGTTTGTGGAGTATGTAGGTTATCCCCATTAATTTTTCACTATTCCTGCCACCCAACTTTGATCATGTTCTTGTTCTACAACTATAGGTAATTTATCATTTGTGTTCCTAATCTAAAGTTTATAGAAATGTCTTGCCTTCTAGTTTTATTTAGATGTGGTCAAATTGATTTCCCATTTGCTATCCTAATGGGTTTGTTTACTTTTCAGAAGGAACTGTTGGAATATTAAAAACCTACCTTGCTGCAAAATCACATCACTGGAAGTTCCTCAACTTTCCTTTTGTGAGTGAAAGAAAACATCACAAAAACACTCCACCTCCTAACACAGTTCATTTCACTTTCTCTCCTATGCCCACTCCCAAAAGTAATCCCTATCCAGAAGCTGGTATGTCCTATTTTCATGCATGTTTTCGTACTTTTACTACATGTATATTCATGTATTAAGTGTGTATACTATTGCTGCATATGAGTTTAGAGTATTTACATATATGTTTTTATATTATATGAATGATTTACTATTTGGCTTTCTTCACTAAGTATTATATTTCTTGAGTTTATCCATATTAAAACATCAGTTCTAGATCATTAATTTTAACTGCTATAGAGTATTTCATGGTTTGAAGAAAGCATACTTTGTTTGTCAGTCCCCTACTGAGGGAGAATTTTTTTATTTCACCATGATAAGCAGCCACTAAAAAAAAAAAATAATAATCACCTGTGTACATGCCTGTACACACCTGCATGTGTTCCTCGAAGATAAAAATCTTGGACTGAAAGTACTGGATCAAAGGACCTGTGCATCTTCTTATGCCCACACATGTAAGAGTTTCCCCCATGTGTATCTATGCCAACATTTTTGCTGTGGCAGAATTTTAGCAAAGATTCTGTTGACTTAGCTTTTCTAATCATTTTGGACATAAATCTTGGTCACGATTATGTACAAAGTCTTAATAGCTCAGGTATTTCTCTGGAAATCACCAGATGGGTTTTATCATTCTCCCTGCAGGATGAATCCTCCCATTAAATCTAATCACAACTCATTCGGAGCCAAAGGTTTCTAAATGGTGCTGTTCAGATGCCCAGGAATTCCAAAGGAGAGCTTTCTACCCAAAGAGGTTTATGTGTTCTACCTAGAGGCCAGGTTGTTAATGGCCTGTAACCGCCTTAACTCACTTTGAGGATCTTGACTTAATATGAAAGTTTCCGGTTGTGCTTATGCACTTTCCAACAGACTCAAGGCTGGGTCTCTGCTTCTCAGCACCATCGGGGTATTAGCTGCCAGGTAATCCCAGTTAACCCGTTTGCCAGTCATTCATCGTTCACTATTCCAGTTTTAGCTCATTCTTTTCATTGTTTCTTTTTTCTTATTTCTCCTTTTTCCCCCTCCTCCTTCTTTTTCTTTTACCATTGGAGATTTTTCTTGCTGTCATCTCAGCCATGAATACATTTAAAAGGTATGTGTGTTATACTTAAGCCACAACAAGCTAGTTGTGTTTTACTGGGAGGCATTCAGTGTTTCTATTTAATTATACAGTCATTTTTTTTGAAGGCCTAATCAGAGTTGGGTTCATATTTCTTTCTTTCTTTTTTTTTTTTGTAACACCATACGGAAACTGACCAGAAGGAGGCCTACTTTTTTCCAGGTTATAGGGTTTTCCATCTCTTTCCCACAGCAGCACAAACTTAAGTCAAGAAGTTACCTGTGTGGGCCCAGGATCCTGTCTATACCATGCTCTCTAAAAACTGGTTGCATTTTTTCTCTATTCTTTCCATGAATATGCTTACCATTGTTTTCATATATAAACCTCAACAGTCAGTGGATTCAACTTTGATCTTGTTGCATTGCATTCTACACAGATATTTCATATATTTTATCTGAAGCAAGATAGAGCATGACTGAGTCAATAAGTGTGTGTGTATGCAGCAAATTGTAACCTTAAAATTTTAATTATTATTTAGTATAATAAGAGAGAAGGTCAAATACAAGTGATAAAAGAATTTATCGGAAAACAGACAATGTGTGTCTTCAGGGAAGGAAGCATTACAAATCTCAGACTGATCAGAAATAAAAATTCATAGCATAAATATCCACATTTCATGCACGTAGGATTAAAGTACAATGTTATTATATGCAGATCTAAATCTTTGGAATCAGGGGGCACTGCTAGCAGGGGTTTTGTTATTGGGTGTCCCAGCTGACTGCTCCCAAAATCCTCCAGCAGTTACATGCTGGAAAGAGGAAGCAGATGTTATCAAATGACTGCTCAGGAATGTGACCTAAAGGTGACACCAACTGGGACACAGAGACTGGTCACAGGGCTGTCTTTGGTGGGTTGTTTTAAATAGCTGTCTGCAACTCTTGATGTCTGTGACCTGTACCTAAGTCACCTTCAACAATTTCTCTCCTGTAAATAGGGAAAGCATTGCTGGGAAATAGGCAAGTAAGAGTAAACAAGCGGGGGACACAGTCGCTTCTGGTACTATTAGCCAACATGACACAACTTGCTTATCCTAGGGTCAAGTTTAGGAGCCCTTAGATATTCCTGGCCCCTTTGTTTACGAATTGAACCTCAAAGTAATGAATATTAGTGAGGTCGGATGATGTAGCTGAAAGAGTTCAGAATTTGAAGGGATCAAGGCTTAGCCCCATCACTTAGTATCTTTGTAGTCTTGGTCTTATCACCTATCTAGGTGTTACTACTTCAGTTTGTAAAATGGTGATTATAATAGCAACCTCAACAGATTAATATAAAGATGAAATAAGAAAATATAAGGTGCCAGGCAAATGGTAGATGCTGAGTATTTATTGGTTCCTTTTTCATTATCAGCCCAAGAGTCTGGATTGGGCATTGGAAGACATTCACATATTCACATTGGGAATCAATTCCTCCATCCACACTAAGCATCTTTGTTATTGCTCAAACGTAGCAGACATTTTCCAACCTTAACACAATGAATCTGGTTGTCCCTTTTTCCTGAATCTTCTCTCAGTTATGCACATGAGCTGACTCTTACTTCCTTAAGCTCTTTGCTCGAATGTATCCTTCTCATTGTGGCTTATTCTGACAACCTTATTTAAAACTGCAAACTATATATGTCTTTCCTCAATGCTCCCTCATTACTGTACTACTGACTCCTCTCACCATAATCCTCTTCTTTTCTTTTAATACCATTTTACCTTCTAGAACTCTATAAAATATCATTCTAATTTTTTGTTGTTTATTCTCTTTCTTTCTTCACTAGAATGTATACTCCCTAAAGGCTAAAACCTTTATTTAATTCACTGATATATCCTGAACACCTGTTTGCTGGTATGCCATTAGGGTACAATGACATTAGGGCACCCTGTATTTCAGGGTGGGGCAAAAGTAGGTCTACCGTTGTTTGTATGGAAAATAATGCAATAATTAATAACTAAGAATAAGCTCTGTTGTTGGGTTTTTTTGGTTTTATTTTGTTTTGGGTTTTTTTGGTACTCACAACTGTAAACCTACTTTTGCCCCATCCTGTATTTTTTAATGAATGCACACAGGCATTTCAGACTAAATCAGAGTAAAGAACTTACTCAGGCATGGACTGTGCCCTGAACCACCATGATTTTTTTTTTTTTTTTACCTCCACATCCTCAGAGCCTAGAATGTAGGAAGTGTGAAATGTATAATGAAATGAATGAAAAACAAGGGTTAAAATATAATGTAACCTCCCAAGAGAGCTGGTGATTACCCAGGCTTGAGCAAAGATCCATTATCATTATTCTCTTCTTTATGAATCTGACAACCAAACGTACAACCGGCTTAGGATTTATTTTCTATATTTAACTAATGTTATACCTCCAGAAGATCAAGAAAGTGTGAGGAATATTAACTATAGCCTAAGAACTTTGATGAAATCACAGTGAATATTTATGCTCACTGAGTCATTTAAAGTTTGAACGTGATATTTAAATTAACACTGAAATGATGTTCATCGCTTTTGTATTAAAAGAGCAATACAGTGAAATTCAGTTGCACCTCATCACTAGATAGCCCCACCTTACTGCTCATGTCATTTTGAGTTTGTCTGAATAAGACATTAGTTGGCATCTGTTCTCATGGAGTGATACTATCTACCTAACCCAAGTGAAAAGATACAACCGAGTAAGCCCCTTCTGGGATTCTTTATTCTTAGAATTTTCTGCTCTATAGAATAGCAAGAAAGAATTGTCTAGTACAGACTTGAGAGAGTACAACATACTCTTAAGACTCAAGAGATGATATCATGCTCAGAGAATTTTTGTAGACTCAAATCCAAAATGAAAGATAACTTCATAGTTGAGTTATTTGGAGGAACACAAACTGTGAGATATAAGACAGAAAGGAATGAATGCATGCTATAAATAAAGGAATGAAAGTTTACAGAAATCACAGTGAATTTTTGTCAAGAGAGCTGGAATTCAGATATGCTTTGTTATCACCTGACCTCTACCCTACAACTCCTAGCAGTTAAAATGATGGCCTTTCCCCTAAGAGCTCTCCATACTGAAAACTTTAGGACAAGTTAATCTGATTTTACACAACAGCTGTGCTTGGTCACCTACACTCAAAGTATCTTATATGCTTGAACAACCCGGCATTGTTCAAAGGCTTTATGTGACACTAGCATCTGATCTTGCCTTATAATTATGCATCTATCAATTTAGTATGCCTTAGTCTTGTGTTTGGGTATTAACACAGTTAAGGATTTCACAGATTGCACTGAAGAAATATGCCCTAAGAAAACACTGAATCTGTCTATATTCTACATCATCCCTAACATTTTCACTTATTTGAACACACAGGGTAAAGGAAATGTGCAATAATTTTTCAAACAGCATTGAGGACAATTAAGTCAATCATTCCAATAAATAATTTATGCCCTCAAAAATATTCTTTAATTTGTGCAACAATCCTAAGTGGTCAAAATCCAAACATTTCACTTTAGAGATAGAGCTCCCAGGTGGCAGACGAAACCACCAATTTATTCATAATTCATTCTAAGTTCTTTACATTAGGCTACAACTGGAGACACAAAGAAGGAACAAGCAGGCTGATCCAGATGCTACCATTGGAGATTATTCAACCGAAATAATGATATAAAAACATCTGGAGATTGATGTAAGATCAAAATGTAAGATCATAAACTCAGCAGTATACTGTTGAAATGTGGATGAGCTAAGATGGGTGGTCCTATGGAGAGGTTCTATATCAACTGGAAGAGATGAAAAGCTGTTTGCTCCCAAGACTCTGACCACAGAAGTATCACTCATGTGCCTGGGGTTAACTTCAGGATAGAAATCAGGGTAGAATGAGAAATGTACCAAATGGTTAGTGCTAAAAGTAACTTTGAGGACAACTAATCCAATCCCCAGAAATTTTACAAAAGATATAAATGAGTTCTTAATAAAAGTCAGATAATGTGTTCTCAATCCACAGTTGATACCAGAGAATATACCGGGAAAAAACACAATGAGATACTCCTTCACACTTGTCAGAATGGCCATCATTAACAAATTAACAAACAAGTTTGCCAAGTAGGTGGAGAAAAGGGAACCCTAGTGCACTGTTGGTGGGAATGCAGACTGGTGCAGCCACTGTGGAAAACAGTATGGAATTTCCTCAAAAAACTAAAAATGGAACTGCTTTCTGATCCAGTGATTCCATTGCGGGGCTTATACCCTATGAATCCTGAAACACCAATCCAAAAAATTGCACCCCAATGCTCACAGTAGAGTTATTTACAATAGCCAAGTGCTGGAAACAGCCTAAGTGCCCACCAGTAAATGAGTAGATAAAAAAAACTGTGGTACATTTACGCAATGAAATAATAGACAGCAGAAAAAAAAGAAGGAACTCCTACCCTTCAAGACAGCATGGGTGCAACTGGAGAGTATTATGCTAAATGAAATAAGCCAGATCAAATACCATATGATGTCACCTGTAAGTAGAATATAATCAACAAAACAAACAAGTGATCAAAATATAACCAGAGACATGGAAATAAGTAACAAACTGACAATGACCAGAGGGGAGGAAGGAGGGAGATAACAGGGGAAAGTAGGGGAAGGGGCAAGTCAAGGAACATGTGTAGAAGACCCATGGGCACAGACAACAGGGTGGGGATTGATTGTTGGGGGAGTGAGAGGGCAGGGGAGAGAAATGCAAAAATGTGGGAAAACTATAATTGAAAACAATAAAAAAATAAAAATAAAAAAGGAAGGGAAAAAGAATATACCATCTTTGACATTAAGTTGATTTATCTTATTAAGTTCATCTAATATACTAGGACATCAAGTCATAGGATACCAAATTATTGAACTGGTTCAAATTTATTAACGAATTTTTATTTTTCATTGCTTTTTTACTTCTATCAGAATACTACTGTTTCTAGGCACCTTTTCTTCTGCATAGGCACAGGTCATTTGTATAAACAGGCTATAAAGTGGAGTCCCCAGGGTCTATTCTAGATCAGCTACCCTGATTTCTACCCTGCAATTAACCACAGGGATGTCAATGTACAGCACCGAGAAGAGGGTCAGCCATGAGCCCACCATCAGGTGCTTTTACACACTGAACATTGGCACAGCAGTTAAATTCACCAGCCAGAGAGACAATTAAAAAATATGGATCCAGATTACTGGTCAGCTATTTCAGATGCATGGCTCTGGTTACTCAGTGAAAACCCAGAAGCCGTAAAGCCACAGCAGAGGTGGCTAGAACCAATCTAGTTAACAGCTCACAGGCTGTTACAGCTGAGAGTTATGTAGTAGTCGGCTCTTGCCCAAGGTCACAGAAGTCATTAATGTCTGACTCAGAACATAAACCAAGGATTCCTCCCATGAGCCCAGGACTCCCTCCAACTAATTTTTAATGGTGAGAATAATGTAGTTCTGAGAGATTTGTGTATATTTTTCTGAGTTCTATGGCATATTTAATTGACCCCACATAATTTCAAATGAATCCTTTTCAAAGTTTTGAGGATCTTGGTTCATTTTGAAACCACAAGTTATTTACAAACCTTAAAAGTACTAAACTAGACTTTAGTTTGTTCATTTAAGAAAAGGAAGGACAAATTGCCCCAAACCCCAAGCTGTTGATGTTGAAGAACTGGACCATATAAATTAAGGACACAGGAAATCTCAAATGCCCACAAATGCAGTCAGTGGCAAATTTTAAATGCTGGAGTGGCAGAAAGGTTTAAAAGTAAGAATAAGGCAAGAAAGATAGAAGGTAAGGAAGAAGGAAAGCTGAGAAGATAAAAATTTCCTACAAAACTGCTCTCAATTACCCTTTTTAATGACAGGTCTTACTCCCTTTAGTAAGCCAGGATGACTAAGGTATTTTCTCAAAAAGCAGTTTATGTATCCAGATGCTATTTTCTACCCCCCAAAAGAAATCTGTAGCACTTCAAAGCACTAAGAGAATTAATGGCTGAGCAATCCCCTTCAGAGTGTGCTCACTTCACTTGTAAAAGCATCAAACCCTGTGGTACAAAGCAGCTGAACTGACCATGAATCTAGAAGTAAAATAAAACTCCCTCTTTGTTGCTATCGTTTTTTTCAGTGTTTATTATACATCACGAAATGTTAGGCTTTGAAGTCCCCATCTGAATTCCTGTAGCAGGGATTCCTGCCAATTGCATTATGCTGTTAAATGCACAAATGGTAAACTTGTATTATGTTAAGTCACTGGAATTTGGAGTTGTTTGTTACATCCCCTAATGTTACTTAGCACAGAGAATCACAACTGTTCTCAAATAGATAAGTTTTTTTCCATGGGGTAGACATTATATATAATTTCCCACCAATGTTGTTTCTTCCCCACTTCTGCAAATTTAGAGGATGTGATTACTGGCTTCCTCGAAGTTGAGTAAAGCATTTGTGAGTAACTCTGGCCAATAAATTGCGAGTGAAAGTTATGTGTGGCTGAGGCTGTGGAGATCTCAGGTTTCATTACCCAGGCTCTCTTTTCCCACTCCGAGTGACTGAGAGAACTTACGTTCTAGGTGGTGCAGCCACAGCACAGCCAGCACGCGCTGGCCTGAGCTCCTGAGTGACTGCGAAGTTGAGCTCCATCTTACCACACAAACCATGTAGAATCTGAGTAGGAAATACATTTTGATTAGATCAAGCCAGATTTTGAGGTTTTTCATCAGGGCAGTATGACCTACCTTATTCTATTGTATGACATACAGGCTAGAACATGTACAATATACATGTATATATACATATATGTATATAACCATGTTTGTATATGTACACATATATTCATGTATATATGCACATATTGTGCATATATAATGTGCATTATATAATATATATTATACATTATATAATGTATAATTATATTATATTATATATGCACATATTGTATCTATACAATATGTATGTGTATATATGCACATATATATCTATAATATATTATAGATAATGCACATTATATAATATATATTATATATAATATATGCACATTATATATACATATATACATATACATATATATAATGTATATATTATATATACATATATATACATGTGTAAATGTGTATAGACACAGCTAAACACATACATATGTATGTCAGAATATGTGTATATGTGTACACATATATACCGATATGGTTACTAAATTTTGCATTAGGAATTTTGGTGATACAGTGGTGCTTACTTTATACTTTTAAAAGAAAATTTTTAGCAATTTAGGTCATTTTTAATGATATCATGCCAAAATCCATATACTAAGTGACCTCTGTTGGACATTCTGCAAGGTGCTAATCACACCCCTTGTCCTCTCTGCATTCTAAACAGTATGAAAAATAAAAACAAGAAATTGGTGAAATTATAGATCTCAAGATAATAACTTCTTTACCCCAATAAATGGCTAAAATGGATTTTTCTACTCTATATCAACAAATGTGATCTAACTCGTTCACCTCCTTGCAGAGAGAACAGCTGGAGGACTGTGGGCTTGCCCCTAGATACAAAAAGCCCTAGCCCAGAGAGCTTAGGGTATGAAGCAGTTAGCAAGGAGGAAAGCAGGTACTACTTGCAGACATGTGGAAGAGGGAACAGGACACTGTTGGTGTTCACCTTGATCTTACCCTTCAGGAAAGTAAATAACCAGGTAATTGGGAAGAGAGACATGGTGGTCTTCCAATCTGGTTTCCTCTTGGAGAGACACAGAGATACTCTCTTCCTGTGGAATTTTGAGAAGTTGATTAATAACCTTTCTTTTCTACCTACAGGAACCTTTTCTGAGTCTTTGGCATCTTTGCCATTATCACTACGAACATTGGTAACTCTCTCCTCTCACTAAGGAGACATGATGACTAAGCGCAAGGCTATGCTGAATTGGATCCTGCAAGAGAAAAAGGGTATTAGTGGAAAATCTGGTGAAATCTGAACAGAGTTGGGAATTTAGTTTATAGTAATGTACCAATTTTAATTTCTTAGTTTTAATAAATGTACCATAGTTGTATAAAATGTTAATGTTAAGGGATGCTGGAATGCAAGGTATATGAGAACTCTCTATACTACCACTGCAACTCTTTGGTAAATCTAAAATTATTTCAAAATTTTAAAAATAAAGGAAAAATATCTGTCTACTTCTACAGGCTATGGGGTATGATCATTAGAAGTCTAATTTTACAAACAAGCTTATGGCAAAGCCTGCTTAAAAGATAAGTGGATTAGGTAGGGGGAGGCTGAGTGGTTATTTTGGAGTTCCTCTTAATATTCTGACTTAAACTTCATAGTAGTACTCTTCTTATAATACCCTGTAGCAAAGCTTAGACAAGATTGACATATTTAAGTAAATCTGCATTGAAGGCTAGTGAATAATGAAAAGAGCAAACACTTCAAAAAGCTGACCTATAATATGTAGCTAAACTCTCATAATTTTGTGAACCCTAAAAGGTATTCTCCTTTACTTTACTTTCAGCTTCCTTCCACTTGGGGAAGTTCTTTTTAAAATCTACTCTTCAAGAATGATACCTACCCCTGTGAACCTCTAAATCAAGAAGGGGGTTGTTAAAATGTTATCCCCACAGGTCCTCGAAGGGGGCAGTCCACAGACATAATTGCTGGATGCAACGTCCACATCTCTACATTACAAATAAACTCAATGCTTATGGAATACATATAGGAGGGACATTTGATGTCAACAAGCAGACAAACTCTTGAGAGTCAGCACAGTAGAAAAGAAATGGTTAATAGCTTTGGAACCAGAAATAACATGTTTGAATACCAGACATGCCACTTTCTATCCAGCTTCTCTTAAGTAAAATATCTATTCAAGTCCCAGTTTGCTTAATCTGTGAAACTGTGATGATAGAGCCCACTAACAAGGTTGTTTTGATATTTAAGTGACTCATCATACATAAAAATGTTCCTGTGATGCTGAGGGAATAGATTCCACACTCTCTTAAAAAGGTAGGATTTGACTTTTAAAAAAGAAGGATAAGTTTAAACTATGACCCTCAAGATGGAGGGAAAAACAAGTTTCAACGTGAGAAGTGAAGGTACACAACTGTGAAGTGGCTTTGCTGAAAGAGGCATACTTTCTTCCCAATTGTACACATACCAGACTATGGTAACAAGTACAGTTTCAGAGTACCTTTAAATCAGCATAGTTCCACCCTTATGTCATGACACCATAGAAATATTTACAAGATGCACTTTCCTGTCAGTTTCAAGATTCATTGGAAGGCATATCTCAACAGACTGAAAGTGACTACTTATTTTTCTGTTAATTGCATAATCACAGAAAACTCAAGTCAAAATGAGTTTGCTGGTTGTTGCTATAGAGCTTTCAGTACTTTCACTGAAAACAGAGCAAATTTAAGACAAAGATGGATACAAAAGAGCAGTCGTCTACTTTGTTGAAGAGGAGGATTTTACCCACCTGGATCAATGCACATTAACGGTTTTTGAGCTTAAATTCCAAGTAATTGGTGAGAATATATGTAACCTCACAACTCAGTGACAGAAATGATTCTAGCAACACTGATCATAGAGGTGACAGCTTATAAAAGATACAAGAGCTCTTAGGAAACTGTTCCAAGGCCTTATAAAAACAACTAATGATGTAATGATATTCTGTCCTGTTTAATTACCAGTTATAATGCAATATAATTAAACCCAGAGGCAGAAGGATAACAGTACCAAGATGTAGACAATTAAGTTAATCACAACGCATGTAAGGTATATTTATGCACCACATAAATCTTCTGACAGAAAAGATATAGATCTACTGTGATTAAAACGTGAATTTTTCTGGCATTTGCATGTAATAAAAAAACATTCATTTTCCATATTCTAAGCGGTAGGATGAATTGTCAATGACAGTGTTTCTAAAAATGGGATAGTAACATTAATTAATATATTGTCACTATCTACTCCCAGGTTTGCAGTTCTTCTTTTACCTTTATTATATCATTTGACATATAAATTTTTAAATTTTAATTTCAATACATTTGTCAACCTTCTTGTATGGTTTATGTTTTTGTGTGATATCTAAGAATAACTTCCCTACCATGTGGCAACATATATTTTCCCATTTTTTCTTCTAATACAGATTTCCTTTTTTCATATTTAAGGCTTTAATCTCTCTGAAGTTGATTTCTGGGTGAAATTAAAACCTACTTTTTCAAATTACTTTTTCTAAGGAAATACTCTAACCTATCACCATATTTTTTTAATAGGCTACCCTTTCTCACTGTTTTATAACATAATATAACTTTTTCTGACTTTTATATGTACATGTACATCATTTATATTTAACTAATGTAGATTAAAAGTTATATCATATTTTTAAGCCAGAATAGTGTTACCTTTTATGTTTTATTTTATTTTATTGTTGTTCAATTACAATTGTACCAATTTTTCTCTCCAATGCTCTCCATTGCCCTGCCCACACCCCACTCCCTCAATCAATTTCCACCCTGTTGTCCATTACCCTGGGTCTTTTATACATGTTCCTTGACTAGACCCTTCCCCTTTTTTCCCTTGATAACCAGTAGATTGTAAGTTTTTGTTTTTTTAACTATATTTTTGAATTATTTTCTTATTTTGTTGACCTAAGCATTGAAATTAACATCTTAACTGAAAGTAGTTTAGTTTTTATTAATCCCAACTTTTAATTTCAATAGTATGAAAAACATTGGTCCAATATATTTTCATTCCCTCCTCCTCCTGTGTGTTATTATTGTCATGCAGATCACATCTGTAAACCAATCAACACAGTTCTATAATTATTGCTTTGTGCAATTGTCTTTTAGCTACCATATTAAATTAACTTTACCAGTACTCTTTATTTTTTCATGAGGTTTCAGATTACTATCTACTGCCCTTTTATTTCAGCTTGAAGCACTCCCTTTAGTATTTCTTATAAAACAAGCCTGTTGATAATGACTTCCTTTAGTTTTTGTATCTTTGGGAATGTCTTAATTTCTTCACATTTATAGGATAGTTAGATATAGAATTCTTGATTGATAGTTTTTTCTTTTAGTAGTTGGAATATGTCAGTCCTCCCTGTTCTGACTTCCATAGTTTCTGATAGATATCAGCTGTTACTGCTATTAAGAATACCCATTGTATGTGATGAGACACCTCTCTGACACTCTCTAGGTTCTTTCTTTGTCTTTTGTCTTTCAACATTAATTATGATGTGTCTGGGTAAGAAGGGCTTCTTGGAATTTCTTGAGCCTTTTGGATATGTTAACAAGTTGTTTTCATCAAATTTGGGAGGTTTTCATTATTTCTCCAAATACTCCTTCTGCCCTCTCTCCTTTTCTTCTGGGACTTTCATTATATGTGTTGGTAAGCTTGATGGTAAGCCACAGACCTTTGATGTCTGTTAATTTTTCTTTTTCTTTTTTCCTGTTATTTAGACAGATTAATCTCAATTGAATGATCTTCAAGTTAAATGTTTTGTTTTTCTGCCAATTTAAGTCTGCTGTTGAGCCTCTTTAGTAAATTTTTCCTTTGTTATTATAGTTTTCAACTTTAGGACTTTTGTTTCTGTTTTATAATTTCTGCCCCTTTGCTAATACTGTCTATTTGCTGAGATATGGTTTTCATACTTTTCTTTAGCTCTTTAGACATGGTTTCTTCAAAGTCTTTGAGCAACTTACAATAGTTAATTTAAAGCATTTTTCAGGTAAGTTCTACATCTTGGTTTACTCAGGGACACTATATTGCCTGCTTTTTTTCCTGTGTATGGGCCATAATTTGTTTTTTTGCACGTCTCATAATTTTTTGTTGATTGCTCAACATTTTAAATATGTAATGTAGCAACTTTTGAAATCATATTAATCTTCCTTTTCAGCGTTTGTCACTGTAGTCCTCTGTTATTGTCGTTGTTGTTCCTGCTGAGTTTTTTGTATGCTTTCTGACTTTTCTGACTGCCTGTAAGGTTCATATTCTTTGCATTGCATGGCCACTCTAGTCTCTGCTTGGTTTTGATTATGGTCAGCTAATACTTAGACAGGTTTTCTTTAATCCGTTGAACAAGTGAGGTCAATCTTTCCTCAGGTGCCCTTTCGGTTGTTAGGTTCTGTCTTTAACAGTTTGGTAGTTTACAGCTGTGCCTTAGCTTTGACTTCCAGCTTTTGTACAGCCTCAAGATCAGCAAGAGGTAAGATTAAGAACCTGGGCATTCACATAATATTGCGTGTGTGTTTGATGTTCTGGATCCCCAGAAATAAGTCAGAGCTTTTCAAAGCCCCCTGTGCACTTCCCATTCCCCAGATTTTCTTTTTAAATATTTGGGTCAATTTTTTGTTTGTCCCTACTAGTATTACTGCTTATGCTGCTGTAACAATTGCTGCTTATTGTTTCACATAACTGCCCTGAGGATAGAGATCTCTTACTGAGAGAGACTTGAGTCAGTCAAAGAATGATAGGCTTTGCAAATGGGGCTTTGCCAGGGAGCTACCATTCAGGTCATCTAATGATATTTCTCTGAAAATGAAGCTGTTGGGGGAGTTCCAAACAATTTGTACTGTCTCCAGTGGCTGCTAGGTGACTGGTTTTCACACTACCATATCTCTGAGGCTTCTGATTTTCAAGACTACTACGAAGCTAAGAAAAGAGAAATGGGAATAGGGCAAGTTGAAAAACCACAGAGCTCACTGTTCTTATCAAAAGTCAGGTGTTTTTCTTGAATAAATGTTGCAAGCTTTTGGTTAATTTACAGAGTTTTTAAAAAGTTTATTTTAATATATATTTTTACCACTGTTCTTGCTAATTTTCTGAAAGAATAAATCTCAGTGGCCTTTACTCTATGTAAATGTTTGTGTGGTCCCCAAATTTACATGTTGATGCCCTAGCTCCCAGTGTGATGGTATTTTACATGATGCTATGAGGGTGGAGCCCCAATTTTGGGATTGGTACCCTTATAAGAATTGACATCAGATAGTTGCTTCCTCTTCCTTTCTTTACCATGTGAAGACACAGTGAGAACGTGGCCATCTACCAGCAAGGAAAAGGATTCTTACCAGAACCTGACCATGCTATCATCTTGACCTTGGACTTTCCAGCCTCAAAAAATGTGATAAATAAATGTCTGTTGTTGAAGCCACACAGTCTGTGGTATTTTGTTATAGTAGCCCAAGCTTATAAGACACTGACTTTCTGAAAGTTCTTCTCTATTTTTTTCATATATTTAATAGTTATAAGTGCTTCATTTTAGAAAAATTTCTTCTCATCCTCTTTGCTCATCCTATTAAGAGCATTGAATTTTCTTATTGGACTGGAGGGTTTTTTTTTATTAATAAGTATATGTAAACAGTGCCATATTTTTGTTGAAAGTTTTAAATATTATACTTTCTGTACATATTGATATTTTATCAAGTCCAATATATTAATATCTACAATTATATTTTTATCATATTAGGAAGAGTTAAACATCATTCATATTTTCTAGATTTTTTAATGATTTCATTTGTATATCAACTGTTTCCATTAGTCTAGAATTAACTCTGGCATATGTTATAGTGGGAAAAGTCAACTTGATTTCTGTCCCCAAATATCAATTTTTCTAATAGAATTTATCTAATAATCTATCTCATCTCCCATTGGTTTGTAATACTTCATTTATCATGTATTAAATTTAGAAATATGATTATATACAATAAGGAAGTTTCTGAGCTATCTCTCTTGAACTTTGATCAAATTCCTATCCTAGGTCAAATACTACATTATGTTGATATATTGTTGCTTTATAATCTCTTTTAATATGTGGTTATTAACTGAATTAATATGCAATGCTAAGAGCAAACACTAGATGAAAACTAGACTTTAGAGTATGTCCTTTCTGTCTTTGCTCCTGTAGTTCTTAAATTCTTATTCTAATTTCAACAGAGGCATTGCCTCCTTTAAGGAGATTTTTGTGAGTCCCTCTTTTTCTCCTTCTGGGTTCAGTTAGGTGCCTTTCTTCTTTGCTGCTTCTTTATTTTTAAGATTTTATTTATTTATTTTTAGAGAGAGGGAAAGAGAGGGAGAAAAAGAAGGAGAAAAACATCTACGAGAGAGAGAAATATAGATCCATTGCACTTCATCTGCACCCCCTGCCTGGGGGCCAAATCTGCAGCCCTGGCATGTGCCCTGACCAGGAATTGAACCGATGACCGTTCACTTTGTGGGACAACTGATGCCCAACCAACTGAGCCACACACCATTCAGAGCTTGCTCCTTCTTTATATTTTCATAATGTCTCATTCATACCTTTGTTATGGCAAATATCTCATTGCATTTGGAGGCTTGAGAGTTTGACTGTTCATACCATTGGACTGTGGTAAACTCTTTGAGGGCAGAGACTATGTTCTGTATCTATGATGCTTCGAGTGATTTCTGACCATATCAGTAGCTCAATAAATTTTCCCTGAACAAATGAATAAATGGTATCAATTGAACTTTCCTCTGATGTGGATAATGGGGAAAAGAACATGTAGTTTACAATTTGGGCATTGTTTTCATTAATCTAGGACTTATGAATACAAACATCTAGGATTCAGTAATGCCTTGATTTTGAATTTTCTTACTCTGCTTTAACAAGAGGTTTGACTATCATCGTTGGATATATAAAAGCTGTGGTTTGAATGCAGTCCCCAGTCATTTGCTGTTAAAATGTTCTTTGCAGATTCTCTCTATTGCCAGCGTTATTTGCTTTTTAAAGGAAAGCAATTTAAATCAAGCGTCTAGAATATCTGCTAATCCCAGCAGGGTTGAAATGTCCTAACACTTGTTATATGCACTTGGAGAAATGACTTTCTATTGCACACGTCTGGCCTCAGCTGCCACAAAAGAAGTTATGACTATTGGATACACATTCACAGCCCTGAGAGGCCTTATAGGACTATGAGTTTCCAATTAGAGATTTCTAAAGAAGCTAATTCGTACCCCAGTAGCTAGTTAACAAAAGAGACAGTCGGTTTCCTTGATAACAGCTATAGATTTTTTCATTATGAATCAGACTTGCATCTCGGCATCACATGTAACCGACTTATTGAATAAGGCATATTTTTAGCAAGAATGAAACATTTTTTAAAAATCAGAAGGAAATATTTATATTTTTGAGAGAAAATACTAAGTTTTTAAACAGCTTTTTAGCAACCAAATGATCACGAAGTCTAGAGTTTAATCTATTCAATCTATTAAACTGTGACAAAATCATTTTGAAATAAGCCAAGATATAAATAAACACATAAATACATACATTACAGGAAAGACAGATAATTGTAGTAAAGCAGAAACAATTGGATAAACTGTCATGAATAGGAAGTGCAAGCTGCTAGCCTGAAGTGGAGTTAAAATAATTAGAACAGCTTAGCTGTAAACCACACAAACAAAAAAGACAATCATTTAAAGGAGACTTAAATTTGCAAAGACAACTGAAGTAGAACACTTATGAATTTTTTATTAATCCAGTCTAAGACAACATGCATAATATTGACAAATGTTTCTGCATTCCACGTTAATTTAATGAGCTCATCTTGAAGAATCCACATTGACTACCTTGAGTCCTTGAGGCTCTCTTTAACCTTTTGATACTCAGAAATGTGGCTTTTGCATCATCTATTTATGGTCAGACATGACATTACAAGATTAGAACCTTGTCTTTCTCCAACAGGAGCAAATGAAAGTGACATCAGGCATCAGCTCCCATCACTTACCAGCTACGTGGGAGGTCTGAAGCAAAGAGAAAAGGACTTTGCAGCTAAGCAAGCAAGTGGTTTGGCAAGAGGACCTGACTATAGGTTAAAGGACAGCTCAGCAATAAATAAAAGAAAAAATTCTGCTTTTATATTTAATGTAGTCAAGTCCTAAGGATTAAAGTCTATATTTTTTCTCACTATCCAAGTAGAATTTCAAAGTTTTGATTTTCATGAAAAGGAAATATTATAAATGTTTAATTATATTAATTAATAAAGAATTATTATGTTACAGCTAATACAAAATTATAAAGTTCAACATGTCATTATTGGCTCCAAAATGTATGACATAATCATAACTTTACCTTCAAATGATGTGATTTTTATTGGACATAAATAACCTCTCCAATTCCCTACAGCAAAAGAAATTCCCACTCAAAGAACATAAATCCCCACTTACAGAGAAGTCACTTTTTATGAAGTAAGCATTGGTATACCTAGTTAACACTGCGGTGTAGATTAGCTTATTGCTGTCTTTTTGCTTCAGGGAAACTGGAAAAGGAGAAGTGTGAGGCTGTGGTTGACCTGGGCAGTTAGGGTAAAGGAAGTGGGAATCACCTGACACAGACATTTTGATAGGATAAGAAAGAAAGACACAGGCCCATAGCTTCTCAAACAGAACAACCCTCATCCTTCCTGTAGGTCTTGGCACTTGCTGTTCTCTTGAAACTCTCCACTCCTTTGTACAACCCCAACCCCAACCCCAGTTCTCTACCTGGATAAATCCTCTTCAACTTCTGGGTCTTAGCATAATTGTCATTCCCTCAGGCGAGTCTCTGGCTACTAAGATTAAGATGCACTCATGGAACACTGAATTTTTTTTTTTGTATTTTTACACATATGAACTACAATTAATTATATTTTTAATACCGTCTTCCCAACTGGACAATAAGCATCATGACAGCAGGGCTTACTTACCGTTCCTTCCCAGCCCCTAACACATTATAAACACTTAAAAAAAAAATGTGGCCCTGAGTGGGTGGTTCAGTTGGTTGGAGTATCCCCAAGGTTGTGGGTTCGATTTCTGGTCAAGGCACATGCCTAGGTCGCGGGTAGCGCCTTGGTCGGGACCCATATAGGAGGTAACCAATGAAAGCTTCTCTCTCTGTCCCTCTGTCTCTCTCATCTCTGTCCCTCTCTCTCACCTCTATCCCTCTCAAATCAATACACATGTCCTCAAGTGAGGATTTAAAAAGTTACTTGTGGACCGATCGACTCGTGCAATGTGAGGGTGGTAGATATCTAGGTGACAGTGGAAGCCTGAGAAGGTTATGGACAGGAATGAAAGCGAGGATGAAGGGAGAAGGAGACAATCTTTTTAATTTCTCGATTTTGCTACTTATCGGCCCCTACTTTTTCTACTTTCTGCAGCCTTCTCTTTGACGATCTTGGTAGGAGCACCAATAAAATGAAGTATAAACTTGTATAGTGCTTGTCATATGTCAGGTACTGTTCTAAACACAGATTAACTTTTGTTTTTTTGTGTTTGGTCATCACATAACCCTATGAGAGGCTTTAATTATTTGTTTGTAGGTAAGGAAACTGAAGCATTAAGAGATTTAGTAAATTCCTGCATTCACCCAGATAGGATGTGGTGAACCTAGTATTAGAACTCAGCACTCTGACTTCAGAATACATGCTCTTAAATGCTTTCCTAAGATTATGTGAAAAGTTGCTGTGAAAGACATTCTTGTTTAATTAACATCTATTTCTAACTTCCTTTTTCTTGCCCCTCTGCTTTGTAGGACAGTTCGGCTTTTATTGCTTTTCCTATCTACTTTGCATCTAGTGGGGTTCTGCCAGCCAATTCTGATAAATGAGGCAAAAACATATCATTTGGAGAGAGAAGGTTTCTGGGGGAGCAATTATTTTTCTAAAAACATAATGGGATAACTATGGGTTGTGGCCAACTTCCCCTCTGGTTACAGCCTGGAATGCAGATGTTAAGCCTAGAGCTCTAGAAGCTATTTCGGACCCAAGAGGGAAAAGCCAAAGAACCGTAGAGGAGACAGCCAAAGCCCTTACAATATTGAGGCACTGGACCAATGTCAGCATCTGACCATATCCATTTCCCTTGTTCTGTGGTAAAAACAAAGCCCAATTTGTTTACCCACTGTTGATGATGTTTTCTGTTACTCATAGCTGAAAACAAGACTAAATGATAGAAATAAAAGAAAACATTACCAAGAGTGGGTAAACAAATTAAGGTTTATTTTGTGATATTTTACCATGTAACAAAAAGAAGAGAGGCCTAAGGGACTTCTGAAGACTGATAATGTAACTACAGTGTCCCTCTAGGATGGAAATAGGGATACTACTAAAGAAGGAGAGACAGCGACGTCATGATGGAAGCAGAGGTTGGAATGATGCAGCCAGCAGCCACCAGGAGCTGGATGAGGCAAGAGATAGCTTTTTTCCTTGGATCCTGCAGAAAGAATCAGTCCTGATTTTAGCCACATATAACTCATTTCACACCTCTGGCCTTCAGAACTGTAAGAGAATACATTTCTATTGTTTTAACCCACTAAGTTTGGGGCAGTCTGTTAAAGCAGCAATAGGAACCTAACACAAACGTCTTCTCATTTCGAGTCACCATATTTTTAACTCCGCAGAGAGGTCTCTTGATTTTTTTGTTTTCTCCCAGGAATGTCCTCTTATCCTTCCCCCCTCCCACTGGCATGATTACCTAAACAATTTTTCCATCAACATCCACATTTTCCAAGCACCACTTTTCTCCCATCACACCCACACAGCAAAGCACCAACTCTGGGTCAATCCCTTTGCCTGCTTTCTCCATCTTTACACCTGGAATTCCAAGAAATTCTAACGAAAAAGATATTATAATATCAGAAAATTTTATCACTGAAAATGTATGTTTTCCAACTTATTTTAGAACAACTTTCTTTAATTTTTCTAAGAATCTATTTCTGTTCTTTACTACTCTTTAATTTCTTCTCCTAATCTCCCTCTGTTTTATCTCAGCAGATAAACTCACTGACTTCATGTAGAAAATTGAAACCATCAGTCATAAAAAACAAAAGGTATTTTTTTCTAAAAATCTATTTTCATCCTTATCATCTTTATCTCCATTTGTACAAGGTCATAAGTCTCCTGTCTACATGCTTGGAAGGAATATAATAAGTTAAACAGCCCTCTAAATCCATTGGTTCAGCATCCATGCGTTGAACCAAGGTTGGGTCAAAAATTATGTATCTTAAATGTTATGCTGTTGCTGACGTGTATTATGCATGTAGTAGGCCTACTATAATTGCATCTGTACTGACCATGTACAGACTTCTTTTTCTTGTCATTATTTTTAAACAATTCAGTATAACTATTTACATAGCATTTACATTGTATTAGGTAATAGAAGTAATTTAGAGATGATCTAACATATACAAGAAGATGTATATAGGTTACATGCTATTTTATATAAGGGACTTGAGCATCTGCAGATGCTCAAGTATCTGCAGAGGGTCCTGGAACCCATCCCCTGCAGATATTGAGAGGCAATATACATATAAATGCAGAAGCAAAGATAAATAAAAGCAAAGTGACAGCAGCAGACTAACTTTGCCAACAGCGGTAGCTATGGCCAAAAGCCTGTCACGGTTTTTAAAAACTGTATTTATTGTAGTAGGCTCCTCAGAGTCCAAGATTCTCAATACATACAACTCACAACCCACTGATAAAAACATGTATTTAAATGAATACATCGCAATACACTATGCAAGTATAATATTTGAAATGGGTACACCCACTAAATGGGAAGAAAATAAGGAGCAGTGAGCAACTTTGCCAGAACAGTAGAAGGATTACGTCACTGGCAAGAAGGCTCAGTGGAGACTGCTATGGTGGAGCAGGAACTTAAAGGCAGACTGCAAGACAGACAATTCACCGAAGAGGGAAGAACATGTGCAAAGGCTGGAGATACTGAATGCATAGCATTTCTAGAAAACCGTCAGAGGACTGGCATTCTGGGACATTCCACTGGAACTGGGGTCTGGAAGGAGAGGTTCTAGGGAAGTAGGCAGGGACCAGGTTATCGAGGACAAGGTTAAGGAGTTTTCATATTATTTTCTAGGCTAATGTTCCCCAAATTTACTGGCTCAAAAGAGTCCTAGAATGTTTGTTAAACATATGCATATCCCAAACCCTTTTCTGGAACTGGTACTTGAGTATAGGATGGTCCCAGGAATCTCTATCTTAACCAAATGTAGGAGAGTTGAAAAAGGAAAAACATTTAGAAGCAAATTTTAAGTTCAGCGTTACCACTTACTAGTTATAAGAGCCTCAGAAAAATACATAGATTCAAGATTCTTGAATCTTGTCTTTAAAAATATGAAAATGTGACCCCTATCTTGCAGGGCTGCTACAGGAAAGTGACAGGATTCAGTGCAGTGCCTGGCATATAGTAAATGACTGATAAGTAACAGCTTTTAAGGCTAATTTTGCCATTATTCTTCCCATTATTGTTTTTTAGTTTGCATTCTCTCTCTTCCTAGACAGTTACAATAATAATTTTTTCAACAAGTATCCTTTCCCCCAGTATCACCTACACACAGCATCAAGAAGCTATGTAGACATGGAAATATAGAGTTGGGAGTGAAGGGTAGGGATGGAGGTTGTTAAAAGGACCTAGGCTAAACACAGAGCTAAGCCAAAGTGCCCATGTCAGGGAACAGAACTGAAGAATTCACATGTGTTTCTCAGAACGGGATCAGAGAAAGAGTGATAGTCTACACAGGACTGTTCATCTGTCCAGTGAGGACAAGGGGCTGCAGAGAGAGAGACCCAGAGACAATTTTAAATAACCCGATAAAGGAGAGGGGGAGTGAAGGCACAGATCATACCCTTCTGCTCATGAAGTCCCTCAACCTGAAGAGATGTGAGCTCTGTGGTGGAGAAATATGAGATTTACATGGGGTCTCAGATTGGAGTTTTAAATGGAATGACACTGTGTTTTGCAAAAAACCCCAAAAGGTATAGAATCTTCCTAAGATGGTCTTAAGAGGTGGGAAAGGAAGATTTAATTTACTTCCATTGAAGGCAGGGATTCCGAAGAAAACCTAAAACCATTTTAGGTTTATGCCCCTTCAAGTTTGAACCGTCCAAGAATCTGGTGAGAGGGCTGATGCTGTCAAAGATGGCATTTAAGTTTCTGGCATGAAGGAGTAAGCACTGCTGTTACCTGATATGGGGATCCAGCAGCCCAGATATGGGCATAGAGGGCTGTGAGTCCACTGCCTGAAAATGTCAGCTGAAGCATTGTCAGAGGAGGTGATGAGTCAGGGAGAGTGGAATGGAGGGGAGCCAGGAACAGTCAAAGGAAGGCAGTCAATGAAGGATACTGAAAAAAGCAAACCAGGGTCTGTGTTCCTGAAGGAGGAAGTCAATAGACAAAAGGGCCAACTGTGGCTCCTGCTTCTAATTTTATTTCCACCGCAATTGTGCTAACAGTCCAGACCAGTTGAGCAAGCTGTGCTTTACTCACCCTCTGCAGGGGGACACAGTATGATTTTCGTTTTCAAGTTCTGCAGTGTATACTATAGGTAGGCAAAGTATGCTTGTCATTTAGGGTGGTTGGAAGGGGGCTTAGAACTCCAGAAATGTCCATTGATCAATAAAACAGATTTCCAGGAAAGAAAATACATAATGCATTGCTCCCTCAGTGATTCCTCAGATGTTCCACAGTATTTGGGCATGTTAAGAAACACCAACTA
Organism: Mormoops blainvillei; assembly: GCA_004026545.1. NCBI lineage: Eukaryota > Metazoa > Chordata > Mammalia > Chiroptera > Mormoopidae > Mormoops > Mormoops blainvillei. The sequence goes on along the minus strand of PVJD01000185.1, from coordinate 55,112 downwards.
TAATATACTACATCTTCATAAACTGCACAGACCCTAGAATCATAATTTCACAGACCAGGGAAAGTGATAGCTAGTGAAAATAAAATGTAGTTGTCAAGAGTTCTCAAAGATCTTTCTCAAGTTGAGAACTCCAGGGTGTGAGCTGGCATATGGATTGTTGCTATCTTCCAGGTTACATGCCCCTCTATTCAACTCATAGGGATACTTAAATAATATATATACTAATACAGTTCTTGTGATGCAGGGTCAGTTATGGCTGCAGAAGAGGAGAGCTACCAGTGGCATGAAGGTGAGTGTTCAGGTGTCTGCCATGGAGGTATGTTAGGGTGGCTACACTCGCCAGACCATTCTTTTTTTTTAATTAACTTTATTGAGGTAACATTGGCTAATAAGATTCTATAGGTTTCAAGTATACATTTCTATGATACATGATTTGTGTATTGCATTGTGTGCCCACCACCCAAAGTCAAATCATCTACCATCACCATATATTTGGTCCCCTTCACCCTTTCCTCTGGCAACTACCATACTGTTTTCTGTGACTATGATTTTCAGTTTTATATCCCACATATGAGTGAAATCATATGGTTCTTAGCTTTTTATGATTGACTTATTTTGCTTAGCATGATGTTCTTAAGGTCCACCCATGTTGTCACAAATGGTAGTACTGCATCTTAAGACTGAGTAGTATTCCACTGCACATAGATACCATGTCTTTTTTATCCAATTATCTATCAAAGATAGATAATGTTGTTTCCATGTCTTGGTCACCATGAATAATACTGCAATAAACATAGGGGTACATACATCTCTGTGAATAATTTTTTTTTAAGTTTTAGGATAAATACCCAAAAGAGGGGTTGCTAGATCATGTGGTAACTCTATTCTTAATTTTTTGAGGAAATGCCATACTGTTTTTTGTAGTGACTGTACCAGTTTACATTCCCACCATCAGTAAATGAGTTTTCTTTTTTCTCTCCAACACTTATTACCTGTCTTATTGATAGTACCCATTCTAACAGGTGTAAGGTGGCATATCTTTGTAGTTTTGACTTCCATTTTCCCTAAGAGCTAATGAAGTTGAGCATCTTTTCATGTATTTGTTGACCATTTGTATGTCTTCTTGGGAGAAGTATCTTTTCAGGTCTTCTACCTATTTTTAAATTGGATTGTTTGTCTGGTGTTGAATACAACTTCTTTATCTTTCTGGATATTAACCCCTTTTCAGTACTGTTGCTTGCAAATATTTTCTTTCATTTGGTTGGTTGGATCCCATTTTATTTTGATAGCAGGGTTTTTTTGGGGGGGGGGGTTTCTCTGCAGAAGTGTTTTTGTTTGTTATAGTCCTATTCATTTATTTTTGCCTTTATTCCCTTGCCTTTGTGGTCAAATTCATAAAACCATCTGTAAGACCAAGGTCCATAAGTTTAGTACCTACATTTTCTTCTGTGTAATTTATTGTTTCAGATCTTATATTTAGATCTTTGATCCATTTTGAACTGATTTTAGTATCTGAGGATAAACTGTAATCTAGTTTAATTCTTTTGCATGTGGCTTTCCAATTTTCTCAGCACTGTTTATTGAAGAGGATTTCCTTTCTCCATTGTATGTTTTTAGCTCTTTTGTCAAAAAGTATTTGCCAAATATATGTGGTTTTATTTCTGGGCACTCAGTTCTGTTCCAGTGATCTATGTGTCTGTTTTTCTGTCAATATCATGCTGAGTTGATGATCATTGCTCTGCAGGATAATTGGAAGTCAGGTAGTGTGATTCCTCCAAATTCGTTATTTTTTCCTCAGGATCACTTTGGTTATTTGGGGTCTTTTGTAGTTACGTACAAATCTGATGATTTTTTTGTTCTATTTCTTTTAAAAATGTCATTGGCGCTTTGATAGGGATTGCATTAAATCTGTGTATTGCTTTGGGAAATATGGACATTTTAACTATGTTGATTTTTTCAATCCATAAACATGGAATATCTTTCCATTTCATTGTGTCTTTTTCAATCTGTTTTAATATGTTTTGTAGTTCCTTCAGATTCTTTAAGTTTATTTCTATGTATTTTATTCTTTTTGTTATAATTGCAAAATAAAATTTTTTTTATCTTTCTGAAATTTTATTGTTAGTATATAAAAAGGTAGTGGATTTTTGTACACTGTATCCTGCGACTTTCCTGTATTTGTTTATTGTTTCTTGTAGTATTTTTTATGAAGCCTTCAGGGTTTCCTATATAAAGAATCATGTCATCTGCCATGACTGGTGTGGCTCAGTGTTATCAGGCATCATACCACAAACTGAAAGTTCCCCAGTTGAATTCCCAATCAAAGAACATGCCTGGGTTGTGGGCCATGACCCCGGTTGAGGGCATGAGAGAGGCAACCAAATGATGTTTCTCTCACACATCGATATTTCTTCCTCCTCCCTTCTCCTCTCTCTAAAAATAAATAAATGAAATGATTTTTTAAAAAGAATCATGTCAACTGCAAAAAGTGACAATTTTACTATCCTTCTCAAACTTTTTCCAAAATATTTAAGAAGAAGAAATACTTCCTGACACATTTTATAAGGCCAACATAACCCTGATACCAAAACGTGGTAAAGATAACACAAAAAAGAAAACTGCAAACCAATATCTCTGATACATACAGATGCAAAAGTCCTAAAAAAAAAAAAAATCCTAGCAAATCAAATAAAACAACACATTAAAAAATAATACATCATGATCAAGTTGGGTTAATTCCAGGAGTACAAAGATGATTCAACATATAAAAGGTGATTAATGTAATACACCACATTAACAAAATAAAGGATAAAAATCATATGATCTTATGAATAGATGCAGAAAAAAACATTTGATAAGGTACCACACCCATTTATGATTCCCAGAGTTTTTGTGTCAGGACATCACTGGCTGTGATGGTCTTTCCTAATTCCTGCTAATCCTAGTTCCCTAGGCTTTTTATGTTCCTGTGAGCTATGAATCCTTTTAACCTAAATTAAGCAGATCTAGTTATAGATTTTTGCAACCAAGAACCCAGACTAGTACAACAGTGCTTTGTATTAATTTTCCTGGCATTTGCCCTCAGGGAGCTAAGTTCTATATTGCTTTAGGATAAAATATGAGATTCAAAGGAGACCACAGGTGGGAAGCTTAGTAAACATTCATGGGATTTTTTTTTGTCCCAGTATCCCCATCCCTCTGTTTCTACTTACATATACTCATTCAGGCATGCCAACAAACATAATGCACTAAACCAGGCCAGACATATTTCACCATGACTTCATGCCACAGTGATGGAAAGAAAGGGTGGACATGTGACCCCAGTCTTGTCAATCAGACTTAAGCCTAAGATTTTAAAAATAAAACAAAAAACCAAAAACTGTTGTAAGAGGTGTGGGGAAGAGCCTGGGAATTTACCTTTCCCTGGGAGCAGCCCTTAATTAGTGACTAGTAGGTACCTGATGATCAGAACAATGCTGAGGGGAGATTTACTCCATTTGCAGAGTCCCCCTGAGCGATTAAGCCAACGTTACCCTCTGTGGGGCTTTGCGTCATTTCACACCTTTACACCTTTGCTTAGCTTCCTTCCCTTTCCTGGACCCGGTCTCTACTGCCTTGTCAGATATTCCCAGGAATACTTTCTAAATCACTTTCAGGGGCTGTTTTTGGAAAATCTAATCTAAGACACCAGAAGAGCCAGAAGTCCTCTCATTCCTTGTAGATGACAGTGCTTGAGACATTGGGTCAACAACTAGGAAGATAAATCAAATTTGTTTCCTATCATTCCAGTCTCTCCAACAGATGAAATGATAAATTTCCATTCCTGCCTAAGCTAGGTTGAGTGTGATTTCTGTCATTTTAGCTGAGACACAATTCATCAGAGTAAGATAGACTGAGTTCTTTCCTTGCTCCATTTAACTATAGATCTTATAGACAAGTGAGGGATGTCAACGATATCACCCCTTGTTAATGAGATCGGTACTTTGGGTGCCAAGTGCCCGATTTATGACTTATATATATCCCATTACAGTTTAGTTACTAGTTTCTGGACTTTTCCACAGTACAATCACCTGAAAAATTTCATTCTACCATGATACATTCCCTAATACATATATACAGGTTAAGAAAGAAAAATAAATAGTAAAAATATCTTTTAAAAAAGAAAGAAAAATAAAAGAGTAAATTCTTTCTAAAATGTGAACCTGATGATGTCGGAGCAAGTTTTGTGCTCTTCAAATCTCTTTGTTCTCAAGATTCATTTGATTCTCCTTAAAATGGTCTCAAAATGCTTTATTATGTGATGTCAGGTGTAATCTCCAATCACATTCTTCTACTCCACTCCTGTATTCTAGTCATAGTGAACACTTTCAGCATCTCGAGTAACATGTTCTTTCTTATCCTTGGACCTTTGCCCCTCTTCCTCCACATGCTCATATTGCAGTGTCTCTCTTCACCTGGATTACTCCGTTTCAGGTTTCATGACTCAGCCGAGATATTGCTTCTTCCAGGAAGCCATCTTTGATGTCCCACCTTCCACCTCTGCTTGGTATTTCCACTGTTCCCTTTAGTTCTCTATAATTTCACATTTCTAATGTGATTAAAGTGCTTGTTTAAAATAAGAATATATGACCCTTGAGGTAAAATTATGTCCATTTGTTCAATGTTATATTGCTGGCATCTAACAAATTGTCTGGCTCATAATGGAATCATACTATTTTGGAAGGAAGGAAGGAAGGAAGGAAGGAAGGAAGGAAGGAAGGAAGGAAGGAAGGAAGGAAGGAAGGAAGGGAGGAAAAAGAAAAGAGAGAGATGTTGAAAGAAGATGAATGATGTCTTTTGGAACACCAGTAAAGCCGGTACACTAAGTTCCAATGTGGAAACATCTTCTTAAGAGAACTATCTTAATGGGAAAAAAAGATGAATACATATTTTCTCACCAGCATGTCAGCTCTTTATGATAGCTAAGGCTAACAAACACAAAATATGTTCTCAGCAACAAGGTAACTCCTGTGATTTACAGTAGTATCAGGAGTCCTGTGGCTGCGGTACCTGCTTCCCTCCCCCCCAAAATACCCAAGTTCCTTTGGAAAACAGACAACTGAGAGGAATATACCCACTGCTGAGAGACTTGGGTCAATCATTTAAGCTTTTTATTGTTATATTAATTTCAATTAATGTTCAAGAGCAGGAAGCTGTAGAGACTGCTCTTTAAAACAATTTGATTTCCAAATTTGTCTCATTTAGTAGCCAGATAGATTAAGGAATAAGGAAACACTGACTTCAAGGACAAAGTGCAAGGTTGAAAGTCAGAAGTTCACACACTATGAAAGCAGAAAGAGAAAGTGCTAATCTAAGAGTGCGTTATCTTATCCAGTGCAGTGAAAAACTTACCCTCCTCTCAGCATACTTTATTAGTTTTAAATCGCCAAGTTTTGCTCTAATCAATATTACTATGCTGGATGATAAATCTTTAAACAATAAACTAACCATTTTCAGAAATGGAAGGTAGGACCCTGACACTGCCACTCTATGCTGCTTCCTGGACTGGCCTCACCAACTCACCATGAGACAGACTCACCCTCAGACTGTTCCTCAGTGCATTCCTCCAGCAGTCACTACTGTCCAATTAACCTTGCCATGGAAGGTAAAACTATTGTGTCACTTTGACTTTTCTGCTTAACCAGTGACAATCAATTACCCTTTGGGATTTCAAACAATAATCTCCCTGCCACTACTGATCTCACTGTGTCAGTATTCACAGAACTACTTACCATATGCTGAGCCACTGTTTTTAGAGCAGACAGGATGACATCTATGGAGCTAATGAAAACAGCTGCTCACCCACATTGATTTTATGCAGCATTTACCTCTTGGGGATTATTTTTTGTACCCTTTGCTATAACGCTACAGATGGTATCCATGCTCACAAGTAGCAATTAGTGACTGAGTATGCCTTACTCATGGACAGCCCAATCCAGTCCATTTCTACAGAGAAAAGTGTTGGCAATCTACCCAGGCAAGAGTAGCAGTAGGTTTCTTTGTTTACACAAAAGAATGTCAATCCTACTGCATATATTTTTTCATTTTTAAATATCTCGATCCAAGCACAATTAACAAAGAATACTTGAAAATATGACTTTTATCCTTAAACTATTTGCCCTCTATATCATCATCATTAATCTTATCAGGAAAAAAAATCTTGGCCCTCCATATTTTCTCTCTTATCTTATAATGTAACCCAGGGTTTTCAAAATTTAATCATTTATATCCTACCTTTATGACCTTTGCCAACTATAGTCATAGATGATAGACAGATAGATAGATACAGGTATCGACACATACATACATAGGTAGATAATCTATATTAAACTAACCCACTTTTTATAACCTTTCGCTTATACTAAACAATAATAGTCATGAGCTACTTACGTATTTTTCTTACATGCATTTAAAGAACATAATTATTGAAATTTAAAATAATTGAGCCCCATCTAAATTGATCTGAACTATGAGTGTAACTTTTCGAGAAACAATGGTATGCCTGTGGTTCTTAATATGGACATGGAAGACTTTTTGAAAAATTCCAATGTCTAGAGCTCACCCCAGAGCAATAAAATCTGAATAAAAATAACTGAGAACAATGATATATCTAAAAGAGAAAAAATAATCATGCAGAAGCTCTTCACACTAACCTGTGAACTGTGTAAAAATCTTGAAATAGACACTTCCAATCAAAACTGAGTTGAGAGCTGCTTTACTAACTAAATTTGGGTTTCTTCCCCTTCATGAGGAATGCATGAACTAGCATTCAATTTCTACCCTATTCGATGGCTCTAAAAAAACTCTTAATTGTGAAAAGGGCAATTATTTTGGCTACAAAATTTAATCTTTTAAAGTTTGTTTAAGTCAAATAAAACAAAGTCTTTATAGAGAAGTGTACAGTTCTTCATGTTCCTCCACCTGCATTTATTAGGACTCATCTATGACTTTTTAAAATACAGGTATTTTATCTTTCTCACAAGTATGGAACTATGTATCTAAAAATCTCAAAAGGCATCTCCTGCATAGTAGACCCTCTGTAAATGGTCCTCAGATAAATAAATGAGTAAGTAAAGTTCTAATACTTACAGGATACAAATTATGTCAAAAATATTTCATAATTCCTTCCCCTCTCTGTTGAAGCTCATCTCTACTATGTGTATGGTAAGGCTTTCTTACATGATTTGAAAGGTAAAGACTAAAGATTTTCTAATATTTTTTCCCATGCTAAAAAGTTAAGTAACAGCAAAAGATAAAATGCTACAATAATAATGTGATAGCTTTGTGTGGTTTCAGTATTTGTGTCTCCCTCTGCAGCTGAACTGGCATCACTCCACTCATCTCAAAACCACTGCCCAGTACCCAGCTTGTAGTAAGTGCTCAACAAATCTGTCATGGGTATTTGAACTAACAAGATTTGTGGGATATAATCAAAACACTTCTGTGTTTTGGTGAGGGAGTTTTTCCCCTACCACTAGATGAAAGCTTTGGCAGGCCCCGCTACTTCTCCAGCATTTCTGTCTGCCAGTTATTTTTAACCTCCAAAATGCTCATTTTCTTCATCTGTAAAATAAGGGCTGGTACTACATGCTAAGGTCTCCATTCTGTTTCTAACATTCTCTCTCTCTTTTTTAAGTATACTATTCAGTGGCACTAAGCACATTCATATCGTTGCTCTACTTCTTAACATTTAATATCATGATTTTAAAATTTTTGTATAGAACTGGATATATCTTAACTTTGTTTTCTTATTCATAATTTCAAGAAATTGGTTGGCATTCCCATAGAGACCCCTCTGTGGTTATAAGCACTGACCTCGCATACTGTTTCCAGCAAAGACAAAGCTTATGTAAACAGTGGATCTTGAGAGAGCTGAAATCATTGACTTATAGAAAATGAGGTACAGTCTGCCTGATGATTTTAACATTCTCATCAAACACTTGTCTCTTTGATTTTAAAGGGTTTACTTTCCATTTTATTGGCATATGTATTCCACATGTTTTCTGCCTCTCTATCAAACTGATCCATAGTTGCCACCAAATCTTCATAAAGGGTATGTTTTTATACAACTGATGGATGGATATGTATTTTGTAAACTTTCCTCACCACCATCATTAATTTCTCATGAAAAGAGCTAATGCTCACCTTTTCTGGGCTCCGTCCAGAGCTCCGTCCAGGAGCAAGTGACTGCAAAATACTGGCAACTCACATTTGGCGATGTCTCTGAGTTATAGCAGTCTGCTGCAATCGCCTTGTCCCTGATTGACGTTCTTATTTTCTCCAGAATGAAACCGGAGTCAGTTCCTGCCATATGTTGCAGGCGAAAGACAAAACCATCTTAGAGCCTTATCCTTTCTGCTTTCCAACTGCAGCCCAAACTTTGGGTTTTCTAATCCTAAAGAGAGATGTCAGAGAGAAGTCTTTTATGTTCCATATTGCTGAGCCAGTAATGCAAAATGCAAACTAAAAATTCCATTCTACTTTCTCATACCAACTGAAAGGAAAATACAGCTTTGGAGAATAACAGCCAAGAAATTGAACTGTATCCTGAGGGGACAGGAAGAACGAGCCTGGCACTGTACTGTTCTAAGCAGCACCGTTATGAGATTCAGAGGTCAATGGTGCCCATGGCCCTCATAGAGTACATACTAGGCTAGAAATAGGAATGCGTGGGCGATGAAACATCTTCCTCTTGTGAAATCAGGATAAAATCCATTGAGCTCTGTTTCTATTTGGGGGAAAAATAGCCGAGAGGCTAATAAAGAACTAAGAGGGTGTTGGATCACATTCTTCCTTTTTTCCATATTTTTCCATGTATTTATTCTTTTGTATCATAGATGGTTATTAAGCAGATATCTATCAACACTGTGGGAACACAAATTTAAGTGAGGCAAAATATAGCCATAAATAAGCTGAAATCAAGTTGGAAAATACTCACCTATGCAGATTATTATAATAGAAAGCTTTCTGAAGATCATAACCTCTGAATTAAATTTTGTTTTAGTTGAATGCTAAACAAATATAATTTTCTACATCATAGTACTTTACACTTTTGTAAAATTTGCTCTTTGCTGCATGCACAGATATGCACTTATCCATACTAATTATTAAACGATGAGTATAAATTAAACTGTCAGAGGAGGTAAAGATGTGATGGAAGCAGACATGGTGTCATGCCACACGGAGGAACTTGCATGAGCAAAGGCCCAGAGAAACAGTTGGGTGCCCTGAGCCAATTTCGGGCTAGATGCCAGTGACCACATAATTTATTGTCCAAAGTGGGACACTTTTGAGAAAGTGAAAAAGAATGCAAAAATAATTAAAATTATGTAATTAAAAAATATTTATATGTTATATAAATTGTTGTTATTATCATTATTGTTATTATATTAGTGACCCTACAACACAGATATATTCAATAACTACTGTATTTTTAAAAAAATTCTTTCTTTCAAAATTTAAAGTCAGCTATATCTACATTTATTGAAGAAACACTGACCATTGATTACCTAAATGTTACAAACTATAAGTGAACAATTATTCTTATCATGTTTATACAAACATTATAAATATTTGAGTTTAAGCAGCTTCCAAGACAGTACAAGTGGTTGGCAACATTAAATACTTCCCCCTTTACCCTCTGATACACAAAAGTGTGAACTATCTTTGCCATAGTTTTTTGTTTATTAACAAATATTCTGCACTGTGTTTTTGGAAGGAAGATGGTATTTATATTATACTTGGAAAGGTCTAGGCAAAGAAAGATGTTTATCATTGATCCCCTTTCAGGTTAAGCCACATATTATAGAGAGAACTCTGTTTAGTATACAAGTAACTCATCTTTACTAGATAAGACATGACAAGAACTGGAAATACAACACTGAGTAGGTCCATCCCAGCTTATGTGAATGCATGAAAACCCCTGGACAAATACTAAACTCTCAAACAACATTCATAAACCTGAAATTTTCTAGGCAAAGTGGATACACGATCAGCTGGCAATTAAAGAAATGGTAAGATAGAAAGCTAGAAGAGGAAGCAAAGGCCAGGTCCTACAGGGTCCTCATAGGCTGCATACAGGAGCTTGGAACTAAGAAAGGGGAAGCAGAGGAGGAATTGCAGACAAAATTGTTTTCGTTAGAACTCTCTGGCTGCTTTTGCAAGATGAATTTTGAGGAGCCAGAGCTATTATATTGTATATACAGAGACAGCAAACCATGAGCTGCATCCACCCCACACGTATATTTTTCCTTTGTTTTGATTTGTTCTTTGCTTGCTCAATGTTAACATGCACAGTATTTAACAAACTGAATTTGCAGTTTAAGTAATTGAAAAGTAGGAAATACCACATAAAAATTTGGATTGCTGACTTCTATGGAAAAACTGGAAGATCTAAAGTCATTAAGACCTGTTTTCCTGGAATGACAATTGGCAGAAATTGGGTAGCAGCTGCCCTCTCGAGGTTGGGATGCACTTTCCAACTTGACTGCCGGGCCTGCGTTCACTAACACGCTGCATGCCTGGGACCATGGCACTTAACTGGGGACTTCCAACAAACACTATCTTTTAAAGGAGCAACACTTGATGAAAATGCCCAGAAGAAAATATGTACTTAAACTAGTAACTGAATGCTCATCAGATGTCCCAAGTTAAAGGCATAAATGTGTGGACCAGAGAACTGCAAATACAAGCTTTAGGTGTGGGCAGGGGTAATGCTCACTCATACGGTCTCCTCACACATTATTTTGACCTTGTGGCAGCATTCCACACTTTAGCTATAATGGCAAAATGACCCAAAGACACGGTAATCTAATGACCACTCTCTCCCTGGGATTATGAGCAGGAATGTGCCAGAAGGAACTGTCATTTAAACTGTAGTTCACTGGCGGCTCCAAGGTAACTAGAGCAGAGTAAGCCCACACTCCCCTCCTCCTTCCTTCAGCCCAGGGCTCCGGTGAGGTGTGGAACATGTAAGGTTTCAAAGGAGGTTCCCAAATAAAACCACTGGTCACCCGCTTCCTAGCCCTGACAAAAGAGCAATATGCTCCACTGATCATTAACTCCTCTTTCAGCGCCCATGTAGTTTGTGGCTTTTACTTTTCTGGGTACTTAGACAGTGATTAGGCATTTTATTAAGAATTTTAGCCAAAGAGAAATTATTTTATCATAGACAGTGGAAAAGTAGGATTAAAAAGGTCATTATTTTATGCCATTTATATGCATTGAGGGTTCCTCTTTAGTAAATGTTGCAGGCCACAGGAAGACTTCCTAAGTCCTTTTCATGTTGTATAAAAACTTTCATAATATGTTTACCTCACTAACCCCTCTGCAGCCCCTTCTGCCCCAGATTCAGTCTCCATTTTTGCTTACCTGCTCCCATTTTTTCAAACATGTGATGTTCTCCCTTCCTGACCTCTGCAGGTGCTCTTGCCTTGACCTAGAATACTTTCGCAATCGGCCTTCCTGTTTGCCGCATATTGTTATCTATTGCTGTATAATGAATCGACCAAATAGAGCAGCTTAAAACAACAAATATTTGTTATCTCAGAGTTTCTGTGGGTCAGGAACCTGGAAACAGCTCACCTGGGAGGCCCTGGCTCGGGGTCTGTCATGAGGGTACAGTCAAGCTGTTGCCATGGCTGCTGCCCCCTGACGACTTGCCTTGGAATGGAGAATCCACTTCCAAGAAGGCTCGCTTGGATGGCAGCAGGCTCCTGCTCCTCGCCACCTGTTGGCAAGGACCTCAGTTCCTTGTCATGTGGGCCTCTCCACGTGGCTGCCCGAGTGTCCCAGCAACACACCAGCTGATGTCCCGAAAGCAAGTGACCTAAGAGACAGCAAGGTCAAAGTCAGGTGTCTTTTATGACCTGGTCTTAGAGTGAAACATCATCACTTCGGCCATATTTGATTAAAAATAAGTCACTAAGTGTAACCTATGCTTGAGGGAGGAAAACTAAGCTCTATATCTTAAAGCAAATGTCGAAAAGTTTGTGGACACATTTTAAACCACCGCAGCCTTGCTAGAGCCGACTTTCAACCTGGTTGGTTACTTTCTTGGTTAGTCTGCGACTCTCTCAAGACTGGGTTGGCATCCCTGTTTAACTCTAAGGAGGTATCTCTCATAATAGCTACTACGTTGTGGAAAAGCAGCCCCTGTTTTCGAGTCTGTCTTTTGTGGTAGAAAGAAAGTAAGTTAAAGGCAAAGACTGTGTCCCACTCACATTGTTTCTTCCCAGCCTGACACAGTGTGTGGCCCTCAGTAAGACATTCAACGTTTGGTGAAAAATCATCCCTCTCAAAGAGGTGTTTTTTGTGCCTTCCCACATGATAAGCAGAAAAAGAAAAAATAAATTTTATGGCACATCCCCGGCTCTGGCTCGAACTTTTTATATATTGCCTCAGGGACAGATGGAAACTTAGCTGGAAGTATACTTGCGTGTTGGAAAAGAATGAAGAATTGTACTTTTATATTCTTCTGGTACCTATTACTGAAGAGACTTGGGCTGGTAATTAGACTCTTGGAACTAAAGTTTTCTCCTGAAAAGAATAAAGGATATATAATAAGACAATATAAATGAAAGGAAGGTACAAACCATAAAACATCATATAAATATAATATACAAGTATTATTATATCTCAAATTCCTATAGGGTATGGATGATATTGCCAAACATGAAGAACATGCTCTCATCTGTAAATTTTTTTTCTTCGTGATTCTTTTTTAAATTTTTTAAAATCATTTTTTCTTGTTATTCTATTACAGTTGTCCCAATTTTTTTCCCCTTTGCCCTCCTCCTCCCATCCCATCCCCCACTCCCACAGTCAATTCCCATTGTCCATGTCCGTGGGTCATTCATACATGTTCTTTGTCTAGTCCCTTCCTCTTCTTTCCACCATTGTCCCTCTCCACACTTCCTTGTGGTCACTTTCAGTCTGGTCCCTGCTTCCATGCCTCTGGTTTTATTTTATTCATTAGCTTATTTTGTGTATTAGATTCTTCTTTTAGGTTGAATCTTATATGATAAGAAGAACCGTATAGGTGAGATCATTTGGTATTTGCCTTTCACTGACTGGCTTACTTCACTAAGCATAATATCATCTTTATAAACTTAATCAAAGAAAAAACCCTTATCTCAGGGATAACCAATACTTTAATTAGTTTATTCAATACTGATTGAACTCTTACCACGTACATGTTCAAGGTACAGGCCAGGTATTCAGATGCCTTAAGATCTTCAGTTAAGTCCAAAGGCTGATGCAAAGTTTTCAAAATCTTTTTATACAAAGCTATTATAAATTCACTTGTAATAATTAGCACTTTTGAAATGACGGAGGAAAGTTGTGAAAACGACAGTGCAAACAGTGGATTAGAGGTCTTAGCCCCTAGTGGATTAGAGGTCTGACTCATTTCTTGAGTCAGAAGCCTGGTAGCACGTGCTGCTGCTCAGGTTTGGGGCACAAAGTGTTGGTACCTGGCATTCAGCAAGTGCTCAACATTGGTTCAACATAAAGGACATGTGTAAATGACCCACGGACATGGGCAACAGGGTGGGAATTGACTATGGGAGCAGGGGGTGGGATGGGCAGAGGAGGGCAAAGGGGGAAAATGAGGACAACTGTGATCAAATAACAATAAAAATGATTTAATAAAGAAAGAATTAACTATTGTAAATGGCCACCTCTTGCACAAGCATCATTAAATGCTCTAGCTAGATGGAATGGCTGAGCTTTACAACCTAGCTGCTTCATCTTGCAGAGGAGGAAAGAGAAGCTCAGTAAGGTTAAGCACTAAGACCATATAGGCAGGTAATAACAGAATTTAAACTCCATATAAATCTGGTTCCCAGTTCCATGTTGTTTCAACATAGCGTACATTACCTTTAGGAAATACTGGACTCTATTTTGAGAGTTTATTAATAGAAATAACCTTGCCTCTGTCTCTTCATTTGCAAAATGATGAAAAAAATAACACTGATTTACGTAATAGGCTTTCTCAGAGGACTATAAAGTAATGATGTCAGTGAACTACTTCCCATATTTCACGAATTAGTCCAATTACAGCAACTGTGGTCAAAGTTTACAGACAAGCAACAGAGGTACAAATCTATCTGCCTCTAGGGTAACATTTAATGCAACAATCAAAATTGCACACGAGAGGGATCCTCCAAAAGGTTAATATTAGAGCCTCCTTCTTGATGTAATAATTCCCAGTGTGAGCAAAGTGTCAACAGCAGCATGGAAATAAACTAGCACACAAATTGTACTTTCATTTTGTGTCTTCCTCATCTTTATTTTCCTGATTGTTAAAGCACAATAGTATAACCCCCCCCCAAAAAAAATCAAGTACCGTATATCAGATAATCACTATGCTATACAACACATGAATTCCCTTGTGTGTCAGTTTTCTAACTTAGCTTATTCTGGTGTCACTGAAGGAAGAGTATTTGCATTCTGCCTCAGTTTGCTTGAGGAAAAGGAACTACTCCATAGGCTAATCTTAGTAGTTGTTGAAACCTGGAAATATTTTCATCACTTCCCAAAATCTTCCCCTGTGCTCTCATTACCCACCCTGCCCCTCAAATTCTGATCTTGCATTTGTGATTTTCACATATCATTGTAATATTCCTCATGGAATATGATTCAGAACAAATCATCTACATCAGTGAGTGAGCCAAATGGGGCCTATATCAGCTCCTCTTAAGGAACTTGGCCTTGAGGTGGAAAATGTCAAATGACAAAAACTTAGTTATCTGGAGAGTTACACTTCTGGACCCATCAATGGGCATGAACTGTGATTCATTTCATGCACAAAAATATTCACCCAGTTCCAGTTTCCCAGAGGAATGTGTCTGGTCTACTTGTCTAAGTTCCAAGGGAGAAAACCTTCAACATGGCTAGCATTTGGGGAAAGGAATTATAACTTGGACTGAAGGTAAAAGGAATTATTGTGCAAGTTTTAAAGCAAAATCAGCACACAAATTGGTGAGAAATACAGTGTGGTGGTTAAAGTATAAGCTTTAACATCAGAACTGGGTTTAAAATTAAGCTTTGTGTGTGACAGTTTCATGAGCCAGGGATAAAAGATTAAAACTTATTTATAAACTGGGCCTAATAATACCTATCTAATGGCAAAGTTGTGAGGTTAAGGAAAATGATGACTCTGGGTCATTTATTCCCATGCCCACAGCATATTAAGTGCTGAATACATTGGGGCTTTTATTATTACAAATAATAAAGCCAAACAAAGGCAACTCCTTCCCTAAATAGTTTTCCCTACTCTTTAAGAATTCAAGCCTGCAATTTATACTTACTTTCACCATAAATGTGTGAGGGATTACTAAACTGACCTAAACCCCCTGAGCCGATTGATGAAATGAGAACATTTATTCCCATCCCCAAGTACCAGCCTGGGTTCTATAAAGATGCAAAACTCTAAACTTCCAGGACATAAGTGGAAGTAGATCTAAGCTGTCTCTTCTTTCTCGGTGGGCACATTCAGACACTAGAGTGAAACCCCGTGTGCTGGTTAGAGTGGAGCTTTGCCAAGTGGTGGGTATGTCTTCCAAAACAGCCCCATTAACAAGAGTCTACGCTACCCCAGCATCCTTCACAACAAATTATTTTCTTCAACCAATGAAGATTTCAGCATTATGCAAAAGAAAATACCAAGAGAGTAAAAGTCCAGGGTAATCACATTCAGTGATATTTTGCTGTTCAATTTAATTTGCTTTTCTCTCTTGTGAGTAAGTAAGCCTAATGACCTAAGTATAATGCAGAATGAAAAATTACAATAGTACTTTACCATCATAGCCAGCAGCCAGTTCCTCCAAAGTAATGTTGCCAGATAAAGTACAGGATACCCAGTTAAATTTGAATTTATGATAAACAATGAAAACTTTTTTTTACCAGAGAATAAACACCTCTATTACATGAGAGTTTTTTGTTTTTGTTTTTGTTTTTTATTTGGTTTTGTTTTGGGTTTTTTTAACATGAGTTTTCGAGAGAGGAGGAGAGAAGATTGATTTGCCTGCCCAGACCTTAATTCTCCTCAGATAGATCTCCAGCCCCTCGCCTTGCAGCACGGCCATCTGCTCAGCCACTCTGGCCTGGTCTTGAAGCGCTGCACGCAAGAAGCTCGCCGTGCTGGCACTGCTCCGTTAGAAGACTGCTGATTTGGGCTTTCTTTTTCCTTTCGTCATATTTCTTCTGAATTTTCTTTGTCTTTTTTTTTTTAAGGAAAGGAGTATTTCTTTTTAAAATTTTATTTATTTTATTTTTAGACAGAGGAGAAGGGAGGGAGAAAGAGAGGAAGAGAAAGATCAATGTGACCTTGCCTCTCGTGCACCCCCTACTGGGGACCTGGCCCGCAACCCAGGCATGTGTCTTGACTGGGGAATTGAACCCATGACCCTTTGGGTCACAGGCGGATGCTCAATCCACTGAGCTATACCAGCCAGGGTTCTTCTGAATTTTCTTTGATCATTTTTTGTTTAAAATCTCTTCCTCTTCAGAAGTCAGCTTGGACCCCTTCTTGCAGCCCAGAGGCAGTGCAGAGAGGGATTCGTACCACTGCCAGTACCTTGTGCCTTCAATGAGCATGATGCAGTTCTTTACTAGGGTCTTGGTACGGAGCGGAGACCACTTCGTTGTCGGATGCGTTGCAGGTAACATCAGTAATCCTTGTTTTGCGGACACAACACTCTGAGCCCCAGGAGCAGTTGCACACATCCACCTCAAAGCTCGGTGTTTCTTGTTGCCTCCCCACACACGGACTGTGTGCATGTGGCGGGGGCCAACCTTACTGTTGGCCGCAGGGTGGCCCAGCTCATATTTTCGCTTCCTGTGGTGCGGCTTTCTCCTGCCCCAGTCTTGCGGCACTTGTGCCAGTTGCCCAGAGAGATGCCCATGGCTTGGTGCCGGCTGGAAAGAGAGCTGAATAATTTTTTTTTTTTTTAAGATAAGTATATTCCAGACTGATCCTGGTCTCTAAAGGTGGACTTAGAAAAAATCATCGGGGCACCCTCAATGACCAGGCCTCATGTCAGATACACATTTGCTAAAACTGGCAACCGTATTGCAAAGGCACTGAAGCTTACTAACCTCTACAGTTACTTGTCATACACTTGTTTGATCACCCTTCAAAAAACTTCATTCCTATTTATTTCAGACATTTTCAGCACCTATTTCTTTTAAAGGGATAACAAAAATTATAGATTAGAAATTTATTGAATGCACTTTTTTATACTTTGATTTTATGTAATTGCTCTTTATATTACTGATAATTTCATAAAAAGGAACTTAACATGCATAAAAATAAGGCTTAACTCTCCATAGACAATCATGAAATAAACAGGCCTGTGTAGGCTTCTGGGAACCAGAGAGAAAAGTTTTACCCTTATGATTAGAACCAGCTAGAAGAGTTTTTACATTAAAGTCTGCGACTATTTAGACACAAAGAAACTTCCAATTTCAAATTCTGAATGAATATTTTTCACCAAAGTTGTCCCAAAGATGTCACAGCACAGAGCAGGATATTTTGGACCTGAAATTAAATCAATATCATATAATCATGGATGGAAAATTTAAATTTCACGCATGCTGATTTTGGACATTTCCAAATTCATGCCATCGAGGTTTTAATGTTTTTGGACTGCCTTCTGGCTGATAAGAGAGAAATTCTAGAAAATTCATGCCAAAGCTCAGTGAACAGTTCCAGTGTGGTTTCATAAAACATGCCTGCAAAGAGTTTTATAGAATCTCTCTCTCACTTGTGAGAATCTCTGTCTCACAAGACGGTCCTAATCATCTGTTTCTTTCAGCATGTGAGAGGTTTGCCAGGATGTAGCAATGAGCCTCAACGTGTGAAATTTATTTCTGAGCTTCCTCAGGCTTTAGCATGGGTAATAATCTTGATGACCTCTGGCCTCTGAACTCGCCACTGGAAGAATCCAAATCCCTCTGCATTTCCTGTATACTACCCAGTAGATTTTGATCCGAAACAGGTAAGACCCAATTCTTGACCTCAAAAGTGCCATGGGGTCAACATAGCTGCTGTCTGACTCATTGCCACTTCCCCATCCCTACCTGTGTGTTCTTCTTCCACTGTCTTGTGACCCTTAAACTGAGAAAGGACTCCACTCCCACCTCTACCCCTCAGCCAGACTTGCATGGCTTATGGCAGGAAGAGTCCATCTCTTTAGGTGGATACCCCTAGGCAAGCTGTTCTTTTTTTTTCTCTTTTTTCACAGCCTCCCCACTAAGGAACCTAGGAGAAATTCCCAGGGCTGGGTCAGAAGCTATTTCAATGGTTCCTGCTGTGTCTCACTGTAGAGAGCAGGACCAATAAAATGACATTGGTCTGAACAAGATACCATAAAGTATATAAAACAAAGTGGAGTCACTCATGTCAACTAAAATAGCTGTCAGTCAGCCATGACACTTTGGTTCAAGAGGGAAACTACCTAAGTTAGAGCAGACACATCTGGCAAAGAGACATTATCTGCCCACATGGTCAGAACAGACACATCTGGGAAGGACACACACCTAAGATTCCGACCTGCATATGTGATCAGAACAGCCATGTCTGCAGAGCTGGACCACCCACAGATAGACTCTTGGGCAAACTCTATATTTGCCAGCAAGGGTGTCAAACAGAACAGCATGGTGCCACCCTTATGCTCCTGGGCAAATTCCGTACTTGGCATCAGGGGTACCAAGACATTTATCAAAAAGACTCAGAAGGATGGGTGGAGCACACCACTTTCAAGGTATAACTGAGGTAGGCTCCAGACCACTGCTGAGAGAGCTGAGCTCCCCGCACCAGAATGCTGCTCCACACCACGCTGCTCTCCCTTGGCATCGGCTACTGGAGGCTCTGCCCTGCTGGACTGAGGGCTTCATCTGCTCTGCTGCCCACCTGGCTCTGGAGGTCCTTCCTTGCAAGACACTGGCAGCTCCTGTACCCACTGTGTTGTCTCCCGGACCTATGGTCTGAGTCTCTGGGACTCAGGTTTGTTATCCCCCATTGTTTGCTGTTTGTGTGTGTTATATTTCTCTTAGATTGTTAGAGTGTGGGTAGGATATTAAAGTATGTCAATGTTCTACTTTGAGTGGACCTGCATTCAATAAAAGCTGTGTGACTCTTGTCTCTTCCTTGGTGCTGGGCCGCTCAGCAGGCAGCCAGCCAAACAGTTGCCCAGCTGACTTATAGGGAAGATTCTGTCTCGAATATATGCTCATGATACTCACTCAAAAGGGCCTCTCTCCTGTGAGCTTCCCTCCAGTGTCCCAATCGGGTTTCTGTGAATCACAGTTATTTTCTACACCAGAGTGAGCTTCCTGCTCATCCAGGTCACATTTAGTCACTCTATTATTTTTTAAAACTAACTTGAGATCCTTAAATCATATTGTAAATTTAAATGTGTTCCCTCTTTTATCCAAAATTGCTAATATACTTGCACTTGCGTAAGTAATTATCTTAATGATCTACCAATTCTTTTATTCATGACTCCATTTATTCAAGTAGTATTTTGGCTCAACAGTGTCAAGTCAAACAATTTGGTTCCTGCCTTCATAAATCTTATCGCTCAGTAAGGAAGGTAGGTGCAGCAAAAATAACTTTTAAAAATAGTATCTGATGTCTGCTCAGTTTCTTCTAAACCTTGTGGTCCTATAACTTCTCAAACATCAAAAAGGGTTACCTCCGTCTGTAAGAATAACATTCATTTTCTTCAGGGAGAATTCAGGTCTTTCCTAGAACAAAGGGATCATTACTCAGGTTTGGGTTTCACACTGGCCTTCTTTCTAAGCACATTTAGAGCAGTCTTGAAAGCTTTACTGAAAAAAGTTTCTGAATCCAAAAAATTTTCCCGTAAGTATCAGAGAAAAACTTGGAGGAATGACTCGGGCATAAATTATAGAAGAAAGAGGGCTGTATTCAGGCAAGAATACAGACTGTGGTATCAGGAAAGCTCCCAGCTTTCCAGGGCCGAAGGAGGAACAAAAGGAAGATCAAGAGAAGGCGAATCCAGGTTTAGGTGCTGCCTCAACCCCTCTAGACCCAGAATGCATCATGTCCGAGGCCTCAACTCAGAGTGAAAATGGGGAGCAAGATTATAGGTAGGGAGGAATACGAAAGCCCATTGGATCAAACCAAGTAAAAAGAATGGGATTGTTTAAGTTCTTGTTTGTGGAAGACATTCTAAGTAATTGCCAAGATTTCCCATTTATTATTTGTTCTGGGCATGTGACTCCCTGGAATTAGGCATGGTCAGGTGACTTACTTTGAACAATAAGTACAAGCAGAAGTGATATTCTTCACTTTTAGGGAGAAGTACAATACTAAACACACAGGGTCCTCTGTGCCCTTTTCTTCTACGCAGCCGAGAAGGACAGATTCTATCAGCCTCAGTGGTATTTGGTTTGTATCTGCCACTTCTTGCTTTATTTTTAAATTTATCCTGAACTCAAGAGAGAAAACAAGTGGAATGGGATAAAAATTATGAATTTGGTATTAGCCTAAAGGCAATATCGAAAAACATAAATACCCAAAAGGAATTTTTTAATGTTTCAAGCAAAGCAGCTTCATGAGGCTAAGGGTGTACTTTCTTAAGGTAACCATTTTGAAGATAACACTAAAATGTTTGTACAATTTTTTTATGTTTTAAAATAAATGGTTAAATTCAGTATCTTTTACAGGCAGGCAGGGTTACCTCAGAAATTTAGGGAGCGAAATGAAAGTTCATAGTGAAAATAACCCTAAAAATGATCTGTAAAGCTATATGAACAAGTTGGACCTGGTTGGGTGTAATTATGAAAATAATTTTATTCTTTCTCACCATGCTCTGTTAAACTTGCTTTGTGATCCTCTTTTTCCTTACTCCTATATGAAATTTCAGGTCCCATCACTTTTGGGGTCATTTTTAACTAATAAAATTTCCCTTATATAACTTTCAAGCATTAAAGACTATAGGTGGAATTAGGTAATTCCACTCTAATATTATGTGAAATTATTTTCATAATCATTCAAAGGAAAAATCTGTACCTAATCAGGTGGGGCCTACATTTGACTGCTATAGCCTACATTGTTCTCTCCCTCTTCCTTCTGCATCTCTGTCTACTAACTGGCTGCCATTGCTCACCCCTTCCAGAGATTGTCCAAAAGAAAGAAGCAATGTGTGTGTGTGTGTGTGTGTGAGAGAGAGAGAGAGAGAGATAGAGAGAGAGAGAAATCAAGAAGTGCCCAAAACTATCGCAGTCCAGCATTTGAGACCCCTGGATGTGACCAATGCCCAAAGTCGGCCAGCTGTTTCACTGGATTCTTTAGAGGTTCCCCGGAGATCTGCCCCTGAAAGTCTCCTCTCTATCCTTCTAATACAAACATTGCCTCCCCTCTTGGTGGTCACTTATAAGCAAGCCCTTCTCAACCCCTTGGGATTTCAGTGGTGGCCTAACTGAGCTTCTTTGACCCTCCAGCTAGTCTTCTTGAAAGTTTCTTTTCTTGGAGTCTTCCTTTGGTCCCCAAGAAACACACAGCTTTGCTCACAACTTGATCTGCCTGGCGAAAAGGCAGCTCTCTCAATGCACTTCTTTATCCTGCTGTCCACAGATGCAGATGCAGCTGTAGCCTGTCCCCTTTCATTCTCATCTCAGGCTTGGGAAGGACTTCAGATGAACTGAACTAATTCTGTGGCTTTTTCTCTTTGACGTAGTGCTAAATACATTATACTAGTAAAATTTATAGTGATAATTTTTGGTATATGAGAAGTTCTACTTGTTCTCAAAGTAATTATTCTTTTAAGAATCTATTTGTTAGTATCTTATTTTATAGTTTTGTATCTCCACTCTAAAGTAACAACAAGGGTCTTCCTTGTTGTTGGTTTTTGTTTTGGTTGGTTTGCTTTTTTGTTAGGTTTAGATATCAAGGTTTTGCTAATTTTCTAAGATTATTTGAATCCATTCCATTGTTGCATGCTCTGGAACAGTTTCTGTGGAACTGAAGTTCTGCTTTTCAGTGACATTTTAAACACTTCCTCACATAACGGACTGCGTTAGCCTGACACAGGCCTTACCGAAGCTGGCCTAACCCTGGGAGGGGATGAGTCAACTGGAGGTACTAGGACATACTCTAGGTCTCCAATATAACAACCACCAAAACCAAGTAAGGTGCGGAGCACATGGGTCCAAGTGAACCTGGCAGGTACATCAAGTGGGTCTGGTACCTGTCTCTCTGACAGGCCAAGTTCTTTTTCGCCTCCTGGATTCGTATGTATTTGCCTGCCTGGACTATTCTCCCGCTCTTCTGCCTACTGCTTAGTCACCCTTAAGGTCTTGGTTTAAGTGTTATTTTCTAAAAGAAATCTTTCACGTCCATATTATTTTAAATTAGATCACGAGTTATGGTTCCTCAGAGCATCCTGAACTTTTAATATTAATACTTATGACAATTTGTAGTTTTGTATTTATTAATGTGATCATTTTCTTATAATCTCTTTTGTCCTTTGAAACAGTGACTTTTTTGAGGGGAGTGTTTTCCACCACGGCTGTGTACCCAATCTACTATGTACCTTGTACATTCATGGCACATCACAAGTGCCCAGCAAAAGTTTGTTTAGTTAGTATAAAAATATACTTTGTACAGTTACATATCCTTTTACAACAAAGAGGTGACTCAATTTTTTGTGTTGTGGTGCCTTCCTAGAAACCACATCACTCTTTGCATTTCTGGAACTCATAGAACCTGTGTAGAAAACTATTCATCAAATCCAACTCCCTCATTTCACAGGCAGGGAAATTAAATGAGAGATTGTTATGTTACATCTCCAAAAGTTCTGTTAATTTATACCAGGCAGAACCTGGACCAGAAGCCATATCTTCTTGATTTTTGTTCTAGCATAATTCCCACAGGCCATCACCTCTCTCTTTTCCAACCAAGCTCCATTTTTTTCACTCATTTATCTTCCCTCCATCAGGAATTCCTCATCTGTCCCTCCATATTCCTGAGGCTCCATGGTGTAATAAGAGAAAAGCAGTTACCTTGGTATTCAAGGAACTTTGAAATCAGATAGACGAGGGTTCAAATCCTAACTCAGTACCCAATACTTGTGTGAATTGGGGCAAATTTCTTAACTGCACTGAGACTGTTCCCTCACCCATAATGTGGATGTAGGATTGTTATAAACATTAATTGAAGCAGCATATATAAAACAAGCATTCATCATAAGCCTGGAACATGCTAATGCTTAGAAACTGTCATTCTATATCATCAATTATTTGCATTACACCACATGTGAGCATTTATTATTTGCTCTCACATTCTGTTTATAACATGTAGTGACATCCATAGAGAAAGGGTTGAATTCAAACCCAATATGATTAATATTGCACTGAGAGCGGAGGTTGTCTTTGACACTCCAATATGGGGAAGTCAAGACAAGCTCTGATAAAAAGCCTTTCTACAGGCTTCTGGAAGCTGCAGTGGTGCTACAAAGACAAGAAAGTCAATCTGACCTCTTTTAACTTCTAATCATGATTACTGTTCTCAAATGCAGAATGCAATTAAAACTGATGCTATATTCATTCACTTTCCTCAAAATGAACATTGATCAGATTCTATGCAAAGGGTCTGTAACATCTCTTCTGTAATCATTTTAAAACATATTAACTGGGATCTGTGTATTGTAGAACAAAATGGACTGTTTCTGCCAGAAAGGAGTTTGTAGTTCTGAGTTCTAGCATTAGCTCCTCCATGCACCAACTATGTGACCTCAAAAAGTCACTTCTTCTGGTTGATCCTAAATCTCATCTATAAAATAGGTACATTGCTACCTCACAGTATTATTTAAGGATCACACAGGTCATACATGTTAAAGGCAAAAATTGTAACACACTTATAATAAACTATTATAATTACTACCCACATTTCTGAAAAATATGATAATACAAGATGCATAAGCATCAGAATCATTGGGCTTAACATAAATATGTTATAATGCTTATTGTCCTTATGATACACAACAAATGTTACATGAATACTCAGAAGGCTAAGTTACAAGAAAGTTTATTCCTTTCATCTTTAAATGGCAGCTGGAGAGAGGTATGAAAACAGCTGAGACTCATTACTGAATGACAAACATATTTATTAAATAATCGTACCTCCAAATGATTCAAAATAATCAGAATCTGAAATGTGATACATATGCATTTGCAATCTTTTCAAAAAGTTTACTTTGCTAATGTAAACTGTCAATCCATGCTTACTCTTTGTCATAAGTACTCTCAAGATTTTGCTTTATTTTTCTCCTCAACACCTTCTCTGATGTCTCAACGTACTGGTCTCTAAGAAATGCATCACTACTGCAAACATTAATTTAGCTTTTGTCAAAACCTGTTAGCCATGAACTTTGACAGTGTTTTTGGAACTTCAAGAATTCAGTTAAGATGAAAATTAAAAAAATATATTGCTGTAGTATAAATCTACCTTTAATAGTTCAAGTATTGGATTAGTGGTAGCTATACATAAAGCATGTGCTAGGCATAAGGGGTACATAATATTTAAATGGACACATAACTATGTCAGACTTTGTTTATATCAGCCATCATTGTGTCATGAATTTCACAGCATTATAAAATGTGGTCCTTCTACCATCTCTGATTCGGCTAAACAAAATGCTCACCTTTATTTCAGATCGTGAAACTGACAACATTTATATCTAGATTGATGCCAAAGGAGATAGAATTTTCCTGAAGGGGAAAAAAAAAAGGCCATCTGCTATCTTAGTGGAAAGGCTGGGCCAGCTGCAGGCTCATAACTGTCATCAGTCATTACTAGACAGAAGGGAAATGAGAAATTACCTTTTTGACAAAGGCAAGAAACATCATCAGGATCCTGTTTTGTTGGTTGTGAAAGCTACTACTTCAGAAGTTAACACTTTTTAGGATTACCTAGGACAAAAAGGAAAATACAATTGAGGATGCAAAGGATATCCTTATGGAAAAAGCCCAAGTTTCTTTTAACAAAGATTTCATTATTCCCTTTCTTCCTCTAAATAGCTAAGCTAAATTTTCATTTAACATTCAATAAATGTTTAGTGATCAATTAGTAAGCTGCTTTCATTTTCGAAGGCATGATATCCAGCCAGATAAGGCACAGTCCCATATATTCAAGGAATGCATTGTCTGGGGGAAGGTAAAGTGTATAACCAAGTAATCAGAAAACATTAGGATATATAGAAAAGACCATCTTCTAAAGGTTAACAATGCATGGAAGCATGAGTGATCTATGTTCCAGTTGAAGTGTTTCAGTAAAAATTCCATGGAGAAAGCAACATTTAGCTTGAGTCTTAAATGTTAAATAAAAGACAAGGAAATGATACTCTAGGAAAAAGGGATTGATTGTAAGAAAACACAGACTTGAAAAAAGCATAGCACTTTTAGAAAGATAACAGGTAATTAATTACATTTGTCTAGATAATAGTTTTTATAGACAAGATTATTGACTCCCAACTCTGAAGAGAACAGCAAAATAACCTGCTTGATCAAGCAAAAAACAAGTTTATTGCTTATTGCAATAAAGGGAACCACTAATGACATTGACAGAATCTTAGTGGCATCCCAGATTGGGGCAGTCAAAGTGACATTTTGTAAAGTTTTGGGGTCAAGTTTAAGGCATGTCTTTCAGTGAGGGGTTCTGATTACATTAATGATGTAATTGTGTAAGATGAATGAATAAAGTAAGGGGAGAGCTTTGAAGAAAGTCTTGGAAAAGTTAACAACCATTTGATTAGCCCAGTGAGCAAGCTATTGTTCTAAGAAGCTATTTATCTAATGAGAAAAAAAATTGATTGTTCAGATAAATAAATTCAGGAACTTCTGAAATAATAGTTATTTTCAATTTCATCTTCCTGGACAAAGATTTTCTGCAACAACAAATCCAGACTAATGCAGAAGTTAAAAAGTAAAATCATGTTACTATAAACAGAGAGCTATATGGGTAAAGATGGTTTCAGCTATCAAAAACCAGATGAAGTTTGAAATAGATCTGAATTGTGACAGTTCATTTTGAAAAAATTGAAATAGAAAAAGGATAGGGAACAGTCTAAGCACCACACTTAAATGCAGTGCAAAAAAAGAAAAGAAAAAGGAAGAAAAGAAATTCACTTTAATTCTTGTAGCAATCCTCTAAAACAGATATTATCATCCTCATATTTCAGATGATATTGAGATTTCAAGAAGTTATACTTAAAAAGTAGTTCTCACCCAACGTCTTTTAAGAAATTAGTGGAGCCTGATTTCAATTCCGCTTCTAGCTGACCCCAAAATCATCTTGCAGTTTCCTTTACATAATGATGTTTCCAGTAAATTGTAAAGCAGGGGTACAAAATAAAAAGATTTCTCTTTAGAGATTGGCTATTTAAAGTACTTATTAGAAATGCAGAATCTCAAGTGCCACTCTAAAATCAAAATCTGCTAATAAGATCTCAGGTGATTGTTATGCAAATTAAAATTTGAAAAGTACAGTTTTAGAGAACTCTGAAGTTACCATGAGATTAACTCATGCTGCATGCACAGTGGGGTTTTCTGTGCCCTTCCAATTTCCAGCCCTACCTTTTTTTCTCCTTATTTTTTCATCTGTGATTAAAAAAAAAAAAAGCAAGAGAATTTGTGAGCATAGTATCCTATGGAAACTCTGCTTTGGAAATGTAGTCAATAGAGCAAAAGAAATACGGCCTTTCTTGTAGATGTTTCTCCCTTAAGATTGAAAAACGTGAGCATGGTTGGACAGTAAGTACCTATACTACCTCTCCACAATGGTACCTGAAGCTCATCTCACGGTAGAACTGAGACCACAGATTAGGTGTTGAGGGGAAGGGCAAAAAAGTAGAAAAGACCAAAGGGAAGATGCAAGGTGGGAGAGAAAGAGGGAAAAACAAAGATGGAAACCAGACTTCAAAGAGATTATTAGCTACCCACAAAGAGGCAGTGCAATAAATTTTGGGAGAAAACAAATGTTTTACATTATCTGTATTGAATGTCGGCAATCATAAGATCATAATCATTCCCTTTCTTATAATCATATGCTCCTGTACCGTAACTAAACCTTTGTCACCTTCTCCATTCACTCATCAACATCTGGTGGTTTGTTTTTTTTGTTTGTTTTTTTTTCCTTGCTTACAATATATCAGACTCTATTTTAGCCAATGGATACACACTAATTAACAAGATTAGTCTACAGCTTCTTGGTGCTTATGTTCTAGTGGGAAGGAGAGATAGATATTGCGGGGGTGGGGGTTGGGAAATGATTTCTACTGTTTAATTTAAGAACTTTTCTAAGTGTTACTATAATTATAAATAGCTATCTAGACCATGAGGACAGGTGACATTTGAAATCAACATTTTGGTGTGTGAAGTGGGCAAAACTGAGAGAGTGACACATCTAAAAGAATGGTGCCTCACCACACCTTCTTTCAAAACAGTTACAGCAGTAGGGTGGTCCTTGTGTCTCCGATGGGGGGCAAGAAAGGAGCACCCCCCGTACCATATGAGAGTTTTGTAATATTTCTCAGTTTCTTATCAATAGCACTCTCTTTTGGGGCTCTGAACCTCAGGGATAGGCACTCTTGCTCTTAATTTCCCTGCCTTCCAATCACATTGTTCAAATCCCTCTTGTAGATTTCCGTTCTTCATATGGACAACACGAGGAAGCCTGCCATCAGTGTTTGCTCAGTCATCACCTAAGAAAGCCTCCCTAAAGGATATGACGTGCTGTCCCTGGGCTATTTCCTGTTTGACACATTTCTCTGCTTTAGAAGCTTCAGTGGGACTCAGTTCATCTGTGGCAGGGTGGCACGGCTTAGTTATGTGACAGTAGTCGCTTCCCTTAGGGCAGAGGTTTGTACCCTGTTTCTTCTGGGAGTCTAATACTAAAAACTGACATTTGTATAGTATGTGACAGTTTACAAAGGCTTTTCTCACACCATTTTATATTGTTTTTATATTGTATGGATAAGAAAACGGATATCCAAAGCCAACAGGCATTTTTCCCAAACATGTCTGTGCCCAAGAAATAAGAAGCACCTTGCCTTCTCATTTCAAACCCTCTGTTCTTCCACTATTGCAGTGATGATATCCCGTCATAGCTAGCCCCTCCTTTCCCTCCCCTTCTCCTTTCTCCTCCTTCACCGGTTCCCTCTTTCCTCATAGTTTGGATCATTTTAAGGATGAAGGAAAATAGAAGTGAAGTAGTCATACTTAATTAACCTGTTACATCAACTTACCTTTCATTTTCATCATCCTCTTTATGGGAATGACATCCTTAGCATTCCTCCACCCCCCTTTTTAAAAAAATAGCTTTATTAATAACCCCTATTATAAATAATAGAAGCCATTTAGTCCTATGACACCAAATAGGACTTGCAGGTTGGTGACTGCAAATCTCAAAATATATTAGATTTGTTATTTTTTTACTTTTATTATTACCATGTACTAGTATTATTTGTTGAGGTTATAATAAGGAAATAATGTTTGGCATTGAGGGAGAAAATAACCGCACATCTCTCTGAGCACTTAGAAATATATTGCTAACAACAATAACAACAAAAG
Organism: Mormoops blainvillei; assembly: GCA_004026545.1. Classification (NCBI taxonomy): domain Eukaryota; kingdom Metazoa; phylum Chordata; class Mammalia; order Chiroptera; family Mormoopidae; genus Mormoops; species Mormoops blainvillei. Next base: position 26,474 of record PVJD01000185.1, on the reverse strand, counting down.
TATTCAAGAATAAAAATTGTTTTCCTCTTCAGGAACCCTGTCTTCAATATATAAGATGTCAATTAGTCAATTACTGGTACTTGAGATAAACTTCCCACTGAAATAGATCAATAAAATAATCCATAAAAACAAATTATGGCAAGGATAAGAAATTAAAGCATGAGCAGTAATCTACACAGAGATTTTAAAGAAAATCCTATGGGATTATCATCATCACTCCTCTTTTTGATACCAATGTACTGTCGGTGAGAACAAACACTTGACTGACTTCTTCTGCAGTAGCTTCAGCTTAATTTGGAATCACATAGTTTGGACACTGAAAATAAATTCAGTGACACCTCAATACTGAAGTTTTACAGGAAACTCAAGATCATATTTTGCCTCCTTAAAGTATTACAAAAATATATAAAGCAATAATATTGATACCTAAATGAGCACCATGTGGATCCACTTTATCTATGTCCTTTTTTAAACCAACTTACTAATATGGGATGGAAAGGCATTTAGCAAAGTTCCAAGAAATGTTTTAACAAATACCCTTAAATCCTAGAGATAGATGAATGGGGTACTTAGCCTTCAAAAATTGTATTTGGTTCATACAATTATAATAAATAGCATGACAGACTGAAATTATTCATGAATAGTGGAAGAAACTATATGCCTTACTTAGCTTTGCACTTATGAGCATACTTAGATAAGATATTTAATATAGATTAGACTGAATTAAGTATATACTGATATATTGTGCTCTTTTCTTTCCAATACACCTGGGAGAGTGGAAACAAATATGAAAAGGACAAGAGTCTCCTTTCCACAAATGCACAACACATGCACGCACAGGACATCACTTGATTTCTAGTCCTGCACTTGGTTTCTATGGCTAGATTAGAGCTTCCCCAGCCACTGTGTAGCCTAATTCTAATCCAAGTCAGCTGGAGATGGAGGCATTGCCCACACTCTGAAAGTAGGTACCCCTTTGCTGTTGTTTCTACCCTTTGCTCAAGCCCTATAGGGTCACCCCAGGATTAAACTCACAAGCTCTTTTCTTTTTTTTCTGATTATTTCAACAATATTTCTCATTATCTTTGATGTTTTGCCATTTTATTATGACATTCCTGAATAAATTTTTTTTCATCCTGCCCCACCCCAAGTGAAAGTTTTCAATTTGATGGCTCAAATATTTCTTCTAGAAAACATTAACAAGCTGTGGTTAAACAAAAAAACATTTATTGTGTTTACAGCTTTGGAGGTTAGAAGTGTGAGATTAAATTGTCATCAGGGTCAGTTTCTCCTGAAAGCAGCAAAGGAAGAGCTGTCCCTTGCCTCTTTCATAGTTTCCGGTGGAGTGCTATCTTTGATGTTCCTTGACTTCTACTGTGTCACCTTGATCTCTGCCCTCATTTTCAGAGGACATTCTTCTTGCGCATGTGTCAATGTCAAAATGTCTCCTTGTTATAAGGACACCAGTCATGTTGGATTAGTGGCCCACCCTAATCCAGTATGACCTATTAATTACATTTGCAATGACCTTGTTTCCAAATAAGATATTTGGAGATACTGGAGGTTAAAACATTAAGCATATGATTTGGGGGAGGTGGGAAGCCACAGTTCAACCCAAATTCACCCTCAAATACCAACTGGGTCTTCTGTGCTACCCTTAGTCTTGTGTTCATGTCTTCAGCCTTCAACCTCTCCAGTCCTCGTAATACAGAACCTAAACCACATACTCCACCCTCACAGTGACGGAAGCTGAAGAGGAGGCATCTGGAGCTTATCTTGAGAAGGAGGGGCTCATAGTGTGGGAATCACAGCAAAACAGAGGAGGGTGTTAAAAAATGTGAGGATCCACAATTCACAGACATATGTTATAACTAGGTTTTAATTTGGGTTGCCTCCTCTTGATCTTGAGTTAGTTATTTAATCTCCTTGATCTTCAATTTCTTCATTTTGGCTCTCAGTGGGCTTCATGTTAGGGACTTAGCACTGTGCATGGTACATAAATAGGTGTTGGATAAATGCTAGTCCTTCTAATTACTTTCAGTTCTCTGAACCCTCAAAGCTATTTCTTGTATGGTGTTCATTAGACTTTTTATGGTGTTTATGGTTGCTTTTCATATTTCTACAATTTTATAGTCAGTTTTAAGAGCCAGGGACATATTTCTAGACTACTGCTCTCAAGTTATTTGTGATGAAAAAATATCTATCTCCAATCTTTCAAAGGCTGATTTTTTGTAAAATATAATAAGGTTTGGGAAACACTTGTCCTGGATTATTTTGCCCTTTCATTATAGAGCTCCAAGTCTTCCATAAAACAGGCGTTCAATCAAAATCCATTAAACTTTTTTGAGAGTGCAGACCCCTAAAAGAGAGCCAATATGTAACTTAAGGCTCCTGGTAGGAGATTTTCATTTTATTGTGATCCTGAAAATATTTGTTGATAAAAAACTGAGTGGTTTTTGATGTGCACCCCTTATATCAAAAACATGAATTTTTATATGATTGATATTTTTATATTTTTAAAGCACAGCATTATTACAATTTATATTCTTAATATATGTATATCAGGATGTGTATATGTCTATCAGTCTATGAAGTATATAAAGGAGGGACATCGGTTCAAGTGTAAATAATCTACCCTTTGTGTTTCATTAAGTCAAGATGAAGATTAATAGAGATACATTTCAAAACCTCTGATATGAACAACCCATAGACATAACTAAGAGGTGGTAGGATGATGGGATGGGGTGCAGGGCAGAGGGGATAAAAGGGAGAAAAAAATGGGACAACCGTAATAGCATAATCAATAAAATATACCCCCCCAAAAACAAAAAAAACACCCCAAAACCTCTGTATATTGTAGTTAAAGGGGATCACCTTCAAAATCAGAAAATCCTCCATTTGAATGTCAGGTGTTTCCCATTTACTTCTTTTCTGTAATCAAATTTCCTCATTTCTCAAATGGTATAAATGTCCTGATTCTAGGAGATTGATTTAAGATTAAAATAATCTATGCTGTGCACCTGTATGATACCTCTTATGTTGTTAGTATCCAACTAACTGTTTTCCTGACAACAGAGAAATGGGTTTAGCTTAAGTTTTTATTTTTTAATGAGGCCATTGGAAAAACTAAAGGTATACAATAAAATTAATGACTATAATCTATATAAAACAACCTAAATGTGGAAATTTAATTTGGCAGAGGGATATAGAATAGTCATTTTTTGAATACTTGTAAGTTTTAAATGTCTGTTGCTATGTGTTACAATGCTGTCAATACTCATCAATGTTTTTCTCCATGGTACAATCACGTACACAGACTAATATAAATCTGTCATGTGCCCACAGTACCTGTTATTCTAACTTGATTATAGAAGATGCTCCCTAAATTTTTCTGGGAGAAATTGTGAATTCTTTGCTGTCAGGGACCATATTTCATTCCCTTTATTCTGTGGTCCTCTCATCAGTTTTGGGGTTTTTTTGTAGCAAAGCTTCCCACCCCCACAGTATGCTGCTGTGCCCTGGTGAGCTGCACACCGTTTAAAGTGTCCAAAGATCTTGACCCCTAGTCCTGCTGGGCAGCCACACAAAGTCTGGGAAGGTACAGCAGACTCTTCCTATTTATCTCAGTCTTACGGTGTTCTCACATCAAAAAGGTTGGGTGACATGAATCCATCTTACCTTCTTACCTAACTAGAATCATTGATATATATTTCTCTCCTGTAGAGAAAAATCTTTTCAAACGAGGCCTAAATTGTATTCATCATAGTGTTACTTCCTTTCTTCTAGATGAGTACAATGCATCTTTAGGTGAATTTGGGCAACATTCTCACCAATTGTTTTCATCATAAACTTGACCTTTGTCTCTAACTAAATGTGTTTTCTTCTATTACTTTTTCAGATTATGCTGCAACTTGGTGTTTCTTAGCAAGGGTACATTAGTCTGCTGTTATTTTTTCTTTTTTCTTATTCAATTTGCTTTCAGTTGTCAAAGAGAAAGTCCCAGTCTGACGTTTGCGTGACTTTAACATCTTCTCAATCTCTTGCTAGTTTCCTTTTAAGCCAAAATATATATATATATATATATATGAACCTCAAGTATTTGAGGAGGCAATAGGCTTCAACTAGAATTTAATAACTTTTTATCTTTATTATATATATTTTATGGTTTCTTTTATTATAAAGCAGAATATAAGGTTTTTTATTTGAATTGCAGTGATATAAAGCTTTTAAATGTATGTTTATTTAAGGAACAAAATCCGTTAAAATTTTCAAGTTCATGGATATAGCAGTCTCACATTTATGGATATGGTAGATACATAAAAATTATATGTAAATAACTGAAATTTACAGAACACCAGTGTAACAGAAAGGGCTCTGGGTTTTAAATCTGAAAAACTATAATTGGAAAACAGCTATGTCAATTAATTGAGCAAAGTGTTTAACCTTCCTTAGTCATAGTTTTCGCCCTTATCTATAGAATTGCAACTATAACGACTACCTGAAAAAGTATCTATTGGAGATTAAGTGAAATAATGCATGCGAGAGCACTTTGTAAACTAAAAAGAATTCTACAAATGTTATTTTGTTATTTTTATGAATATATCTTAACTGACATTTCAAATTTTAATTTATATCACGGTGTTCTGAGCGAATCAAACAAATTGCAAGATGCATAATGTGAGTGTATTAAATTTTAAGAATTTGGGCATAACACCAAAAATGATTTCTAAATGTATAAAATTCTGTAAATACTGCAACATTGGTATCAGCTTTGTTATCTTCACAAGTTTTATCATACGCCAACGGAGGTTTAAAACCAACTAAACACAAAATAGCTAGGTCACAAGAACTGACAGGCAGTTAAGCTAATCCTTGGGCAGAGGATGAAAGAAAATCAAGTGGAGTGGAAGAAAGCAGGTGGTACTTACTGAGGAGAGGTGATTAGAAAACAGTTCTGGCCTACTTTGAGCTCTAACAATGTAACCATGGTAACCATAACAAATATGATGGGCAGAAGGAAAGGAAGAGTGCCGGAGAACCTGTGGGACTTTCACACTGGTTGGAAAGCCAGGCTCTGTGCTCTCAAGCAGACTGCCTGAATACACACTCTATAACAGACTAAGCTTTGAGAAAGAGCTCACTTGTCTCTTAGTCATCACAGGGCACATGCTTCAAATAGCTAGTGGAAAAAAGTGGAGAGGCTTGGGCTGTCTGGGAGCATCTAGAAGAGAAAGCCACCTGGGCTCCCACAGGTTCGCTTACACACTGGACGCCTGATGGATTTGTGGGGGCTGGACACTGGAAAGGCTGGAAAGGAACGTATAGTTGAATCTCTCAACAACCACTCTCTGTTAAATGGCTTATGGAACTAGTCAGATGAGGTTCTGACCTCATCTGAATAAAAATCAGTAGTGACAATGTAGAGGAAATCAAGGCTGATACCAAAGATGAAATGCTAATTGCCCTGACTTATGATGTAAATGCTTCTCTTTCACCTCTGTAAACCCTTTTCGAGCCAAATCTATACTACGCCTCCCAAGACCCTTACCCCACTTAGCCCAGCATAAAGGGAATGCGGGGTTATTGTTCTGGGCTCAGAATTTGGAGTTTGTCTCCTCTGGGCCCGTGCACGTAAGTAAAGATCGTGCTCCTAACCCCTCAGTGTCTGGTCGTTTCATTTTTCCGTAACAACAAAGGTCCCTGACTTTCCTGCAGCTGATGTGAAAGTTTTAGAACTTACAGATCCAAATCTTTATTTATATATTCTGATACATTATGCTGCTAAACAGCCTTTTTAAGCTTAAATATCAGCCATGAATCTTATTGTACTATCAGTCAGACCAGCAACATCAGTGAGATATTTCTCTTGGCATCAAGTTTATTGGCCAAGGTAGTGATTTCCAAATATGGTCTAGGGACCTCAAGAAGTCCTTACTCAGGGGATCTGTAATGTCAAAAACTATTTTAACAATAATTCTAAAATATTTTTTGTTCCTTTCTCTCTCATTCTCTCATGAGTGAACAATGCTGTTCTGCAGAGTCAATAAAGTGTGATGACATAACAAATTGAATGCAGAAAGCAAATAGAAGCATATATCTGTCTTCTTTTAAGCTATCAAAGAGATTTGCAAAAATGTTAAACAAAGCCACTCTTCTTACTAATCTTTTTGGAATATAGTTATTTTCATTAAAAAATTTATGTTGACATTGATCTGTATTAATAGGTAATGGGTTTATCATTGTTATTTTCAAATGAAAATTTTCTGAATTTTAATTTTTAATATGGAACACAGCAATAGATATATAACATACACAAAAAATAGATGTGTAATATCCATAACGTAGACCTTGGGTCTTCGTACTTTTTAAGAGCATGAAGGTGTCCTGAGATCAAAAGATTGAGACTCACTGGACTAAGCTACTAAGTTGCCAATTCCTGGAGGGCTAATTTTATTTTTGTTTTGAATTTTCTGGTATTGGCTTGAAAGAAGTTTGAAACTCTATTAGCAAAATCAAATAGGTAGCAGTTGGATTAACATTTGTGAATTCGTGTGTAACTACAGAACCCTCAAAGAGAAACCCATTTCCTTCTTTGCTCTGTCCATTCTGAGCTCCAGAACCTTCGCTGCAACTACATTATCTTTTGGAATTTATCTGTTAGCTATTGAACTGTAAAAATACTTGTGAAGATTTTTAGATCTGTTTTTTAAAATAACCAAAGTTTTCACTAAAAATGGCTGAAACCGTAGTATAGTATAAAAACTGGAAACAGGTCTCCATACAATTATATTAGGCCAAATTATATATATCATAAATATAAAGATTATGCAACAGAGTTCTGAAAAGGACTTAAATCCTTTCTCACTAGCAATACTTAGAAAGGAATGTCATGCAGTGGTGAAGAGGCCAGGACTTAATGTCAGGGGGAGTAGGTGTGAATACCATCATGTCCTGTACTTTTAACAACATGGCCTTGGGAATTTTAATTAATTTTAATTTTAATTATTTCTCCATGACTTAGTTTCCTCATCTATAGAATGAGAAATAATAGTAAGAGTTTCAGTTCACAGAGTAACTTCAAAATTAAATAAGATAATATGTGATGTGTTTGGTATACATTATTTCAGTTAACCCTGACAGTAACTTTAAAATGTATGTGCTATTTTTTTTTAATTTTACAGTCAGGAAAACTGACATTTAGAAAAGTCAAATAGTTTTCCAAAGATCATGCTATTGTTAAGTGGCAAAGCAGGGAATTGCTTTTGATTATGACTGCACAAACAGCCATATTATTATGTTTTCTTAGCAACAAAGGTTGGAAAAGTGCCAACTTCTCTATCTCTTATCCAGCCTTTAGCCCAATATTTAGCTTTATGTGAAACACACACAATCTCAAGTTTCTGGTAAAGCTGGTCAAGTAAACGGCAATGGGCTCGTTATAGGTGAGGAAAGGAAGAGGTATTTTACGATTCTCCGAGATGTGGACACTGGCAACTCTTTTATAGAGGTTTTATAGCCACACAGCACACATGAATTCTACAAGTCCCCTTCAATATGTTCTGGAATAGGGTTGAGCATTTGTGACAGATACATGCAAATATTGGTTTATAGATGGAGCAATAATTGCTAAGTGACCTTAAGGGAAAAAAAAAATGACTTCTTTATAAAAAACTCTCACTGCATCATGCCGGACGAAAAGGTCGAAGCAGCGAAGGCTCCTGCTGCTGTAGCACCAGGCCAGCAAGCGGGGGCTGGAATAGTCTGTGCCTTAATATTGCAGTGGGGATACAGAGCGGCTGTGACTGTTGCCCAGGTCTTGCTCTTCAAGAAGCAATTCTACTTGGAGCAACATTCCATATATATTCACCAGACAAGTTAGGGGAGGTAAGGATCTATCAATGTCTTTTTAAAAAAACATTTATTGTAAAGTCAAAGTAACAGACTAGATATTCCATGGTTAATAATCTAGGCGTCTCTTTACATTATGCAGGGGTGTGGAGACAGTTTCCTGACTGACAATCTAAGATTGTAACTAAATTTTTATATTTAATGTCTGTGGTTACCACCTTTCTCTGAGCTAGGTAACAGGAATGGCTTACAACTCAAATCATCTGCCATTTGCTGGAGGCACCGGAGCTTCCCTACTCCATATGTACTTCGGTTGTAAATGTGACTGCTGGGTGATTTACAGGTGAGCTGGACTGGGTCCTACTTGAAGGAAGAGCTACCGTTCAGCAATGAATTATGGCCATAACCCATGAGTCAGGCTCTTCTTTAGCTCAGTAAACCATAATTTTGATTTTACTTTTCCACTGGGATAGAGGTAAGAAATACACCTATCCAGGCAAAAGTTAGCAATTTTATGTTCCCTTGTTATTATCGAATAAATTGATATTTGAAGCTATTATTGTTACAGGGGGATCTGGCAAGATCGCTCCGGAGAGGAGAGCAGCCCTGAGGTGGCGAGCAAGAGCCTGTGTTCCTTAGGGAATGGAAGGGTCGGAAAGTATTGGAGGCAGCACGATTGAAACCACAGCCAGCACGTGATAGATTTCCCTGTCCCCGGGTAAAGGTAAATAAACCAGCATGGCTTTTGAGACATCAGGAGAAAGCTTGAACAGAGCGTGCACAGGCTTAAAAAGTCACAGCACACACGTACCGTGGACTTTGCCATGGCACTCAGGGAGTAGTGCAGACCTACAGTCTAGCTAGTACTGAGCGCATAGGGTTTTGGGGCCAAAGATTCAAATGTAGGTGGGCAGAGTCTCACCCTTTCTGGTTCCCCTCACTCCCTCAGTCAGGGGCCTGAGCTTCCCAGGCCAAGGGGCCCTGGAGACCAAGTGGTCTGGCAGTTTTTCTTGGCCCTTCCCGGCCCAAGAAGCGGCAGTGACATGGCTGACTAGAGCCGCACTGCACGGTCCTGCTCAGCTGGGTGCAAGGACGTATGGGAGAGCTGATGGCTAGAGGGACGGAGTGGTGGGCTGGAGGGCCAGGGCAGAGGAAAGGGCAGCACATAGAAAGTAGGACTACCGTGAGCACACAGGTTCCAAAAAAGTGTCTGAAGCCAAACTGCCACCTGGAACCAGCTAAGCCACCTGGATGATTGTCCTGCAGCCACCTGCATTTCCCAAATGATGGTATTTTAAATGGGAGAAGGAATTCCAGGCATAGCCTTGAATTAATCTGGTAAACAGTGGCAGGGTTATTTTTCTTTGAGTGTTTTACAGGGAAGGGTGCTGAACCAGAAGCCTACCATTCTTCCAAAATTGTGTAGCTTTGAATATACAGCCCCTATCCTTTTTCACCCAACCTCTGCCTCCAGGGTTTGCCTACTGGGCAACAGGCAGTAGAACCCCACTTGCTATTTAGTCACATTATGTGTCTTTTTCTTATTCAAGTTATTTATGCTATTTAATTTGCACTGAAGTTATTCATGAATTAGAAAAGAACAGTTCCAATAAGCTCCAACTTCAGCTTTCCCTCTTGCATTCTGAGGACAGCACAGCTCAGGACTATGGAAATAATAGGCTGATGCTCTTTATTTCTGTAGCATCTTTTACCCCAGAGTAGGAAAGGGTTCTACTCTGAACAAACTGTATCTCTCTATGACTTCATTTTTAGAGGTAAGGGAAATAAGACATCATGGTTTTTCTAAGATTATAACCCAAATTATGGCTCCACACTCTCTAGATCATTCATACATATTTCCTCCAGAGGAAAAATAATAATTATCAAGATATTTCATTTATGTGCAGGACCAATATTCTTCAGGGTTAAAACAACAATGACAAAAGATCCAAGGAGATAGAATTTATCCATGAGAAGCCATTTGATATCCATTCCATTTGACACAACTGAAAAGTAAATTCCTCATTTTGAAGGATTTCTTTGAATAATCAACTCCATGGCACACCAGATGCTACATAAAAATTAAAACCTAACCACTCTCTCATTTCCAGAACTTAAATTTGTCCCAATTTATTCCTGTGACATTGTCTTACTTTTATCTCATAGCTTCTAACCCTCCTATATTCATCCCAACCTAACTTTTTAAAATTGACCTCCAATGCCATCTTCTTAGGTTTAAGCTTGCTGCCTCCTTAAACATGATTTTAATTTTTATTCTTCCTCTGGCAACGCTCTCCCTGCAGTCTTGAATAAATCTTAGCATATATATTTTTTTACTTTCAACATTTCATTTACTTCAATTTTTTTTATTGCAGCCAAAACAATGGGATTAACTCTACTTAATAACTATTATGTGTGTATAATATATGTGTGTATATATGTATACATATATATATATACACACATAAATATACATATTTTTTAAGTGCTGGAAATAGCCTAAGTACCCATCAGTAAATGACAGGATCAAAAAACTGTGGTACATTTACGCAGTGGAATACTACACAGCAGAAAGAAAGAAGGAGCTCTTACCCTTGGCCCACAGCATGGATGGAACTGGAGAGCATTATGCTAAGTGGAATAAGCCAGGCGGTGAAAGACGGATACCATATGATCTCACCTATAAGTGGAACCTAAGCAAGAAAACAAACAAGAGAGCAAAATAGAATCAAAGACATGGAAATAAAGAGCAAACTGACAGTTACCAGAGGGGAAGAGGGAGAGGGATAACAGGGCAAAGAAGGGGAAGGGTCAAGTCAAGGAACATGTATAAGGACCCAAGGAGAAAGACAACGGGGGGGG